>OZ024902.1:58825345-59367845 GCA_964017125.1 Flabesymbios commensalis | reverse complement strand
TCAATCAATCAATCAATCAATCAATCAATCAATCAATCAATCAATCAATCAATCAAACTTCTATAGCGCCTATATTCTTAGCGATCCGAGAATATGTGGTTGTACATTTGGATTTTTTTTAGAAAAATGTTTGGTTGCACCTTAAAGTTGTGCCTTTTTGGCAGGCACTTTTACATCACTGTGATGTCGAGAGGGTGCAGTCATGCACTCATTTCTGCCTGCACTTCAGCTGCATCACCACAGCGACCTGAAACTCGTATCTACTCACAGGAGAAAAAAAACAATTCTAGACTTGTATGTATATATGACAGATCAAGCCACTCTACAGAAACACGATTTTAAATCTGTGAAAGTGGCACAGAAACTTGGAATAAATCTGAAGGTTTTGAAATTTTTTTGATAGAGGGACGTTTTGTGATAAAGAAAATAAGGCCAGCAGTGAATATTTGGTATTATCTTAATTTGAAGAAGCTGCCAGGAAAATGCAGACGGGGTGTCAACGTACCTTTTTGAAACATTGTGATAATCTACACTCATACATTGTATGTTTTTTATGAAATTATAATTTAAACATTGTCATTTAGATATTATTCCATAAAAAAAAACAATAAGATGCTATGTACAGTATTTATATTCGAGATGCAGTGCTGACATCCATGTTACAGTGCTGACGGTTTGTTTTAAACATGTAACAACGTCATAATGACGTTAACATATTTCAAAATAACGCTGTCACAACGTCATAAATAACGTTACTCAGTTGACAATAACATAAACCCTCATGATATGTGCATTCTTAATTCAGTTGATTTCAATTATATTTTATAGTATCACTTTAGTTATAAGGCAAGATTTCCGAGATGAGAATTGTTTTTAAAGTAGCCACTTTGAATATTATTTGTGCAAGATTTGTCATGGGTTATCCTTGTGTGAGACATTTTGTTTTATATTCATGGTCCAGATATTTTGCATTGTTTTTGAGTTATGCAAATATCACAAAATGTCCGTTTAGCGGCCATTTTGAAATTTTTCCTCCCAAAGGTTATTCACCCCGATTGTCTGACATTGCTGAGCACTTAAATTACCAAATTTAAAAAAAATTTGATGGAATTTTTTTCATGAAACGCGCTAACGAACATTTCTTTGTTAGTCACAGTATTATTTAAAAGGTTGATGATATGCGGATCAAAATGTCACCAAAAAACCTTTCCCAGTGGTATGTGATGGCTATGTCAAGTATGAGGGAGCAGAAGTTGATAGATTATACTAGCTATTTTTTTTTTTTAAATTACCGCCGTAAATTTACTAGAATGTAAAATGTTATTTCTGAAATAATAAATTATAATATAAAAAATATTCCAACTGTTCATGTTTTTTTTATTATTTCCGCTATTTTCCATTTATGTTCTGCGATGACGTTACCATGACGCTATGTCAATCGAATGGATTCTGAAATTTATTATAATATTATCATTTTTTTTTCAATAAAAAAGTCCTAGGTTAAGTTAAAATTCTTGACATTTTTCCTAAATGCAATATACATAGTTGTGAATTGCTTATGTCGTGATGCCACACGATTTAACATGGTTAAGGAAATAAGTAAATGCGCGTGGTTCATTACTTGGTTTCAAATTTTTCCAATGTGTCAAAAATAATGTATACCACATAGATGAGAACTTTGACTTGGTTTATATTTTCTAACATTTGTAATTGATATAATATCACTTAGTTAACATGGTTAAGACGGGCAAATTTTGGTGATGCGTAGGCCCGAAATTTAGACTGACCATGAGGATACAATAGTAGCCTGCCAGTCCAGTTCAGCTGGCTGTTGGATTCACACGTGCGTGTTTCACGCTTTGACACTCCCTTCGCATTATAACATCTCTGGTATACCGGTAACACAGAATATAACACATCATCAATTATCCTACACCAAGAACAGGAAATGTAAGTACACTCTTTGACACATTGAATATTTATGTCAAGCACGCTGTGATTGCCGTCGGTATGGAAAATATACTAAAATTACTAATGCGAAACTACTTTGTTTTCATTCCGTTTCTTAATTTTCAACGTGCGTCCCTTATTATTTCATATCTTATATAATAGAGGTCTGTATATAGAGTGATACAATTAGTAGATTTTAAAATGATATTATTATTTACTGGAATATCAGGATTATAGTAAACGCGAGACGTTGAACAACACAAGATGTTGACACAATGTTGGATGAATGTTGGGTCATTGTGGAAGACGGTGAGCTTTCCTTCGTCGAGCATTATGCCAAATTCTCGTGTTTCCTTATTTCAGTTCATAAATGTTGTGTAATGGTGAATATAACTGAAGTAGGCTTATATTGTATTCATTACGTTTTTGTAAATTCTACAAGCGCCGTTTTGTATTATTTCAAACCAAGGGATAGATTCCTTGAATACAGTTATGATACAATTAATATATTTCAAACTGATATAATTTAGTGGAACATAGAAAGTGAAATTAACGTAGCATTCGGCACGTAAAAGAGAAATTTTATTGTAGACAAAGAATTACATGTATTTTACACGAAACATTGAACTGAATGTCCCAGTTCGTGTATATTATTGATACAAACAAGAAACGTTATATAGAGTTCTTGATACCAAGGAAAAAATAATCTATTTTCCTTGTTGATACAGAGAATGGGATAGGCATACATGCATGGTGAACTAATTTATTAACATATTCTAACACTACACAGGAACATTTTTTAGTATGAAAGATGCTGGTCGTAAAATCACCGTCATCCAGCAGGCGACTAACAGGCCAACCATTGTAGCAAGAGCAATAAAACTAACTCGTTGACCCAATGTTGGATGAGTGCTGGGCAATCGTGGAAGAGGGTGGGCCGTCATTCATTCAGCAGTGAATCATCGACTTGTGTTTCTCACACTTCAAATTCCATCTTAATATATACTGACTCTAATACAATGCTTCCCTAATGTTGGACCAACATCAAAACTACATCGGGTCAACGTGTATTGTTTACTGGGTATATTGTGTGGTGTACCCAGCTAACACGAAACGTTGACCTATGTCGGGTTAATGCTGGAATACCGTTTACGACGCTGGCCTAACATTGAGACAACATTCGGTCAACGTGTTAGTTAGTTAGCCTCAGCTAACGCTCTGTATAACATAAAATGTATAAAATAATAATGTTTTAAATAATAAACTAGAAAAACTCAAATATAAATCAAATTTTTTTAAATGTTCAAAGCCGCTCCACTAGAAATATTCCAGTAAACACGATACGTTTGATAGATGTTGATTCAATGTTGGATAAATTGGCCAAAGATTGAACCAGCTTTGGTTTAACCAAGGATACTAGGTTTAACCAAGGGAAGCCGGCGCAGGTCCTTAGCTATGACAACTTATTTCATATTTAAACAACAAATATACCATAAACGATTTTTTTCACCATTTCATTCAGATGATCTATCAGCAACAGCTTGCATGCCTTTTAATGATAAGGGACATTCGGTATTAAGGAAGGATGCTGGCGCACATAGGGTCACATAGGAACAAAGAGGATAGGATGCGATGGCAGATCGCAACTTTATAATGTTCTGTCGTGATACGTAAGTGTAATCCTAATTCACTTAGCAAAACAGTTTTTTGGAGGGCTGATTTACTGATTGTTAGAAACTACATTGCGTGTATTTTATCGACATATGTATGTTAAATTAATTATCTGCACATAATTTCATGCTAATTCTGAAACTTGTAGGCTATATGATTTATATGGATTATGATATGCGATAAAGCTATATTTATTTGGTATTTTTTAAATTTATATAGTAATTCATGTTCTGTAGTAGCAGTATATAGCCAATGATACTTGATAGTAACTGATGTTTTTCAATTTCAGGAGCATGCATTGCTGTCCACAAAACCCACAGAAACGATTTTGAAGAGATACCCGAAACCGACAGAGAGGACCAGATCAAAAGGTATATCTTCAGCAAGCAAAATACATCACCCCAATGCTGGCTCAACACTGGTTTATTGTCTACGACAGTAACACAACATTGATCAAGCATTGGGGTGGTGTCTCACGTTTGCTGCGTCATTTCATACATTCTTGAGTATACTTTTATATTATATTTTGAATTAGACTGAAAAATATACATTTTCAATAGCTAAATAAAATTTCTTGTAATGTTTGATAGTGCACTGGATTCAAATCCCGACTGAGTCAGCTGTTTTTCTTTGGGCATTAGTTGTAGTACGGTCTCGTTGTGTCAAATAATGACATAACAAATTGTAACAGAATGTCCGACAGTGTTTTCTTGCTCAATAATTGTGCCTGGCTATATATATAACATTCTTGAAATTATTAAAAGCGAGTGTACCGTAGGCCCTACTACCTATGGTACAGCCATTTTGAGTCACTCATCAGCCGAGGGGTGTTTGAGTGCTTGTACGGTATCTTTAAATTTTAATATTGCTGATATCTGGCAAACCGCACCAGATAGCTGGACCATCACCGGTACTATACAACAAAATCTGAGGTTTTAGGGAGGAAAAATGACTCAAGAAACTCAATTTCAAGATGGCCGACTTGCAAACATTATTGACATTATTGAAATCGATATGCGTATAACAATGCCAGATAGATAGACCATTTATAGTATGAAACAAAATGTGCGGTTTCAAAGACCCTGCAAAATTTCAACTTGATCAAATGCAATATGAACTTAATTGCGGCTATCATTGACTTTAACTCATTCAAGACGGCACTCTCAGTACATACATGTTTCTGTGGACGGGTCATTTTTCTTTAAATGTACTTTTTATGACGTCATATAACATGAGTTATCTCGGGCTCCGTCCTGTACCGTCGAAGTAGCTCACCCGAGATATCTCGGGCTCCGTCTGGAATGAGTTAATATCTGCAATGAACATGGCGAACTGTTGTAGCCAGCTAGACTATTCCTGTAAAAGAAAATGTAAGAGCCCAGGTAAGGATACACCCTAAAAAATGTCTATCACACGGGCGGTGCGCGATCGGATTATGGTGCCGGCGGACTGAATTTGTGGTAGTTTACTGGATATTTTTTTTAATCTCAAAGCCACTTTACTATGTTTTAGCATAACAAATTTGAGGTTTGATTTTATGCATCCTAGAAAACCTGGAAATTTGCCATTCCTGGAAAAGGGCGAAAATAAATTATTTATTTGAATTCCATGTATGCCGTTGAAAACACCTATAGGCCCTACATGTATCATTATTTATTTGATTCCTGATTTTTTATTTTTTTACCTTTAAAGAATGCAGTTAATAACTTCATGGAGCCTAGTGAAGGTTGAGGTGAAGAGAAGAAGAGAGGTAACGAAACCACTGTGGAAGCAAAATGCAGCAGACAGGCACGTGGAGATCTATATTTCAAATGCAAACACGCAATTGAAGAGGAAGTTGAATTAAATTGTTACACTTGCAAATAAAGCTTTTGTACATTTTAACCAGTTTTTCTGAGTGTTTTGTCAAACATTCTTACTTTTAACACGGTTAGTTTACACTTTTAGGCCTACCTCACTGGGGGTCACTGTGCGAGCTCACTTGAGCTTGAGCTCACAGTGGTGTCACAGTGATCTCGCTATGAGCTCACTATGTGAACTCACTATGAGCTCACTGTGAGGTTACACTTTCAGATCATTGTGATCTCACAATGTGAGCTCATTGTGTGAGCTGACTGTGATCTCACTGTGGCCTCGTTCTATGAGCTCACAGTGGTCTCACAGTGATCTCGCTGTGAGTTCACTATGTGAACTCACTATGAGCTCACTGTGAGGTTACACTTTCAGATCATTGTGATTTCACAATGTGAGCTTATTGTGTGTGCTGACTGTGATCTCTCCCAGTGGTCTCACAGTGATCTTGCTGTGAGTTCACTATGTGAGCTCACTATGGGCTCACTGTGAGGTTACACTTTTAGATCACTGTGATCTCACAATATGAGCTCATTGTGTGAGATGACTGTGATCTCACTGTGGCCTCATGGTATGAGCTCACAGTGGTCTCGCAGTGATCTCTCTGTGAGTTCACTCTGTGATCTCACTATGGGCTCGCTGTGAGGTTACACTTTTAGATCACTGTGATCTCACAATGTGATCTCACAGTAAGCTTAATGAGATCTCACAGTGAGCTCACTCTGAGATCACATTGTTGGCTGGGATGTTAACGGTCAATCGTTATAAGCAATGCTGGCATTGGGCCCGTGTCTGATGACACGTCATCAAGCCTTGCTGATTGCGTGTTGTCCCATTGTTCTTCTTTGGCGGAGACGCGAAGGTTGGCTAGCTAGCTGGCCTTGGCTTGCTGGTTTATCAGCGGTAGATGTTTTTGTGGGATTATTCTCATTTTACTGAATATTGTCACTATTGATTCGGGCTCTTCTTTCTCACTGCGAATATATGGGGTTTTGGTAGATTTTTCATGATATTGTCATCAAAACTGTACCAATTCCTATTGGTTGATGAGATGGTCATAGCACTTTGATATATTTCACTTTTATATTTGTAACTTCACTCTGATAATAAGTTTACATCAAGTCACCACATACATACAACATATATATGTATGAATGAAATAGATGACTTCGTACTCAGTTAATTCAATCTGACTTGCATCACTACTGCCGTAACATTTGATATCATCCCTTCACACATTAAATTTTTTAACATTGGATATTAGTAGGATTACTAGGAGCGACCTCACCCACTGGTCCTCTGGGAATTTTTTCACCCAAGATTAACTTTAAATATGTTATAAGGTAAAATCCACAATTGGTCAGGTCCTCAATGCGCTGGAGTCAATTGATCAAAGGCTCACCTGGCCACTTTCATGGCTAAACTGACCCGCCCATACCTCAAGGATTATTTGATCCCAGGTCAGTTATCCTGCTTTGCATGCATATCTGAGCTCAAGACAAAAAAACTCCTACCGGTATAACAAATAATGCGTTCGAATTATGCCTTAGACAAACAATAATCATCACCCTAACCTGGAAAATCACATATCCAGATTAACGGTAGTAATCTTTGCAGTCATTCGCATAATCTGGTTCAACAATTTTTGACGATTTTCGTTTTTTACACTGTAACAGTACGTGCAACGCCGCTGTAATGCCCCCAGTCATAATGCAAACCTCCACTCTCACCAATGTTATTTCGATTCCCGCCGTATAATGCCCTCCCACGGTATCCACCACCCACCAATGATTTTGAAGTCCCAATGCAAATGTTATCATACCCCCCCCCCCCCACCCCAGATCCGACATATAACGGAGGTTTACTGATATAAGACGTACATAGTTATAGCCATTGCTAAATCAAACAGAAGAATTAACCTTTTAAAATTACTTAGTGGTACAGACCGACAGACTGGGGATGCAACCCGAAAACAATAATGAGGATTTACAAAACATATGTGAGACCGGTACTAGAATACGGCGCGATAGTTATGCTTTCAGCGGCCCAAGTTCACTCAGAAAAAAAAGTACAAAATTAAGTAATACCAATAGCTTTTAGAAAACCGATACACACTCGAATCACAGACCTACATGAAATGGCAGGTATTGTATACATCCGCAAGAGATTCCAGACATTATCCAATAAATTCATACACTCGTTAGAAGAAAATTCGGAGCTATTCAAACTACAAAAAGAACTGAGCGAAATATTGAAAAAGCGAGATGCAACATGTTATTTAGACAAACTGATGGAACACTACAAAGAAAACTATTAGCAAAACAATTGAAACTGCAACAATACGTCAATATACCATTGGATCAACGCTCGACATCGAGTAGGCCTAATGTATTCACAGCGACAGCCTATATAGGCTGCTAGATTGTCTCAATGTATGAAAACGACAGATAATGTTAATCATAAAATTGAAGTCATGGGGATTTTTAATCCGAAGTTAAACAAATGAAAGGAAGTTGTTCATACCACGGTTTTTGCCCCAAAATATTTTGGACGCTAGATTATGAACCCTTGCACTATATGGCATGGTACACAAATAAATTGTATGTCATGAGTCATTGTACCATGAAATTCACTTTTGAACTGTTTAGAAGCCGCTATTCATGCAACTTTGGCATGTCTAGCCGCTTTTATTTATTTAGAATTAAGCAACTTTTAGTGCTCACAAGAGTCATCATGTAATAAAAGAAGTGCCTCATGCTGACCGTACAAAGAATCCCAAAATTAAATTAAAACACTATTTTGATACAGCGCAGGAAATAGAACATAGATAGCTAGTGCCCGGGGCTAGTGCCATGCCAGCTCACCGCAAGCCATTCCGACATTATAGATATATATATGTAATGTGCTGGTAACTGTTATTAGACGATAACTCTCTTTTCTGGAATTTAGAGATATCCCACGTTTCTTTATTTTACCAACACAAACTCCATGAACTCAAAGATGATTTTTGTTATTTTTTTAATTGGTTGTGAAAGACATTGTTGTCTTAATCTTTTGTGATTGCGATTGATGACTATCTAATACGTTATTCGAAAACATTTATTTCGTCATTAATTGGAATAAATGTAAGCTTCACATCCATACTTTGTTTGCCTTTTTATATATCTAATTATATTATCGCTCAATCCAACATGATTCTCGCTATATAGCCTACCCGCCGTCAGATGGTAGCAGGTCACTTTGTACCATCTCCACTTCGTAAACTACCACTTCGTACCACAAAAAATAATTGACCTTCCAGTTCGTACCACCTTACCTACCACTTCGTACCCACCACTTTAAAAAAAATTATGTCGCGAGATGGAGTCTTAGACTTAGCCTATTAGTATTAAGAATATTAAAATTATTTATAATAATATCAGTATATAATAACAATATTGAATATATTTTTTTAAACTGTGGCAGTAAATTCACGCTAGTTATACATCCGTTTTATAGTTATCAATTCACGGGAACATGAATTTAAATGACCTGTGACGTAGCCTCGTAGGCCTTCTTCTTCTTTTTTGCGTAACAGAGTATAACTTCCAGTTGGAAGGCTGGTTACTCTGGGTGTTACCGTGCCCTTGCAAATTTTGCCACGAAATAAAAGTTTGGTACCTATAGGATTGGTTGTAGATAGTTTGTCTGGTGTGAGTACTGGTGCATAAACGGTTTATGGGCAGAGCTACTAACAAAAATAACAAAGGGGAAAGAGTAGCTTTTCAACAAGGTGCATGTTAAAAACAGCCTACCAGGTATTATAGACATTTTTTTCTAAATTATCAAGTGTGATACATCGTTGGTAGGGAGTATCACCTTGGAGAAGGTGAGCATAGTACTCGTGCGACCCCGGAGCTGATGAGCTTTGAGGTTCATTTTTTGAAATGTAGGGCCAGTTTTTTATGGCACATCACATATATGACACTAATATTGAGCATGTTGTACTTCATAAACGTTTTATTATAATTTATAACACTAGATTTATAACACGGGAATAGATAATTAACGGTTTAAACGTGATGTAAAAAGAAAGATGGATGAGTGCCGAGCTCATCTGGTGATGTAAATACTATTTTTCAAATAAATTATTTAATTAGGCCTATTAATCGGTCTCTCTCTACATAACCAAAGGGCGGCAACACCTGCACTGATTATAGTAATGTGATTAGACTGACATTGACGTTCTGAAACCATAATGCAGTGCGTTTGACATTTTAATAAATCATATTTTTATTTTGATAACCTAATGTCAAGCAGATTTAGATGGATTAAGTCCATAGGCCTATTCATATAGGCCGCTAGATATAGCGATTTCAAACAACTGCAGCATGAATACATATATTTGTATACTCGTTATATATATAGGCCTATACATTCTGTTTGTTTTTTCTGCTCATCAGCTAATAAAGAGTATATTATCAACTGATAATAAGTATACCAGTATAATGTCTCATTGTTGAAATTATTAAAGCCCTACAGTATTTACTAAACAGTAAATTATAAACATTTTATCAAGCGTGCGCGTTTTATCACTCGATTACGATTTCTTAATTATAAGCTGTTTCATAATAAAGTAAGACATGTTAGCATTTTTGTGGTTTATTAAACTTTATATAATAAACTGTTGTAAGATGTGTCCATGTAGAGGTAAGTGACAGCTTAAAACCCTTAAATCACTAAGCGCGACTATTGTAATTTTAACCCACTTGGAGTTGTGGGTCGCGGTAGCAAGACACAACTTTAAGTGGGTGAACATATTTAATTGAGCAGTTGAGGAGTTAAGCTGTCATCAGCTTGTGAAGGTGAGTTGTGAATTACTCTTAACTGATACGCTACCTGTTATGGATTAGCTCCAAGTCATAGGCAGGGCTCAACAAATCCCGTGCCCGGACGCCCGGGACTACCAGTTTGATGTGCCGGGCCACCACCATTCATCTATCTAAAGCCCGCCGGGCCACCAGTCTTTAAGCACCGATGTATGTGCAGTTATACTGACTACTGCATGGATAATCTGCAATAGCAGTAGTTGAAAGATCGCGGCCGTTGTCTCATTAAGCTTGTACCCCAACAAACACAAGCTGTTGACTCAACATTGATTAGATGTTAGGCCAGCGTCGTAGATAGTGGACCAACATCAAATTAATGTTCAGTGTCAGTGTTGAAGTGATATAAGAGAAGGTGGCCCTGGACAAACTGAGAGAGATAAGACGTGAATGAATAGCAAAACACACGCCGCCATAGCCAGCTGGATAACTGCACAACAAGACTGAGTTGACACTGCTGTTTGCCATTGAATATTTCAATGAGAATACATCCATAACATTCGTTTTTTTAATTCCTAGTTGGCAATGTACAGAGAGACCTCGGTGTTCCGTCATCATCTGTTCCCAAGAAATATGACGGAACTTCGAATATGGCATCTAATTCATACTGTAATGTTATTATATTAGTATGTGTATTGGTTGTGTGAACAAATTAACAACATAAATATGGTACAAATATAATTTTATTATTTCAAATATATAATTACATGATTTTATTATTTCAAATATATAATTACATGATTTTTTTAAATAATATTTGTACATTCTGACATTATTTTTGGAAAAAGTCTGTGACACATGTCTGTTTTCTAGATATGGTAGAGGTAGTGTCTTGTGCTTTATCCACTAGCATTGCATCTGTCACTGGTGCTCCACGTGAGCGAATGTCATTAAACCACTACATAAGTGCTTCTTCAAGCTTGCCATATTTTGCTGCTCTACCAGAGACATCCACTTTGCTTTCTTGCCACTGTTGTGCGACCCACTGTCACGTCCCAATCTTTGGCAAAATGAGCGGCAATATCAGAGCACGTAGCTTTAGGATGAGCCTCTTTGTAAACAAACATTTCTCGTTTTTTATCTCCATTGAGGTCAGTGCGTCGTTGTTTGCATGGATTCGAAGCCATGGTGAAACTTAATGACTACCATAAGCCTATTGTGTCTTTTATACACTTAATCTGTTTACCACAGTAAAAGAACAAAGGAGTAGTAATTGCTTTAATCTGTTTCAATTGTTAATTTAACCGAATAATAATGTTTTCATTTGGTAGTCGAAATGACCCCAAGCAATATCACTCAACTCAGGTGTTGACAGATGGCCGTGATCAAATCTAACACATTTCACTGTGTATAGCACCGTGCATGTCATTACTCGGGCGGGTGGCTTACTGCTCCGACTTTCATGTTGCCGGAGGTGCGACTATTGTCTTTCTGTTATTGTAGGGCTTTGCATACTGTTCTTTTCACAATGGTAAACCATTCAACGCTCAAATAGGTGTTGATACTTTCTGCTAACCGAAACACAAGGTATTCACGGCTTAGAGTATAGGCCTAATCTATGAAAATGATGTCCTCACCGTAGATGACGGCATGAATAATTACGATCTGTTCACAGAAATTGTTAGATACCTATAGATTTAGTTAACAAAATCAAACATTTCGGTACTGATATCTACACCAGACATATTGAGGGTCAAATTCATTAATCTGTAGTGGCTTAACTAGCGGCTATATACACACGAAAAATTAAACATTGTGCCAATCAGGCCTATGACTGAACATTGTTTCAATGTGCGAGACGTTGGCTTTGACCCAGGAAACATTCACCCAATGTTGGTACAATGTGAACCTATAGTCTCAGACACTGGCCCAGCATTTTACCAACATTGGGTGAATGTCTCGTGTTTGCTGGACTGTATCATATTACTGCCGTCAAGAAGTGTTATGTAGAACGAGTGGTTCCTCCTTTGTTGGGGGTACGGTGTCAAAGGCAGTGCCCAGCAATAAACCAATGCTCACATCTTGAACATGTGTTTGCCGGGTTTTATTTGCTCATTAGCCCCCCACTACACTCTTACATGTTAGGTGCATTTAGCCAGCGTTGGGGAAATGTTTTAAAAAGGACATAAGCAATGCCACAATCACCAACAAGTGGCGTTCACACAATTAGCGTGACTGACTGTGACAGAACAATGAGACGCTTACGTCATGCATTGATTTATTCCTTTCGTCACCGAGATTTGATGACTGAGGCGGACAACATGACAGAACAACGGGACACTTATTCATTGATTTAACCCTTTCTTCCCTGAAATTTGATGACGGAGGCGGACATCGGAATGACGGAACATAGAAGCAAAAATACATTAGGCAGATCCGTTCCCATCAAAACTAAGAAGGAAGTAGAAGAAGACGGAACATCGGAGGACGGATCTCCGAGGCCTGTCTGTATTATCAATCAATCCAGGTGTTTCGTGTTGAGTTAGAGTGTAATAGGCCTATGTGTGACACATTTTTTAACAGCATGCACAGTGTCAGCCTTGATCATGTGTCACAGCTATTTTTCACACCTGATTTCGGCACCTGGCTGCATGTTGAGTTGTGTCAGACTGACTGTTTATTATTGCATTGGCACACTAAGAAAGAAACAGTTTTGAATTGTTTTGAACTTTGAAATAAATAAATCCACACGACGGGAAAAATAAAATTATCGAAACTTCCAATTTGTTTGCTATTTTTTTATATTTTAGGTGGTGAATCTGTAAAACAAGTACCCGTAAATAAAATTGTGTGGGCTACCACTTCCTGACCAAATTTGTCGAGCCCTGGTGTGTTGTGAGTGATAGCTGACGCTGTCATCGGCTTGCACAGGGGAAAACTGTGATCTGAATTTTAAACACCTAACAGGCCTACCTGTAGTAATCATGTAGTAATCGATCATCAATTATCAAATTTAAAAGATAAAGTCTTACACCTGTACATCGTTGACAAAATATGATGTAGGCTATTAAATAAAGTATTGATGCAATACGATGCAATATAATGAAATACACACAGAATTACACATGACATTGACAAATACATATTTATATAGCATAATAAACCTGTCTAAATAATGAAGACAAAGACATCTATTTCTTATGATTCTGAATAATTGCCAATCTGCAGAATGTAATCCATACATATACATATAGCATAACAAACGTTTTATCTGTCTACTAGTACTAATTAAGAAACAAACATATATATATTTTTTGGTACAAAGTGGTAGGTACGTTGGTACTAGCTGGTAACTTTCTGGTACGATCTGGTAGGTATGTTGGTACGAACTGCTAGCTTTCTGGTACGAAGTGGTAGGTTACAAAGTGGACATGGTACGAAGTGTCCAGAAACCCGTCAGAATAACTTGTATCGCATGTTTTTCGCTGATTTCTCAAATTTTGACATGTAGTAAATTTGAAATTACGACATGCCTCTATTAGTCTAGACCCATTAAACTGGTTAAATTAAAGTTTGTTTTTAGCCCTGAATTGCATTACATGACAGATGGTCTAACTTTTCAGCTATACAATATTTTCCGATGAAAATTTCACGGTAGTCGCCCAGTGACTCGCAAATAGTCCATGGCCCTAGGGGCAACAAAAAAATACTCCCCTTGATACTGTGTAAGGGCTACAGTGAGCCAGCGACTCGATCCGTTGTCACTGCTCATTATTGTTTATACTCGCATACAGCTGAAACCCAGGATATACTCAATGGGTGGATTCAAGGCTATGCAGCTCGTGTGAAATAGCCTTGTAATTTTGTATTCAGGGCTAGATTCTCGCTGTAGCCCTGCGGAGCAGGTCACCACAGACAGCTGCGGAATTAGCCCGCAGCGAGTTGATAAAATTCTATTCTATTCTATTGTCATTAACTTGAGTTAGGTAGATTCAATAAATTTTAAAATTGTCTAATAACTGAATAAAATTATGCTGAGCCTTTTTTCGTAACTGCCGACATGCTGGAAGAAGAAAAATTTTGATGGAATCTCATCCTTACCCTCAGTCCGCCCCATGAGGAAGTGCAGGGTTTTACCCTGGGTAAACTAGTGCAGCCTTCCCTAGGTATCTCATTTCTTTGAGATTCCCACATTGTTCTGTCCAAATGGTCTTAATGATGTCCTCCAGAACTTCCGTATCATAGGGCAGTAGACATAGTCCATTTTTATTTTTTTACATTTTCTTACAAAAATTAAAAAAATGGCACATGTGTAAAAAAATTATCAGAAGGGGCCACAGCATGCCTGTTTCACCTACCTCTTCAAGCATTTGTTGCAGCTATCATCAAATTAAAGGCGAGAGCTGGCATCATTTTTCGTAATTGAGAGAAATCTAATGATGGGAACCTCCAGAACAGATGATAAAAGTGCCATTAAAAACAAATAACTCTTTTAATTCTTGAATGATGGCTTCATTTCTACCAGTAATAGTGAGCAACAAGAACAAACTAAGAAAAATAATTAGTCTATTGCAGTTTATCACAAAATCATTTAAATTATGAAAAAAAAACACGAAAAAAACACCAAAATGACGTCGTCAGACGTACATGTACCTAACTAAGTGAAATCCATCACCGTGTAACTAAGTGAAATCCATTACCGCGCCGCTAAAAAACACCTCTAGCAGTCACACTTCCCCTTCTTTCATTCAGCTGACACATCATACTCACCTTTGATTAGACGTGTAATGTACATGACGCCCGTAAAAGTCGCACTTACCTTTTCATCCATACTGCCTTACTGGCCGTCTGGTGTTGTGACTTGTGTTTCTTCACAATCACAGCTTACACTTGCTTTTATTATGCTTTATTTATTCATAACAGCGCCGTTGGTTAACACATGTGAAAGACACACTTCCCTTTGTTAATCCCTTTTTTGTTGATTTTCTGCCGGTATTGTTTTGTGCAGTTTTATTATATATTCAGTGATAAAACTCTGGCGCTCAGACTGGGAAACCGGACTTTCCCAGAACCCCGTTTGGGCAGCCGTTGAGGCTAGCCGACCAGACTCCGGTTTAGTATCTACTTCGTTATTATAACTTGTAACTAATATAAAGCAGCAGGGTTCAATTTGTTTTGAAAATATTGTATAGCAATTTGTAACCAATCTCCAAATTCATAGGGTTATTCCTATCATTAGACATGAAATATTTTGCTGATCAATTTCAAGTTTGATTAGCAATTGGCCAGAATTGTGTAGCTTTTCGCTAGGATATAGTGAACAAATTGAACCTTTGGTACGTAATTTGCCATACTGGATCTAGGTGGGCCTACATCACAAAAAGTCATTTTGATGTTTTTTTTTGTGTTTTTTGGGGGTTTATTGATTGTTTATTGATTGTGAGACAATGCAAAAAAGGCATATTTTTCTCTGTTTGTTTGTTCTTTTTGCTCACTATCACTGGTAAAAAAACCCATCAATGTTGTGAAATTAACCCGTTGAACACAAGATTATTATGCTATTGGGCTGTTTCTGAAACGAGATTATTTTATGACGTCATAGTTATCTCATGCAATCAGACCCGGAGATCTCCGGGCCTCGTATCTGAATGGTCTCCCTAAATCACGGAGATCTCCGGGGCTCGTCACAAAAGGGTTAAATGTATTATTTGTTGGAAGTTTCTTATAAGGATAAAAAATCTATCAAAAGTTTTCTTCCTTTATGACCCCCACGTGGTAAACAGGGCCGGAGGCTTATGTCCAAATTTCTGAATGTTATGGGCATATGTGGTATATTTTCTACTCTTACAGTACTAGTACGACTGGGGATGGGTACAGCCAGCTATGGTGTGAAACAGGTTCCCAATTTCAGGCGAAGGATTAACAAGACATTGACGAGTTTTCACCGCTTATTGAGCAAAGGCAGTAGAGAATGTGGTATGTACAATGACGAATGAAGTTTAGATCCCAAGCGTGAGACCAAATACATGAGGCTGTATGAGACCCCTGTCATTTTAACATCCTAGCCTAGGCCATTGCATCACGAGACGGGGAGAGACATCAGTCCCCAGAAGACCCCATGTAGTCTTCTACATGACTCAAATTACTATGTTCAATTCTATGTGAAAGATTAGTTGAGAATGGTCTTTCTCTGTCCACTTTCAAATTCTAAGTGAAAAGATTTGAGTGATCCGCCAGACAGGAAATGTCAGCCAATAACAAATGCGTGGTCATGAAAACTAAATGCAGCCCTCTGATAAGCTGAATTATGACAACACTTACCAGTTGGCAATTCTAATAAAAGGGATACGCTTTCACCAGGTGGCAGTTATGAATTTACACAAAATGACTATACATCGAGAACCACAGTGCAGCTCAGATCACACTATCACATCACTGTATTGCGGGGCACTCATAAGGTGCTCTGATGTATCTAAAAACTGAAACTCTCAATATATTCCATTTCCGTAGTTTTCTTCAGCAGCTTCAAAAAGTTCAAGTGTCTAGGTGATTTTTTGGATTTAGATTCTGTATGCCTGAGGCAATTTGCCACATTGAGGACACAAGTTTTGGATGTTTTAATAATTTAGCCCAGATTTTAATCTACATGTAGAGTGTTCTTGCTCAGTAAAAACAGTGGGATGAGGTCTAATATTTCCTTTAATAGCATGTCGGCACTTACAAAATAAAGGTCAGTATAATTTTATAGGACAATTTGGAATTTTATGTGATGTACCTAACCATACATATAGCATGCTATTTGTATGTTTGTACAACTAAATGACTGTATTCGTTGATGATATGCATGATTAACAGAATATACGTACGGTATGTTAGTCATGTAAAGATAAACACTCCCTAAAAAGTAATTTAATTTACGTGGTATATATCATTTTCAGATTTTGATACCAATTCATTTAGATTCGCAGTGGCATTGAGTGACCATTTTTTGGTCCAAAAACATTGAAATCAGGAAATATAGATATAAAGTACCTACGTTGGTAGTAATAAGGCATATGCTGCATTCGATAGTTCCTGTGTATCGGCAACACTCAGGGAGTCTATTATGACTTTAGTAGTCATTACATTTGCATGTGAAAATATGGACTGGATACCTGTCTGACACTTTGTTCCCAGACAGGGAGCTGGATAATGTGAATAAACTCGAAAAATTCAAACAAAATGGAGGCTGTTTGTACTGCTCATACCACATGTACTAGCTCGATTCAAATTTGTAATTGTTTATATTTTCTTAACCGTACCTTAAAAACGCATTAGAAGTGGCGGGCAGACGCTTTTTCAGTGTCACAAATTGATTGTACACTACTAGACAGTCCGATGCCGGCGACCAAACATCAATCTGGAGCCTCTAGTGTTTTTTCAACAGTCAGCTGCTCGGCCGGGCTGTGACCGGCAACCTCCCCAAACTAGTGACAATAGAAAAAAGCCTGATGTTAAAGCACCTTTTTTCACATTATTAGAACTCATTTCAATAATGTATTTACGTGGTTTCTCAAAACGGTTTTCTGGGAACTTTCACTTACATCTTGTCAAAAACGGCAACACACATAGATTCAGTTTTCTGTCATCACATAGGCTATAGTAGGCCCACCAAACATTGTTTCTGAATAGGGGAGGACGGGGAGAACTGGGACAGGGGAGAACTGGGACACCTCTGATAACTTCTCTTCATTTCAGCCAATCGGCTTCTAGGACACATTTTTCTGTGACCCTCAGTTGCCTTCACCATATATATCTCCAGAATCAAATTACAGTCAACTTTGACAGTGCAATGACAAAACTAAAATTGTTAGTATAAAAAGTTGTTTTTCTGCCTTTGTATAAATGTGTAAAGCGAGTTGAATATGCACAGTATCTCACATTTACTGTGCTTGGAGTATCCTTTGCTACCTTCTTCGTGGATATGTATAAGCTAAATGTTGTTTACTATTTTGATTATTGAGTAAGTGAATGGGTTATAAATCTGGTAGACATGGGGAGAACTGGGACTATAAGTAATGGCATGTAGGGGGAGAACTGGGACATCTTCATTGTTATAACAAGAGCGCTGACGCTAACGATATCCCCTGCCATTAATTAAAGTCAATAATGGCCTCAAAGTCAAAGGTTAATAAATAGGTTAAAGGTCACAACCCCCCAAAAAGCACATCTACACCCCCTAAGGGATGTGTGTGGCAATATGAATCCAGCAAAAGCTTTCCGAGCTATCATCCGGAAAGTTAACTTATCTTCTGCCATCAATTAAAGTCAATAATGGCCTCAAAATCAACCGTAAAAATTAGGTCAAAGGTCACAACTCCAAAAAGGCACATGTACACCCCCCAAGGGATCTGTGTATGTAATATGAAAACAATCAAGTAAATACTTTCTCAGATAACGCTTCGTGAGATATCGTCCGGAAACTGAACTTATCATCCAATATCAAATAGTCAATAATCGCCTCAAAATCAAAAGTAAAAAATTAGCTTAAAGGTCATAACCCCTAAAAGGCACATCTACACCCCCTGAGAGATTTGTGTGTGCAATATGAAAACAATTCAGGTAACGCTTTGCGAGATATCGTCCGGAAACTGAACTTATTATCCGCAATCAATTAAAGTCAATAATAGCCTCAAAATCAAAGGTCAAAAACTGGGTCAAAGCTCATAACCCTCAAAAGGCACATCTACACCCCCTAAGGGATGTCTGTATGCAATATGAAAGCAATCCGGCTGATGGTTTCAGAGATATCGTCCAGAAAGGAAAAACGGACGCTCGGCCAGACATGATGGGCGGGGGATAAAAATGATTTTATTTCAAATTAAAATATATAAAAAATACATGATTCTTCATGATTATTTTGAATATATATAGTACAATGAGCGACCACTAGTTATGAAAAACGTCAACCCCGTGTCTGAGATATGTGGTCGCTCATGATCTGATGCACTGTCATATCTTCGCTGCTTATCGACGGTCGTCGAAATAAGTATGCGTTTCATTTGCTCCGTTGTTATTTAATACTTACAATAAATATATAAAAGGTCTACAATTGACCTGACATTGAGCCAGCGTTTGTTCAATTTTGATCCACCGTCGGCAACGCTGACCAAACATTTTGTCAACCCTGGTTGAAAGTCTGTGTTTGCCGGCTATACCCAGATACCGCCACTCGATCGCAACACGCAGCCAGTGTGTGTAAACACCTTTAGCCTCCACCTTTTACAGCCAAGAGCTAATGCAGAGCACGATAGTATGTCAATATATTTTTATTTAGCTTATATATCACATGAACGCGATAATTCCATTGGGCGACAGTCATAATAAGTGAGAGACACGTAATTGTAGTGAAAATGATTATAAGTTAGTATAGGCCTGATTCATAATTCTAACATGTAGCTTACATGTAAAATATACGAACGATTACGGTAATATAATTAGGTTTGAATTTAATACCATAGACTACTATACTAGTGGTACTATTGATAACAAAATTAAATTGACCAGAATATAGTTGGACACCCCCCCCCCCCCCCTAATTTAGAAAGACCCGGATGAACACCCCTTCTGATTTTCACGCCTATGAGCTTGGGACAGCGAGGAGTTACCTGGTAGGCGCCATAGAAAAATCATATATATCCATTCATTCATTTCGTCACCCACATCTCTCGGATACATATAATATTAAGAACATTCCAAGATGAAATGCATGGTCTACAGGCTAACCGCGTACAGAGTAAACTATACAGTAACACCAGCAGTGTCCTTATATAATCTAGTGTTCCGTGGATGGGGTCATAATGCTGAATAATGGAAATGTATCTTTTTCACATTTTTTGACTGACGTCAGTGCTTTAAAATGATATTTGGGCCGAGAAGCCTCAAGCGTTCATCCTTCACCGAGAAGCATTAAGTTTGCTCCAAATTTGCGTGTTTTTTTAATATGCCATGTGATTAGGGTGATTAACCCGACCCTCCCAGTCCCACAAGCCTCTCAATATCATCATTATATCCATCCTTTATGTGACGTTGAAAATCACATTCCATCGTGATATTTTGATAATGTTCATTATTATTTACTTTGACGTTTGATCCTACCTAAATATAGTTAGTTAATTTCAATGATATTTTTTCATCTATGATATTTATTCACCTCGGGATGAGGATGTCTAGACAGCCAAGGTGATAATACCTGGATGTAGGCCTATACACTGATACACCACACAGCGACCACGGGACACTGACCCAATGCAGGTTCAATGCTAGAAGGCCGTCAACAACGCTGGTGCAACATTAATCCAGCATAAACAATAACATAATTAACATATAACAACATACAGTGATGGATTTATGCTTGCTGGGGAATAAATCGTCATTTCCTCAATTTTCTAGCTAGAGGATTATATCAATCTCGGATAGTTTTAGCTGAAAAGAACAAATATGTCTTTTTTATTCCTTAGATAAATTTAGGAATAAATAGATTTATTCCACAGTCAGTAGCTTAGTCTGTCACAGTGTAACATATTACATAATCACAGGTGGGTAGGCCTACCTACCACAGACCTGCATCAGTGGCGTATACGCCTCAAAATGAGCATCCCCCTCCGTTGTAGTACGTTATCTCCTCAGCAAAGTCTGCAAAGGCAGTATGTGCTAGCTTGTAAAGTGAGCAGATACTGCATTTTGTCTTTGCACGGCTGTTGTAAGGGAACTCCTATACAACATGTACAATGAGGCTACGCGTGGTCGCTAAAAACCAATCAGCAGATGTTACCGTAAATTGGACCATTCCGAGACGTTGGCCCAGCATTGAAACAAAACATATCAATTGTACATGTTTACTGGTATACCGTGCATATACTAAAATGTCCAGGGATGTGACGACCCAGATTCTGTGTGTGTTGATTGGTCAGGCACGTCTATCTGGTCCCATAATCTGCTTAGGATGTAGGTCAGCCTATCTCAGAATGTTATTTACCACAATAGAAGCTATGGTGTCAGGGGCATTTAGACCAAAGAATAGATTTTCAAAAGCAATATATATAGTTTTGGTCACATCTGTTAGCTTTCCCCAGTTTCAAACTCTCATTGTGGTAGTTTCTTAAGATTATATTGGCCTAGTTTGATCCCAAGGTAGGCATTGTTCTCAGTAAAATCTACTGGCTATCTACAGGGTATAAATCAATAGACCAACACACAGCTCAAAATTTGAAACCCTAACTGTCGTAAAATTGACGACGGAAATCCTAATAACTTTTTAAACTGTTCAGAGACAACGTTTGGTTGGCCAGCTGTAGGCTATGGGATGACAGAAACTGAACCTATGCGTTTTGCCGTTTTTGAGAAAATGTGAGTGATAGTCATTTGGGACACACATTATATGGACACAAAAAAAACAGTGCCCAGAATCCGTTTTGTGATCCATAATAAAACATTATTGGAATGAGTTCCATAATGTAAAAATGTATACGTTTCCGGTATAATCGGCTAATACCATTAGGTGCTAGATATAGTGAGGGTCAATTCAAATTGTATGTGTAATTTGCATTTTCTATGTTCCAATTTTTTTGTACACACAATTTAGTGCACTAAACTCACAGATTTCAACCATTGATCTTACTTCCTGGGTGAGTTATGCAATAATGTACCTCACAAAAAAACAAAACTGTAGATTATTATCCTTTTATATATTGATTAATATATATGGGCGGCTCTCATTAGGTGCGTCGAACAAGTGGGACATTTGATCCCGTTTTTTTAAAGCAAAATTTTAATCTATTTACTAATTTATTTACAGATCGATTCAATTAATGATTATTAGTCATACAATTAAATTTGGAAACAGAAAATGGAGGATATATGTGAAAAATATGTGTTTTTTAGAACGGTCGAACAGAGGACACCAACTATTTTTTGGTGTCCTCTCAATGATGCCATGTGCGACCGCAGTGAATGATTTTCTTGGTGTCCTGTGTGCGACCTTTGGTGTCTCATGTTCGACCAAATGTTCGACCATGTGGACACGAAATTTGTTTGTGTCCTTACTTTCTAGTATAGATTTTCAATGTTAGGACCATTTCGTGTCCTATGTTACGACCACTTTCGTGTCTTACAATGTTTTGTGATCATAACTTTTCACTGGTTTGTAGGTTTAATTTCCAATTTTCACAAAACTGTATAAATATAGATACAGACGAGATCCAACACTGATTCTGCTATTTTGTACAGTCATTGTGAAATAAAAACACTATATGTGAGCGGTCGAACGGTCGCACATTTTACCATATTTTCATCCCCTATACAAATACCTTTTTCTTTCTGTTCCATATTGTTTTGTATACAATTATGTAAAGCACATACAACTCGTGTACACATGGATGTATACACACCAATTTCAACACTAAATGGCGACTACTGTTCAAGAAAATGACATCAGAAGAAAATGCATATAGGACACGAAAATTTTATGTTCAGTAAAAGTAATAATTAAACTCTTTTACTTGGTTTTCATTTGTTTTCAACTATTATTTCTGCATCTGCATCATATTATTTGTCTTTTTAGTTTATTTTTCAAGCGATTGTGGCAAGGCATTAAAACTTATGCCATGATTAAATTAGTAGTAGCTGTTAATAGGACACGAAATGTTACGACCACTATAGTATAATATAGTTCATAAAAAGGCTCTAATTATTATAATTTAGCTGCTAATATATGTTTTTTATATAAAATTAATTCTTCCTCTACAGATTTGTCCGTAAATTTATTATAAAAAAATAATTGGTGTCCTTTGATAAACTATTGTTCTGGGTACGGTTTGAAATGTCCCATTTATTTGCATCAAATAATGCATCGAAAAACAGTAAAAGTTGCCATAATTATTAAATTAAAAGATCATATTTAGATTTAAAAGCTCTTCCAGCCCCAAGTTTTCATAGAGAAATATCATATTTGTCTATTAAACAAACATACCCCATTCTCGACGCACCTTTTGTGAATAGCCCATATACATGTATTGCCCACCCGTTTATAAACGAACGGGTGCTTATAAACACTTGCCGGAAGTTTGCAGCAGCGACCGTTTATAAAACGACTGGACCCGTACCTGTTTATCACAAGGAAAATTATAGCTACCTTCATTTTCTATATTATTACAGATGTTTTCCAATAGTACACAGTTGAAGTTTTGGACATTCTCAGGCACGACTGAGCTGAACCGTCTTCGTTCTGAATGCAATCAACAGTTTATAAAGAAACATGGATCAGAAATGTCGGTAGGTGGTGTTTTAAACTTACAGGACAGTACTTTGTCATACATATGTCATGATTGTCATCTCCTTACACTTTTACTTTGCAAATAACTGTAAGGCTACAAAATCAACTGCATATCAGTTTTTAAATTACCCATCTTTTTTAAACTGTGAGGGGTATAATTGTCAAAAGTTCACGATGTTCCAAAATACAAACTCTGCTTGTATCTTGGTTAGTGGGTGGTTGTTGCCCCTTTTGTGTTTTTTTACATGGGTAATGGTGTGAGATGTTTTAAAAGTTATTTCTGCTGCTACATGAAGCTATGACTGGCAAATATCAGTGTCGGAAAAGTGCATTCGTAAAGATATGCCAATTCTACTAAGAACATTTCTAGACGTGCATTGAACATTTATTATGTTGTTATTTTTCAGCCCATCGCAGACGTTGGGCTGACATTGTATAAATAATATACAAATGTTTTGTGCTTACTGGGTTTTCCTCTGGTAACCCTTAGAGCGCTCGGCACGACATGGCCTATTGCCGTTTTAATCCGTTTTTTAGCCTACCAAATCACTGTTTATATTGATATTGGAACAAAAATGTGTGTTTAAACATCCAGATTTGCAGAATTTTGATGTCAAATTAAACAAAAACGAGTCATTTTCACCCACTGGAAGTTGTGGCTCGCGAATGGATAAAAAATTAATCAGCGCTTTAAGGGAAGCAGGTGAAGTGGTAGTCTAGATTATATCACTGTATCAGTGCTGATGATATTAGGCATGCGACACACATCACACGCCTAAAACAAAGTTGAGGAGTAGGAAAAACCGCACACCTCGTACAATGAACAGATACAAAAGCAACACTTGTGGATTGCAAATCACACTCCTTCCTCACACTCCTCCTCATTCAGGGAGTGTAATTTTCCACACACTACTATTTTGCAAACTATCAGCACTGCTGTATATCTATATATTATCAAATTATTTGTGTCTTAATAAAAATGTGAATTAGTCTGCAATATTGTCTGCAATAAATTGTATATTTTTTACATGTTCGCAAATATTATGTGCTGCCTGCACTCATACAAGACGGCAGACAGGACAGTTTAAAAAATGTACATTTTTGACGTCATATAACAGGGCTCCGTCTTGCTAGCGTCGAAGTAGCTTGCTCGAGATATCTCGGGCTTCGCCTGGAATGAGTTAACATACTAAACGATATACCTTCAATTCAAAATCACATTTTCTACAAGCTTAACCAATACCAATCAAATTATATTATATTATTATAATATATCGGTACCATTTTAGCTAGCAAGGTGCAAATTTCATTGACCCCACCTTAGAAATGATACCTCCGGGTCCTACCGGGTAATTTAATCTTGATATTTATCTAAGGAAAGAATATTACTAGTAGCTAGTAGTTATTAGTATACATTGTATGATTAGGGAGTATTTAATTATTCAGTCTACACATAAAAAACATTAAAACAGAGATAACAATACATGTGATAATAATAAGTCCTGTAGAATTTAAGTAATACAATTCAATAATAGTCTTCAGATACATATATTAAATTGAAGGAACTTGACCTCACTTACATGTAGGAACATGAGATAATTTATTTATATTTTGTTTGGATGAGAAAATATATTAAAAATTATTACTGTCTTTAATGTTGACTGTAGGAAGAAGAGAAAACAAGTTTTTTCCTGACATCAGCAGAAGAGACTAAAATATGCCGCCACTACCAGTATGCATTGTATGAATTCTGCAGTAAATTCAAGCCTCATATGCCAAAAACTATCATGGTAATGACTAATTTTTATCATCCCAACATCTGTCTGTACCCCTGCCGGCTGTCTCATTTTCGTTTCTGAAGCATATCTTGGAAAACCATGGGGGGATTTCTTTCATATTGCACACACACATTCCTGGAGGGGGGGGGGGGGGTAGATGTTCCTTTTGAGGGTTATGACCTCTGACCTACCTTTTGACTTACATCTATGGGCCATAATGGCTTTAGACACTCAAGGCTGGAAATGTGATTTGTTCTCTTGAAGCTGGTAAAAAAATATTTCCACCTGCCCGCAACAAATCCACCTGCCCATAATTTTATGTTCAAAGCAACACAATTAGGATAAAATCATCAAAAGAGCAGTATTTTTACTTTGGTTTATGACCATAATGATGTAAACATGTCCATAGACTAGAACTGCAATTTTTTTTTGTGTTGCGCATTTATCAGTTAAGCGAGATATAAAGACGATATTCCTGTATTTCTTATTTTTGACATGCATGTGGACAGGTATGGCGAATTTCGCCTTTATATCTTGCTTAACTGGTTAACAAAAATTTAAAAACTTACAAATTTCTAGTCTATGGCTTGTTAACATCATATGGCCATATTAAAAAACGAAAATGAAAAAAAAGATTTTTTTGATAATTTAGCCTGATTGCGTCGCTTTAAGGCTTATTACAATAACTTTTTAGTCGTTTTTTATTGTAAAATGATTTTGAACACACTCTGGATTGTTGTAATCTGAATGAAACTCTACATCTACATTGCAACAAATTTATCAAATAAGCGAGAGAGTAAAATATTATATTCTACTGGTAAAATTCTACCTGCCATTTGGGTAGGGTACAAGTCGCATATACCAGCCTGAAGCTAAAATCACCAGCTATTGACTGGCGGCCCGGTGCTAATTTCCACCCCTGGACACTAACAATCTCGTTTCCGGAGTATATCTCTGAAACCCATGGTGGGATTACTTTCATATATATATTTTTTATATATATATATATTTAAATATTGCTGATATCTGACAAACCGTGCCAGTTAGCTATACCATTACCATAAAACAAAATGTGCTGTTTCAGGGAGGGATATGGTTTGAACAATTTCTACTGGATTAAATTTAAAATGGCCAACTTGCTGCCATTGTTGACCTTAATATGCATAATATCTGTAAAATCGTTCCAGATGGAGGGTTCAATTTGTTTTGAAAGTTTTGTGTAGCGATTTGCAAAAATGCACCACATTCCTTGTGTTTTTCCTATCATAGAAGACAAAATATTTCGCTACCCGGTAATCAGTTTGAATAGCAATTGGCCAAGATCGTGTAGCATATCACTACACAATACAGAACAAATTGTATCCTGCTGAGTAGACCATGACTGTAAAACAAAAGGTGGGACTTCATGGAAGGATGCACCTTGAAATATTTGCCAACTTGCAGCCATCATCGACTGTAATATGTGTAATATATATGTACTGTACTAGATGGCTAAACCATTACTGTCAACTAGTGTAAAACAATGTGAAATTTCGGGGAAGGATGCACCCTTGAAAATTTCTCTTAATAGGGTCTTTTGGTAGTCTTTGTCTCCCACAAACCACTATTAGGGATACGAGGAGGACATTTTATAGAACATAATCATCTGCACATCATCTGTCTGATATTTATTCTAGTCGCATGTGATGAGATGTCGTCTGATCAAAATACAGTACAATACTTCAAAACGGCTGCCTGGAATGTGAATAGTGTCCCAGCTAAGACGAGATAGTGTGCTTACCTTTGTTTAGTCTGAACCATTATTACACATGAGAGTCCAGTAATAAACCAACACAGGATTAATGCCCGATATTTTCCAAGCAGCAGTATTGTTATTTTTCAAACAAATAGCAATTAACTTTATGATGCACACATTTTTAAAACTACTTCAACGTACAAAATAATTCTGTCTATTTGTCTGTTGTCTATTATCGGGGTAGTTTATGGTTGTTGTCTATACAATTAATTACAGTTGTCAGTGTGTCATATAAACAAAAAAACTGTTCTCGTATACAGCTGACTTGAGAAATACAAACATCAAAAGAATGTCCCAGCAAACTTATTGAGCCAAAATTGGTTGAATGTTGGCCTAGTGTCATTGATGTCGGACCAATATTAGACCTACGATGATTTAACATTATGCTGTTTGCTGGGGTTTCACACTGTCTGACAGAATGTTAATACTTTTTTGTTCACAGGGAACATCCATGGTATTTTTCAAAAGATTTTACCTTCATAATTCAGTGATGGACTACCATCCTAGGGATATTGTGTAAGTATGCAAGTATTGATGAAAAATCTGTAAATACTGGTGCTGCATATAATCATATAAAACCCACAATGTTAGTGTTGGAAATGGGCTCAAGCCAAGGAAATATGTGCTGGAGTTACTCTCTGACAATCAACAATTTATTGAGTGAAGGCCTACAACAATTATTTTCTTGATCTGGTAGTTATGATAATGCAAACTAAAATCATTATTTTGGGCTGTAGATGGTAAATTAAAAGCAGATGTGTTTTAATTTGTGTTTGTGTTTTTAAAGTATTTTTTTTTTAATTCAACATTTGTGCTGTGGAAAGGTTTGTTTCTATTTATCATTTCTTTTAAGCTGTAGTTTACGTTGAATATTTCTATTTGAATGAAAAAAGGATATCTCAGAAAATGAGTAACCTTTTAAAAAAATATTAATTTAAATTTCAGTGCTATTTATTTGGGTTTTAGACTTGCTTCAAACCGTATAGGCCTATATATGTATGGTCAGGGCCGAATTTCTAAATGAAAACCTTGGGAGGCCAAAGGTTTTTACATTATTGGAACTCATTCCAATAATGTTTTAATGTGGTTCACAAAACGGATTCTGGGCACTGTTTTTTTGTGTCCATATAATGTGTGTCCCAAATGACTATCACTCACAACTTCTCAAATACGGCAAAACGCATAGGTTCAGTTTTCTGTCATTCCATAGCCTAGAGTAGGCGCGCCAAACGTTGTTTCTGAATAAGCATAAATATCTGTATTTGCTGAGTTATTAGGAGTCCGTCGTCAATTTTACGACAGTTAGGGGTCACAAATTTTGAGCTGTGTGATGGGCTTTTAATTTATACCCTGTAGTTAACCAGTAGATTTTACTGAGAACAATGCCTACCTTGGGATCAAACTAGGCCAATATAATCTTAAGAAAACACCACAATGAGAGTTTGAAACTGGGGAAAGCTAGCAGATGTTTTACTCTCGAGACCAAATCTATCATGATATCGATACGATATTTTGCAATCATAAGTATTGCCTTTGAAAATCTAACCCTTGGTTTATATGCCTCTGACACCACAGCTCCAATTGTGGTGAAGACTATTCGGAGATAGGCTGACCTAGATCTTAAGGAGATCATAGGACGAGATGGTCTTTTCTGACCAATCACATATACGATATCTGGGTCACTGATATCGCTGGACCTTTCAGTATACCAACGTCATACCGGTAAACATGTGACTTTGATCAAGTGTTGTTTCAACGCTGGGCCAAGGTCTCAGAGATGTCCCATTTCCGATAACATTTGGTATTGGCTGTTAGCGGCCACGTGATAACACGTATTGCCTGTTACATGCAAGGAGGTTATAGGGAAGCCTAGCCTGCAGCCTAGAGTTGACCTACAGTATCCGTTGACTTTACGAGTGAGCAGATACTACCTTTGCAGAGCAGATTACTACTATAGCAGGTTGTTGGGGGAGGGGGAGGGTTAGGTGTAGGTGTATGTATACACACAATGAGGTCTGTCACCCCTCATCAGCTGTATAGTAACACTGCGATTGGCGCCATGGCACCCTCCAGCAAATACGTTACATTGCTCTTGTGTTGTTTCAATGTTGAGCCAGCGTCGCTGACGATGGGCCTACATTGAACCAACACATGGTCAATGTCCCGTATTTGCTGGGGGCCCTCCCCCGAATGAGTGACCGCTTGAGACAACGCCGTCCCTGCAAACATGAGACATTGAACGAATGCTGGGCTGATGTTGACCAACGTCTGCAACGCTGGCCCAACATCAGCCCAGCATTGGTTTAATGTCTCGTGCTTGCTGGGGTTCCTCCTTGATGACGTAATTATTTTCACTCATTTTAACAAATCCTTTCACCAACGACCTTGGACGGGGTTTGTGGTAAATTTTGCCGCTGGCTCAATATAGGTCAAATCTCTGCAACATTTGCCCACCATTGACTCAGACTGGTAGTTAGTTTGGATCAAGCACGCTGTTACGAAAACAAACCTTTTCATTATGACGATCTCACATGAAAAAAAGCAAGGACAAAGTATGGTGAAATATTCAATATAATTTTTATTGTTTTAACTTTCATGGCTATATCATCAAAATCAGTGGCTTTGAAAAAGTGTCCTAAATTATTGTCACCTGAGTTGTTCGTTTGATTTAATTTATCACCCATTGCCGAACTCTTTTTTCGTAACTGACGAAAAATGAAACCACATTCCACAGTTTTCACTCAGCAAGAAAAATGCCGTGCTATAACGGCAATGGGGCAAATTACGGCAGGATACAGAATCCAAAACATCACCCAGACAATTGAATTTTGGCAACCAACTGCTGAGATGAACGTTATTGAGAGTTTTAGGTTTTAGATACATCAGGGCACCCAATAATTTCAATGAGTGCCCAGCAATACAGTAACAGTGGCAAATATACCACATATATGCACATAACAATCGGGCATAATCTCCTGCCTCTCTTCGCGGTTTTTTTTTAATCCACGAGGGGGTCATAGGAGAAAAAAAATTGGTGGATTTTCATCTTTATGGCTAAGAAACGTTCATTTTTACCCTTGGTGCACCCCATGAGGAAGCGTAGAGCAGGCAAACAAAACTTTACCCAGGTTTCACCCTGGGCAAGCAAGTGCACTAAGTGCAGCCTTCTCCCGGTATCTCATTTCTTTGAGATTCCCACATCGTTCTGTCCAAACAGCCTAAAGATGGCCTCCAGAACTTCCTTATAGGGCAGTGGGCATAGTCTATTTTTAGCTCCCGCCGTCACCGTAGGTGAGACGGAGGGAGCTATGGATTCTACCTCCGTTTTTTTTTGCCTCTTCTTTTGCCTAGAACTTTGTAAGAAAATAAGCTAGGATAACAATTTTTGGTATGTGGGTTACTTCCAGGTGTATAGTGGACAGGTTAAAATATTTTTAATCTGAATTCAATACGCAAGGTCGCAGAGGAGAAAATGATGATGTTACGGCGTTGGGCCGTCCGTAAACAATTCGTTTCCGGAGCATATCTCTGAAAGTACTTGTCCGATTGTCTTCAAATTTCACACACAACACCCCTAGGGGGTCTAGTTGTGCCTTTTGGGGTATTTGAACTTTGACCTACTTCTAGTTCAGAACTATGACCTATTTAGATGTTTTGACGCGCACTTCGTTTCCGGAGCAGATCTCGAAAAGTACTGGGCCGATGACAGTCATATTGCACATACATGTTCTCTAAGGTCCCTAGTTGTGCCTTTTCAGGTTTTTGGACCTTGACCTTGAAGTTGACCCAGCACTTTGACCTAATTTATAACATCGGTAAATCCGACTGAAAGATTTTGCGGAATATCATGAAAACCGCTCAAGATAGCTACACCATTACTATAAAACAAATTGTGAGGTTTGGAGAGGATGCATTTTGAAAAATTTCAAGTCAATAAAATTAAGAATGGCGGCCTATTGGCCATTATTCACCTCGACAGGCCTGATATTGCGGAATATCATGAAAACGCTCAAGATAGCTACACCATTAATATCAAATAAATTGTAAGGTTTCAGGAGAGGATGCATCTTGAAAAATTTCAAGTTGATAAAATTCAAAATGGCCGCCTATCGGCCATTATTCACCTCGACAGGCCTGATATTGTGGAATATCATGAAAACCGCTCAAGATATCTACACCATTACTATAAAACAAATTGTAAGGTTTCAGGAGAGAATGCATTTTGAAAAAATTCAACTCATCCAAGTTCAAAATGGCAGCCAATCGGCCATTATTCACTTTCACATGGCCGTTATTTGGTAAACCGTGCTAGATGGCTGGGCCATTACTATAAAACAAAATGTGTGATATTAGGAGAGGATGCATCTTGAAAAAATTCGTCTCAATAAAATTCAAAATGGCCGCTTATCGGCCATTATTCACTTTCACATGGCCGATATTTGGTCAACCGTGCTAGATGGCTAGACCATTACTATAAAACGAAATGTGAGATTTCAGATGAGGATGCATCTTGGAAAAATTTGACTTGATCAAATTTAAAATGGCCGCCTTTTCGGCCATTATTCATTTTCACATGGCTGATATTTGGTAAACCGTGCTAGATGGCTAGACCATTACCTGATTACTATAAAACAAAGTGTGAGTTTTCGGGGGAGGATGCACCCTGAAAATTTTTAACTTACGAATTCAAAATGGCAGACAATCAGCATTATTTACCTTGATAGGCCTGATATCAGGTAAACCGTGCTAGATAGCTAGACCATTACTATAAAACAAAATGTGACGTTGCGAGAGAGGATGCCTTTTAAAAACTTTCGACTCAATCGAATTCAAAATGGCCGCCTCTCGGCCACTATTTACTTTCACATTGCTGATATTTGGTAAACCGTGTTAGCTGGCTGGACCATTACTATCAAACAAAATGTGAGATTACAAGAGAGGATGGCAGTTATTTGGTAAACCGTGCTAGATGGCTAGACCATTACTATAAAACAAAATGTGTGATTTTAGGAGAGAATGCATCTTGAATAAATTTGCCTCGATAAAAATCAAAATGGCCGCTTATCGGCCATTATTCACTTTCACATGGCCGATATTTGGTCAACCGTGCTAGATGGCTGGGCCATTACTATAAAACAAAATGTGTGATATTAGGAGAGGATGCATCTTGAAAAAATTCGTCTCAATAAAATTCAAAATGGCCGCTTATCGGCCATTATTCACTTTCACATGGCCGATATTTGGTCAACCGTGCTAGATGGCTAGACCATTACTATAAAACGAAATGTGAGATTTCAGATGAGGATGCATCTTGGAAAAATTTGACTTGATCAAATTTAAAATGGCCGCCTTTTCGGCCATTATTCATTTTCACATGGCTGATATTTGGTAAACCGTGCTAGATGGCTAGACCATTACCTGATTACTATAAAACAAAGTGTGAGTTTTCGGGGGAGGATGCACCCTGAAAATTTTTAACTTACGAATTCAAAATGGCAGACAATCAGCATTATTTACCTTGATAGGCCTGATATCAGGTAAACCGTGCTAGATAGCTAGACCATTACTATAAAACAAAATGTGACGTTGCGAGAGAGGATGCCTTTTAAAAACTTTCGACTCAATCGAATTCAAAATGGCCGCCTCTCGGCCACTATTTACTTTCACATTGCTGATATTTGGTAAACCGTGTTAGCTGGCTGGACCATTACTATCAAACAAAATGTGAGATTACAAGAGAGGATGGCAGTTATTTGGTAAACCGTGCTAGATGGCTAGACCATTACTATAAAACAAAATGTGTGATTTTAGGAGAGAATGCATCTTGAATAAATTTGCCTCGATAAAAATCAAAATGGCCGCTTATCGGCCATTATTCACTTTCACATGGCCGATATTTGGTCAACCGTGCTAGATGGCTAGACCATTACAAAAAACGAAATGTGAGATTTCAGATGAGGATGCATCTTGAAAAAATTAGACTTGATCAAATTTTAAATGGCCGCCTTTTCGGCCATTATTCATTTTCACATGGCTGATATTTGGTAAACCGTGCTAGATGGCTAGACCATTACCTGATTACTATAAAACAAAGTGTGAGTTTTCGGGGGAGGATGCACCCTGAAAATTTTTAACTTACGAATTCAAAATGGCCGACAATCAGCATTATTTACCTTGATAGGCCTGATATCAGGTAAACCGTACTAGATAGCTAGACCATCACTAGAAAACAAAATGTGACGTTTCGAGAGAGGATGCCTTTTAAAAACTTTCGACTCAATCGAATTCAAAATGGCCGCCTATCGGCCACTATTTACTTTCACATTGCTGATATTTGGTAAACCGTGTTAGATAGCTGGACCATTACTATCAAACAAAATGTGAGATTACAAGAGAGGATGAATTTTGAAAAAAATTGACTCGATCAAAATCAAAATGGCCGCATATCGGCCATTTTTCACTTTCACATAGCCGGTTTTTGGTAACCGTACTAGATGGCTAGACCATTACTATAAAACAAAATGTGAGATTTCAGGAGAGGATGCATCTTGAAAAATTTTGACTTCATCAAATTTAAGATGGCCTCCTATCGGCCATTATTCACTTTCACATGGGCGATATTTGGTAAACCGTGCTAGATGGCTAGACCATTACTATAGAATGAAATGTGAGATTTCAGCTGAGGATGAATCTTAGAATATTTCGCCTCGATCAAATTCAAAATGGCCCCCTATCGGCCATTATTTACTTTCACATGCCCAATATTTTGCAAACTGTGTTAGATGTTAGTCCATTACTATAAAACAAAATTTGAGGTTTCGGGGGAGGATGCACCCTAAGTTTTTAACTAATTTATATCGAATTCAAAATGACCGTTAATCAGCTATTAGTTACCTCGATTGGCCTGATATCGGGTAAACCGTGCCAGATAGGTAGACCCATTACTGGGATACTGATTAGAATCATTAATTTCAATGGAGGTTTGCAATCTCTGACAGACTGTCTAGTTCTTATCTTACTCTTTGACTGGGCTTCTTAGACCTAGTTGTCTTGCGTCTTGATTTTTGACGTAGCCTAGGAAAAATAAAAAAAATGGCACCTGTGTAAAAAAAATAGAGTGGCTAATCGTACGGCAAAGTTATAATGGGAGTCAATAGGAGCCCGTCATTTCATAAATAAGGCTGCCCATAGAGTTACATGTTAAAAAATCACATAGGCCTACGATTAGCCACTGCCAAAAAATTATTACAAGGGCCCATAGCATGCCTGTTCCACTTACCTCTTCAAGCATTTGTTGCAACAATTATGAAATGAAAGGCGAGAGCTGGCACCATTTTTCATAATTAGAGAAATCCAATGATGGGAACCCCCAGAAAAGGTGATAAAAGTACCATTTAAAACAAAAAATGCTTTTAATTCTACGATAATGGCTTCATTTCTACAAGTAATAGTGAGAAAAAAGTACAAACAAACCGAGAAAAATATGTATTTTACTGCAGTGTCTCACAAATTCACATAAATCCTAAAAAAAACACGAAAAAACCATCAAAATGACTTTTTGTGATATACATATGAATATTATCAATAGACTGCTTGCACGAGTTTGCGCGTCAACAGTTGTCTGTTTAAAACAGTTCAGCGTTGCTCACTGTGTGGCGTGTTGTTATTGAAAAGGGTGTATTGAGCGACTATTTGCACCCTGGATGTTTACTTACCAGATCATGGTTATGCTTGAAACATTAACTTTGCTGACGTGGACAAAAATGAGCAAACGTTGGTTGAACGTCTAAATAAATTATGTACAGGATATAACCACGCTGACTGTACAGCAAATCAGAGGTATGTTCCCGAAAGATGTTTGTTTTATATTTACCGCTATCATGGTCCGCAATAAGCACTGAAGGCATGACAGTGCATCAGATCACTGAGCGATCAACCACATAGCCTATCTCAAGACATGGGGACGACGTTTTTCATAACTAGTGGTCGCTCATTCTACTAAATATTCAACTTAATCATGAAGAATCATGTTTTTTCACATTTTAATTTGAAAATAAAATAATTTTCATAACAAACTACGTATATATACAGATATACTAGTATCAAAAATTAAAAAAAAACTAACGTTACTATCTTTTTATTTTGCTTTATCAGCTAATCCGGCATTTATTGGGCCTAGATGAGCTAAATGCCATCGTGTTGCGTCTGTCGTTTGTCCACAATTCACAAGAAATGCTTCTCCTCCCTCAGTTCTCATCCGATTTCAATTTTGTTTGGATTGTTTGAAAGAGCGTGTGCATTGAGACAGCGTTGGGTCAACATCGCGTGTGGGTCTGCAGTGCGGCACTGTGTATTGGCGCTGGTTATATTTTCATGTAGTCCGGTGTTTGATGATTGCAGAGCAATTGTAAAATACAAGGATTATGTTGCTGTGTTTTTTGGATCGTGTTGAACCCTGCCTATAGAGGCTTGGTAGTTATTCTATGAATAATATAATATCAGTGATAATATCTTATCACACGATTTATTTAAAGAAACATCATATAAATTAGTGTTATAATATTCATTACACAATTTTAAGACAAGTAACTACATCCGGTAGGGAGTGCTTGCACGGTATTTTAATATACTGCTATCATGTGAACTTACATCTTGCACTTGTGAATCTAATTATTTTTAAGCAAGTTTTTGCAATCTAATGTAGTTATTGGCGGAAAATATATATTTGTTCTGATTACAGTTTTACATGGCACATTGCTTAAATATGAACTTAAGTCTCAAAAATAACTCTCAATAATGTTCAGAACCGTAGGGTTCTTGTTTTAAATTTGAAATCGTCATAACTCTCTTAGTTAGTTCTTTCCGCTTTATTTAAATACCTATGGTATAGGTCTACGTCCAGTATAAATATTTTTATTCTTACAGTGAGGGATCAACTTTCGTCATCAGAATCTGATGTCTACATAAGTCAGATACTGACGATTAAAGAGGATGCCAGCGTTGTAAGGGTTAACGTGATGTGTGTATAGATTCTTTATCAACATCTAAATAGATAGAGTGGTGGCAGTCTATATGCACCTTTTGTCTGCCGCAGGTACACATGTGTTTATCTGGCGTGTAAGGTTGAGGAGTTCTATGTTAATATAAAGGAGTTTGTGGGTAATCTGAGCAGCTACAGAGGACGTATGATGGATTGTATCCTGTCACACGAGCTGCTACTGATGCAGCAGCTACATTATCACCTAACTGTACATAGTCCATATAGACCTCTAGAAGGCTTACTCATTGATATCAAGGTATGGTGTATATTACGTCGCCTCGGAGCTAAAGGATCCTATCTGACACTCGTTAGAGTGGCAGATAGGATCATTTAGCTCCGAGGCGACGATTACTCTACTAATACTTGTGGACAATAAAGACATATCTACCACTTTATAAAATATAGATTTATGTCCAACTATTGTTGTTTTAAATCTCTTTTATTATTGGCTGTCCAATTTAATGACTGTTATTGTGTGTTTAAAGATGTTTGATCTCAAATTAAACAAACTCGAGTAATTTTCAACCACTTGAAGTTGTGGGTTGCGGTAGCGAAACACAAAATTCAGGTGGGTGAAAATTTAAATAAAAAGACTTACCGGAAAAAAGGGTTACTGTAATCAAGATTCAAGTGAGCAACTTAAAGAGACCTACGGTGTGAATCATTGCTGTTAATGAAAGAAGAGCATTAAGAAATTTCCTGTACGGTAAATCTGGTCATTTTCGCATGTTTAAATTTTCTTGAATATTTTAGCTGAGCTGATGGCAATGGAGTGTGGTACTGTTATACAAACACATTACTCTTAGAGTAATCAGCAAAACAGTTCCATTCACTGATTTATATCATTGACATCAATAGCAGGCGGATATGGACTATATAGCATATACACATTGATAATGTACTCTATTCCAGTTATTTTTATTCACGCTCACGCACTATATATCGGCTAAGATATAAATTGTTGTCTTCTCTGTAGCTGTAGTTAAAGCTCACTTTAGTACATTTATCTATAATTTTCAATGATAGGATGGTCACGCTATTATAATAAGAATTTTCACGACATCCCAAAATTTGCCTTTCTCATAAAATTTAAAACCTTGTGATTATTACCAGATCTACAGTATTAGCTAATGGTTTCAGGTTAAAAGGACAGGCCCAGGCTAAAATCATCAAAAAATCGGTGATTTTATTTTGGCTTCTTAATATGACATTATGATGTAAACATGCCCATAGACTAGAACTTCAAAAGTTTTTAAATTTTTGTGCTGCACATTCACCAGTTAGGCTAGATATAGAGACGAAATTCCTGATTTCTAATTTTGGACAACCATGTCAAAAATAAGAAATACGAGAACTTTGTCTATATCTAGCCTAACTGGTGAATGCGCAGCAGAAAAATTAAAAAACTTTTGCAGTTCTAGTCTATGGACATGTTTACATCATATGGTCATATTAAAAAGCCAAAATAAAATCACTGATTTTTTGATGATTTTAGCCTGGGCATGTCCCTTTAATATCATTAAACCTTTAATTGATTTATTATGGCTGTCAATCATGTTTATAGACCAGATGTAATGAGATTGGTGAAGGAGAGAAACTAAGAGCGGCCGCTGAGGAATTCCTAGACAGAGCTATACATACAAGTGCAGCGCTAATATTTGCCCCATCACAGGTATTACAACAGATGATAATTAACTCATTTTGCAAGTTTAGGAAAGTTTAGGTAGTTGACGTATAATGTATACATAATTAGAGGAAATATAAGCCATGTGGCTTCACTCCTCACTTTCTGTTACATATTATTATGTATGTAATATCAGAAATAGATAAGAGAGAAGAAATGTGTAACTCTAAAGCGTCATATTCATCTAAAAACGTCCGTTTTGTATCTGCCGTAAGTTGAAAACTATAAGACTGACAGTCATGTGTAATATATCGTTGGAAAGAGACGAATCTTGTTGCGGTTGCAGTCACGGCAATATCAAAATATAACGACCGTTAACCCGCTCGCTAGGTGGTACCACATATACATAGCTTTCTCAATTTTGAGCCACCAACACACGCTTGGGAAGAGTGTCGCCCGGCCTGTTAGACGAGTGGAAAACGGCTGGCATGCACGCCGCTTCTGATTGGCTGAGGCTTTGTTGACACTCTGAGGAAGGTTCCTTGGCTGCTCGGGCTCTACACGTGATGCTATTTTAAGAGCTCTGAATCTACCCCTGCTCTCTCCCCATCTGCATCACTAACTTACTAGCCAGTCGTCGATATCAGTATGTGACCTGGTGACCGTCAATATGATACCGACACAGGCTTGTTTGTACAATATTTCGGTAGTAGGCTTGGAGGTGTAATCTATCCCGGTACCTGAGCTGCTACACAACGCCAAACACATATCAATAGAGCACTGCAGCGTTATCTCGGCTGGTCATGGGCACTTTCACGTGATAGGTTGGGAAATGCATTTTGCTGAATGAAGCCAGTTACTGAAGTGAAAAAAAACAATAGTTTTGAACATGTAAAAATATAAATAACGCTGATATGCTACCATATGTCTTCAAGTAAAGCGTTTTAAAATTAAATAAATATCAGACTAAAACAGGCGTCTGTAACAAACTGGTAACTATTATAAGATTACAGATGGAACTGTTTCAATACTGACAAAATTATTTCTAAACCGTGACTAGCATGGGGGTCCAGTGACCTTTGTACACACATCTGGAGCTCCACATCAGGCGTTGAACAAATGTTTGTTCAATGCTAGACCAGCGTCGCATACAGTGATCTAACATTTAGCCAACATCAGGGGAACGCATCTCGTTAGTCATGTTAGTTGTGTGAACACAACACGAAATGGTCACTCCCACTAATAGTGTTAATGGACATGAATCAAAGAGCATCGGTATTAATCGTATCTTGGCCTCCACTGAGGGACACTTATTTGCCTCATAACTATTCCGGATGAAGGACCAAGCTGAGATGTTCAAGCATGTACATGTACATCCCCAGCTTCTCTTTCAGTAGCTGGTGGAAGTTGGTATGAAGAATGGTGCCTTACAGCCTTTGATCATGAACTTTGTCACCAACACTTTGTCTTTGATTAGGAATTTTGTCACTACCCCTAGATCTGTTTGTCAGCACAATTCGAAATACCACAAAAGCAACTGTGTTCAAGGCTTATTGATTAAAGGTCAGAGTCATCATATCAACAAGTAGGCCTACACCATTGCGCTTTGATCACTACAATAATTGCGATGACTTTTTACGTCATAGCTTTAAAGGTTAAAACAAATAGGCCTATTACGTTAAGGGATACCCTTAAACAAGTTCCCAAGTTCCGGGAACCTCAAGTTCCCAATTGTCAAGTTCCGGGAACTTCAAGTTCCGAAATAAAAGTTAAAAAAATTGTTTTTTTCTATTTCAACAAAAAACATTCTAGATACTGCCTTTTGCCTTTCCACGCATTAAAGATTGCCAAGCTGCGCGCATGAATGGAATTAAATGTGGTTTTCTAGACCGCGCACACTAATTGTTATGTTCAAATGACGAATTAGGCCTCTATGTGTAGGCCCAACGTTGACCCAAAGTTGAGGTAAGGTTTGCCCAACGTCTGTGACCTTACAGCAGCATTAATCCAAGATCGGGTCAATGTCTGTTGATGGGAGATTTACAGCTGGTATTAAGCAGCCATCCACAGAAGTGTTGATCTGAGTAGGCCCGGTTGTTTTTCAAGTTCAAAGACTATTATAACATGCCGCTATATGCATAGAAAATATATAATGATATAGGGCCTAGGCCTACAAATCACACCTCGCAGATGACAATTCCCAGCAAACACCACGCCCTGACACAATGCTGGTTTCACGTTGGGCCAGCGTTGCAGACGGTGGTCGCACATAAAACCAGCATTGGGTCAATGCGTCGTGTTTGTTGGGAAGGAATCTATGTAGTCTCAACTTTGGTCCTTAAAATATTATCGATACTGTTTCCACTGTTATTAAGTACTGTCACATGTCATAATTTTCTCACGGGTTGAGATGCTTGTTGATTGCCGGGGGGGGGGCGGTGCAAACAGCGTCGCGCGTGGAGGAAAGACCTCATAAGCACTACAATATGCCATCAATCACGACAAAGACCCAATACTAGTAATCATACACTACAGAGTGAAACTAATATAAAACTGATACTGAGAAATAAACAAATACAACGATAAATGATGTCGTTTTGTGAAGTTATAATAGCAATGTTAGGCCTATATCAACGTGGTCGGTGTGAAGTAGAACGTGAAATGGCCCGTTCATATGATCAAGGAGGTTATATGGACCTATAACCTCCTTGATATGATCTGGGAAGGCACGTACATAGTTAGGACTACATTTAATAGATTTATGACATGGTCTATATACGGAATACGGCGTCAGCTCATCGATGTTGGCTCTATCACTGAAGTTAAGCAACGTCGCGCCCAGTTCATAATTGGATGGGTGACCGCCTGGGGTATCAGGGAGGTTCGCCACAGGGCCTGCCAGGTGCTGTATACACTTGTGGCGCTCGGAGAACCACGTGAATCAGATGGCTCATCTGACTGACCTAGAGTTGGACGTAAAATAACCTCAATGGACGTAGGCGCAGTTTCCATCCGGCGAGACCCCAGAAAATCCACAATGTGCGAGTACTTGGCACATAAGACGAATTTGCTTGGAATGAAAATAGCTTGATGCGTCTCAAGTTACTCTGCGCCTTAAAATCAATTGAGATAAGGCGCAATATAAATGCAATAATAATAATAATAATGGTCGTACTCTAGGAGTGGATAATACATATATGTTAAATCAGGAAATTAGAATTTGATTCTATTTTCCTTGGTTAAGTTTACTTTGGAGTGGATAGGTGTTGTCAGTAGAGATATAGATAATATAATGGTTGTTAGAGTCGCCGTTGTGTATGTAGGTGTATGCCTATATAGATATGCTAATAATAATAATAATAATAATAATGGTCGTACTCTAGGAGTGGATATTACATATATGTTAAATCAAGGAAATTAGAATTTGATTCTATTTTCCTTGGTTAAGTTTACTTTGGAGTGGATAGGTGTTGTCAGCATAGATATAGAGAATATAATGGTTGTTAGAGTCGCCGTTGTGTATGTAGGTGTATGCCTATATAGATATGCAGATCCGTATGTCTAGCAGCATCCTCAGGCATGCAGTAGTCTACATGAGGCAGCTCAACGCGCACGTGGTTCAAACAACAACATATCTAAAAATAGCCCAGCAGTATGCACAGCGCCACTCTAAGGAGAATCGCTGCACTAACGGGGCGGTACACTGTCTTCACCAGGAGTTGTAATTTAGATAAATATGCGGAAACGTTGGGTAGATATAGCACTCTCTAGCGGATGTGTTTATAGCCATTTGACACTAATTGTACAATATGTGGAACCGCGAGATTCTTCTCTTTCCAACGATATATTACACATGAATGTCAGTCTTATAGTTTTCAACTTACGGCAGATACAAAACGGACGTTTTTAGATGAATATGACGTTTAAGAGTTGCACATTTCTTCTCTCTTATCTATTTCTGGTAATATGTATATGTATGTTTCAGATAATAAATATTAACATTATTATTATTACTATACACATGAACGAGGACAACATTATTTATGTCTACTACTTCCTTTGTATACTAACGATTATTCTTCCGAAATATGTGCTTTTTTCAAGGGGGGGGAAGGGGGAGCAGTTTTTGATAATTTTGTAAAATAAAACGATAGTGTCCTTTTGAACCGGTTCTTGTAGCCTCTCACTGTTTTAAATGTTTTTTGGGGGGGAGGGGGGGGGGGGGGGCAGTCCTGTGGCGCAAAACATGGACCTGAATTGTTTATTGGTGTTTGATATAATACTCTCTTGATGATAATTGTTTGAAATTGTTGTTTTGAAGGTTGCTCTGGCAGCTTTATTACACAGCTCTAATAAGAATATGGTCAGTTTAGACAGGTTAGTATTTTACATTCCAGCTCATTAAATATTGAGCACGTTCTTCTTTATATTATCATTTTTATTATTAGCATACTTAGACTTGAGTGATGCATGTTGTAAATGAAAGATATTTGCTCAATTATATATTTCAGCTACATTGCCAATAAGCTGTTAAGTTCGCGAGGGAAAGATACACTAGTACAGACGATAGAACATGTTAAACGTAAGTTAACTTTTGTATGAATCAAAACAAATGATATTGTTGGGATGTTGAAGAAAACTGGAACAATCTACAACTGTACAATGTCTTAGTGATGCTTATAAATAGCCTGCATAGCTTTATGATAAGAAGGGTCCTACCTACAATTTATGTAGGTATAAAGAATCTATTTTTTGTTTAAATCTGTACCATATAAGTAGGCAAAAAACACTAACACATCAAAAGTACTCCTTTCCCAATTTCTTTAACTTCTCAATATTATAGATTGAACCTTGCACTGCATTTTGATCTGCAAATATTTCTGCGTATGAAGTATATATTAGTATTTAGTTTTCACAAAATGTTCAGTGTTTTCACCCATTTGAAATGTCATTCTTTAAAAACCATAGAAATTGAGCTGCATCATGATGGAAAGGCTTGGCAATTGGGAAATGTATTTTCGCAAATTTATCTAACTGTCGTCTTCCTCCTTTTACATAAAAATGTAGGCTCTACATGTACCTAGTCTTATTTCTGACTTTACCACACACATGGCCCAGTCAGTAGCCGTGTATTGACTATGACTTGATTATTAGACATTGACTCAGTTTCCCGGTAAACACAAAACATTTGTAGAACATTTATACAATGTTGGACCAGTGTCAAAGACATCGGGGCGATGTTGTATAAATGTAATACAAAAGTTTTTAGACGCACCAGAAGGTCTGGAGCATCTGCATGTTACTTCAAGTCCACATTTTTAGCTCCCGCTGTCACTGTAGGTGTGACGGAGGGAGCTATGGATTCTACCTCCGTTTTTTTTGGCCTCTTCTTTTGCCTATAACTTTGTAAGAAAATAAGCTAGGATAACAATTTTTGGTATGTGGGTTACTTCCAGGTGGCTAATGGACAGGTTAAAATTTTTTTTAATCTGAATTCAATACGCAAAGTTGCAGAGGAGAAAATGATGATGTTAGGGCGTTGGGCCGTCCGTAAACAATTCGTTTCCGGAGCATATCTCTGAAAGTACTTGTCCGATTGTCTTCAAATTTTACACACAACACCCCTAGGGGGTCTAGTTGTGCCTTTTGGGGTATTTGAACTTTGACCTACTTCTGGTTCAGAACCATGACCTATTTAGACGTTTTGACGCGCACTTCGTTTCCGGAGCAGATCTCAAAAGTACTGGGCCGATGACAGTCATATTGCACATACATGTGCTCTAAGGTCCCTAGTTGTGCCTTTTCAGGTTTTTGGACATTGACCTTGAAGTTGACCCAGCACTTTGATCTAATTTATAACATCGGTAAATCTGACTAAAAGATTTTGCGGAATATCATGAAAACCGCTCAAGATAGCTACACCACTACTATAAAACAAATTGTGAGGTTTCAAGAGAGGATGCATCTTGAAAAATTTCGTGTCGATAAAATTATAAATGGCCGCCTATCGGCCATTATTCACCTCGACAGGCCTGATATTGCGGAATATCATGAAAACCGCTCAAGATAGCTACACCATTACTATAAAACAAATTGTAAGGCTTCAGGAAAAGATGCATTTTGAATAAATTCAACTCGTCCAAGTTCAAAATGGCTGCCAATCGGCCATTATTCACTTTCTCATGGCCGTTATTTGGTAAACCGTGCTAGATGGCTAGACCATTACTATAAAACAAAATGTGTGATTTCAGGAGAGGATGCATCCTGAAAAAATTCGACTCGATAAAATTCAAAATGGCCGCTTATCGGCCATTATTCACTTTCACATGGCCGTTATTTGGTCAACCGTGCTAGATGGCTAGACAATTACTGTAAAACGAAATGTGAGATTTTAGATGAGGATGCATCTTGAAAAAATTTGACTTGATCAAATTTAAAATGGCCACCTTTTCGGCCATTATTCATTTTCACATGGCTGATATTTGGTAAACCGTGCTAGATGGCTGGACCATTACCTGATTACTATAAAACAAAGTGTGAGTTTTCGGGGGAGGATGCACCCTGAAAATTTTTAACTTACGAATTCAAAATGGCCGACAATCAGCATTATTTACTTATATAGACCTGATATCAGGTAAACCGTGCTAGATAGCTAGACCATTACTATAAAACAAAATGTGAGATTACAAGAGAGGATTCGACTCAATCGAATTCAAAATGGCCGCTATCGGCCACTATTTACTTTCACATTCCTGATATTTGGTAAACCGTGTTAGATAGCTGGACCATTACTATAAAACAAAATGTGAGATTACAAGAGAGGATGCATCTTGAAAAAAATTGACTCGATCAAATTAAAAATTGCCGCCTATCGGCCATTATTCACTTTCACATGGGCGATATTTGGTAAACCGTGCTAGATGGCTAGACCATTACTATAGAATGAAATGTGAGATTTCAGCTGAGGATGCATCTTGGAAAATTTCGACTTGATCAAATTCAAAATGGCCGCCTTCAGGCCATTATTCACTTTCACATGGCCGATATTTGGTAAACTGTGCTAGATAGCTAGACGATTACTATAGAATGAAATGTGAGATTTCAGCTGAGGATGCATCTTGAAAAATTCTGACTCGATCAAATTCAAAATGGCCCCCTATCAGCCATTATTTACTTTCACATGCCCAATATTTTGCAAACTGTGTCAGATGTTAGTCCATTACTATAAAACAAAATTTGAGGTTTCGGGGGAGGATGCACCCTAAGTTTTTAACTAATTTATATCGAATTCAAAATGACCGTAAATCAGCTATTAGTTAACTCGATTGGCCTGATATCGGGTAAACCGTGCCAGATAGGTAGACCATTACTGGGATACTGATTAGGATCATTAATTTCAATAGAGGTTTGCAATCTCTGACAGACTGTCTAGTTCTTATCTTACTCTTAGACTGGGCTTCTTAGACCTAGTTGTCTTGCGTCTTGATTTTTGACCTAGACTAGGACTATAATAATAACCCTATACAAAATTGCTTAAATCAAATTCTAATTCGGAGCGGGAGCTCCTGGACTTATGTAGTCTTGTATGTATTGTTTGCAATCTATAGTTGATATATAGTCTGGAAAGATAATACATGTATGTATTGATGCTGATTTAATAAAACCTACTGCTAAGTGTCAATCAGTGTCAATGTTAGTTTTGTTGTAAATAATTTAGCTTCCAAAAGACAGCAAAACTATTTATTTGTCGTATTTCCTGTAACTGCTTTACATACAGGGACAAATTTGTATATCATTGATCATGTTACACGTCACAAATTTCTGTGCAATTCTGGATATAATTTGCTTAATTGTTTATACATCATTCACAACTTGGAGCATGACATCATCACTGGCAAGCAATAATTTTCAAACTAATTCCTCTCTGGGTAATACATGTACTGTATATTGCCGGTTAGTAACTGCGTCCTGGTTAGAAACCGCACCTCACACTTTCAATATTTTCGTAGCCTATTTGTCGATGGTTTTGATTTTCTCAGTAAAACTCTATTACAAATCGCATCCTGACTTTAGCGTATATGACGTACAGCAGTAATTCTTCCAACCCTGGTAACTCAAGTAAAATATTATTGTACTCGAGTGGTATTTCGTCATTATCGCTGTTTAAATTTTTGTCGAATTAATCATGGAAATGGTAAAAATTGATCAGTCACTTTATGTGTGATTCTATCTGCAACACTGGTCCATCATTGAGCTAGCAAACATAGTGGTAACTTATAGGGTACCCACATAATTTTCAGGAGCCCAACAAACACAAGATGTTATCTCATGCTGGCTTAAAGCTGGGCAAGGGTCACACACACGTGGTCCAGCATCAAACCAACATTGGTTTATAGTTCTATGTACATGTGGAACACCTAAATATTTTATTTTTCAGGTATTCGTTTTATGGTGAAGAGTTTAGAGCCTTTAAATAGTGAAGAGATTGGTCCACTGAAAGAAAAGTTAGAAAAATGCAGAAATCAAGATAATAATCCTGACAGTGAAATGTGAGGATACCTTGGTAACATAACTGTTGAGCCTATTTTGTTTGATGTTGAGATCTAAATATTAAATGTAATTTTTCAGTCCCTGTAACATGTGTCTAGATACCGTGATCAGCAACCTCAAGTGGCTGTAAATGAGTTGAATCTGTGAAACTTAATTCATCATATTTATATATCAGTGTCACTTGGTTTAAGATTTTTCAGTGGACATTTGTCTTCTAGGGCTTTAACCAACATAGACACTATCTCTCATGTATTGCTTTTGCATTGTCTTTTGCTAAAAAGTACTAAATTTAACCATTACTGTACCGGTATATTTTAAAGCCCTTCCCAAATGCGATTAAAATATTGTTGGTTTTTAGACTTTTTAGAAGTGAATATGTTGATTTTTTTTAAATAGATATAAGCGCAAAATAGAAGAGCAACTTGAAGATGACGAAGAAAGGAGAGTAGCGAAACGACAAAAAGTTGCTGAGGTAAGGATCTGTTATTGCTTGTACGCTACTTACCATACCCAATTTAAACTGGTAATCTCTCTTGCAAAAAACACATTTTAAACTTTTTTTGTAAATATAACTTATGTTTGTTCTCACTGAAACATGCATAAAAAACAATGACTTCTAAAAATGTTAATAATGAATGACTTCTAGAATTTATATCAGTCAGAGCAATTTTATATAATATAACAAAACAGTTAAATTACTCTTTTTTGAGTAGAACTAAAATATGATTATTTTTTGGCAGGAGGAGAAGATTGCACAGTCGAATCTTCTAGGAATATAATTGTTGGGCTAAGATAGGACAATGCTATGGAATTAACATTCTAAAATAATATACATGTGTATCATCATATCCCACCCATAAACAGTGCTCACTATTATAATAATGGAAATGTGTTGCAATTAAAATGTATTTCTCTTTAAAGATCTCTCTTTTGAAGTGTTACACAAATATTTTATTTATTAATCATAGAAATGACCAACACTGTCTCTTGAAAGTATGGTTGCTCCTTTTCCTTGTGTATTTCACATTACCACGGTATTGTACCTCTACTAACTGTTCTAAGTAGACATTTATTGTTATTTAAATAACATTGTTCAACCCTTTCAGAACGGAGCTAGCAGATACATCCATTCCAAAGGTGGGGCTCCCCGAAACTCGTTTCATTGTTAAATAATGCAGACAAAAACAGTGAGCTTCACAAAAAAATTGAATGTTATGAGCCCCCCCCTTATCAGAATTGCCTACTGCAACACCGGCGCCCCCTTTTTCAGATGTTGGATGTCATCTGTTGCGGCCGTACTGAAAGGATTGAAAGAAGTAATGTATTTTTAAGACACTTTTTATTTACTTTTTATTTCAAAGTAAACAATCATCTGCCCAGATCCATTTGGTGAACATCTCATATGCCAATTTCTGTATTGACTCATTTGTAAACTGTTACCACATTTTTATTACTCTGTCCAATATCAAATCTATCTACGTCTCACATGCACCTGAAATACATGTAATATGTGTTCATCTGATAGCTGACACTCGCATGGATTGAATGTGATATCTCAAGAACCGCTAATCTGAATCGATCACAACTGTGGACAGTGTCATCTCACCATCTTCAGGAGGTTCTCCTGGCCCATTTCAGCCAATATGTGCACAAAGGTCGCCGTAAGCCCCAGTCCCCAGAAATGAAAAAGTTTTGGTAAGAGTTAACACCTGTTATCTCTATACAATGTAGCAGGTCTAGAAGCCTATCTTTGTTGTAATAATAAAAAAAAAAAAAAATTCTGACATTACTCATTAGATAAAAAAAAAATCAATATCCACAAAATTTCTCTGAGAGCCAGAACCTCTAAATTAAATAATTAAAATGTTTAAACGCCTAATAAAATAGAGTAAAAACAACTAGTAACGCTGAGCGGTTTAAGGGTAATTATTATCATGGTTGAACAACAATTATAAACACATGTGATTATTCTCATAATATATTATTTTCTATCTATGTGTGAAAGCAAGCCACTAAATATGTATCGATATTGAGCAGAAGTTGTAGGCCTAGTGGTGTACCGGTATATATATAGAGCATAAACTATATCTATAGTTCACGTTTGTATGTTGCTTGAGAGAATCAATCAGGTAGAAAAACAATCTACCTTTCCACGTGTGATTTACATAGCTGAGCACGTTATGTATTTTATGAAAGTAGATCATAATTATGGATAAAACATTCAGACCTGTACTTTGATTTTCTTAATTTTGTCTTAACCCTTTGCCTGCCGATCTCAACAATAGTCGTTTTTAATCTGCTTTATCAGCTGATCAAATCACTCCAAGTAGGAATTAACCACGATGCATTAAAGCATCATTTCACATCCCTGAAAACAGACTTAATTTTGCTACAACCAAGGTTTTAAGAACGAAAATCTCCATGAAACTAACTTGCCAATACATGGCAATTTTCTTCAATTTTTAAACCACACCAAATCATCTTCATCCACTACAAGTCGAGAATTGCGACAGCAATTCGCGGCTTGTAGTGGATGAAGATGACAATGGTAAATTCAAGCTTGAAATGGTTAAATTAGCGTTTAACCAGTACGGTTGGTAAATTTTTGGTCACAATTAAACAAATTTGAGTAATTTTTCAAGCACTTGAGGTTGTGGATCGCGGTCGCGGCACACAGCTTCAAGTTGTTGAAAATTTAAATAAATTAACTTAGCAGGAGAAGGGTTAACACAAAATATTTGGTTAAGTTTACATAGTTGCCAACTAAACCATTGTTCCGTCTTATGTCTTTTTCCATATTTTTTCACCCATATCCAAAATAACTTTCACTTACTTTGGATTTGTGTAGTTGACTGAATTTGGAATTTTGGGTGATCATAGATCACGAACCATTATTTAAAATACATCAATCTATTGATGTCTTTTTCTGCACAAAACTCACTTATTTGAAGTGTATTGCACTTAGTGAACTGTGGATAAAAAATAATAATTGTCTGGATGGTGACAGCTAGTGTTTTTAACAGCTCGGACTAATATTTGACTGTATTAATAGCTGTTAAATATTGCACTCCCATCAGATATAACTGCCACAAACTACAATAATATTCAGGGGGTGAAATTGGTACAAAAAAATCTTTGAAACGCATAGCAAACTTTCGTTTTACTTAACGTCACTTTCCATATTTTTTCACCCATATCCAAAATAACTTTCACTTACTTTGGATTTGTGCCGGACTAATATTTGATTGTACTAATAGCTGTTAAATATTGCACTCCCATCAGATATAACTATCACAAACTACAAGAATATTCAGTGGGTGAAATTGGTACAAAAAAATCTTTGAAACGCATAGCAAACTTTCGTTTTACTTAGCGTCACTTTCCATATTTTTTCACCCATATCCAAAATACCTTTCACTTACTTTGGATTTGTGTAGTTGACTGAATTTAAAATTTTGGATGAGCTTGATAAATAAAGTGAGCTTTATGTATCAAGTTCACGTATAGTTTTCCCAGCAAGATCAATTTTGTTAAAATGTTGAGGAAAAAAACCCAAATGGTGGATCAACCTTAAAACAACAATAGGTCAACGTCTTGCTTGTTGCGAGGTGTTTTTGCAAAACTGGTCCCTTCAGATTGTTGCAGTTTCTTTGGTTATTGACATAAAACTCGAGTGTCATTTCTATGCAGTGTAAGCTTACATGTATTATTAATATGATTTTTTTTCACTTTATCTGGTTACAGTGATGAAATGTTATTTTATATCAGGATGTACGTTTTCTATAATATAAATAAATACATCTTTAATAATGCATTTGACTTTCTTGATTTTTAGCTGCGACCTAGCAGCTCTATAAACGCCTTTTGTCTGTCGTCTGTCTGTAAAACTTCGTTTCCGGGCAATATAGTCAAAGTTTTCGAGCAATCAACTTCTAACCTGGCATTACCAATCATGGGGGTTACTGTTAGGGCCAGACCTGACTAATTTTTCAAGAAAATCAGCCCATTATAGAACCTCTGATGGCCAAAAAACATACGAAAATCAGCCAAACTTGAGGTTTCCGTACACCAATGTGTTAAGTTTTCGACCAATCAACTTCTAACCCGGCACTAACACTAATGGGGGCTAGGGCCAGACCTGATTAGTTTTTCACGAAAATCGGCCCATTATCAACCCTCTGGTGGCCAAAAAAACATACGAAAATCAGCCAAAATTGAGGTTTCCGGACGTTAATGTTTTCGTGGATATCGGGCCATTTTTTTAGGAAAATCGTCGCAGCTACCATATCCCTCCGATTTGCACTTGTTGTTGCATTTTTCGGTGTTGATCCACATAAAATACAGTTTAAACAAATCACTTTTATTGGGCCATTTAAGCGGTACCAAATTTACCACAAACTAACATTGTATATATATATCTGTATACAATATATTTGGAGGAGTTTCTATTTATAAATTATCCCGAGTGGGTCTTTACATCACTTTTTGCGCTTTGAATTACCTACTGACCAGTCTTGTGTTTCTTGACATTTTTCATTTAGGTGGAGATGGCATTGCTGGAAAATTGTTTTTAACCCCCCCCCCCCTTCCCCCCCCCCCACAGGGAATTATAATTTTGTGTCAAATGCAGGAAAACCAATTGATTTTGTCTTATGTGGTAACTTTTATATTGGGGAGAATGTAACTAAGATACAACTCACTAAGATAATTACCTAGCAAACATGAGGCGGTGCTGGGTAGCCACACACAAATTGTCCACATACAGTTTAAAAAAAAAACATAATTAAAAATTATCCAGTGTGGTAATCCTGGAGCTGATTCTGAAAAATTAGATTTTGTTGCACCCCTAGAAGAACATAGGTTTTATGGTATAATTTGTTTCTTTGGTTCACCAGCTTTCATTTGAAAAACATCACCCCTCTTAAAATGTGTACGAAAGGTCCTTTGAGGTGAAAATGAGAACATTGCCATTTAAACACTTGTAGCTGACAAAAACCATAACATTTATCGCGAATTTCACCTGGTACGTATTCAACAGTAAACTTATATATGTAAAAAACATTGCAGTGTAATGATTGGTGTTTACCGAGACATAAATTTAAATCAAAAATCACCATTTTTTTTAAAAGGTTTTTTTTTCTATCGAACACATTTTAGAGGGGTAATGTTTCAAAATAGTTAGGCCTACATACACGTACATACCAAATAAAGATTTAAAAAGTGAGAAACCTATGCTCTGTGAGAACGTGCAGCAAACTTTGGATTCAGACTAGTTCTCAGAATCAGCTCAAGGACTATGGAGGTGAAAATGAAAACAAACAAGAGATTAAAACAAGTATAATGTTTATTTAGGTTCTAATATTGTATGACCAATGTACCTTTCAGAGATGCAGATATGCCAACAGATATAAAATATATATACATGTACAATTAAATTCATAATGTATTTGGTACAATCTTTATTGTAATAAACGCCCATGATCGTGGATTTTATTTTCAAATCAGGAGGGTGGCCATTTATTGGAATATGAGCGTTCATTAGAATAAATATGGTATATCAGTCAGTTTGTCAGCCTAATACCTTAGCTTACTGACTTACCTTTAGGTACATAATGTCTGATACATACATTTTTTATGAATGTAAAAAGGCAGAGAAAATGGTGAATATATGATTGGACTGCAAGTAAACACGGCAGGTATGCTTTATCAAAGTGATAATTTATATTATATAAGTGCATAAAAAAATAGGCCACGTATGTAGGAATAGTAGAGAATAGTGTTTTTTACCACATTTATTCAAACCTCGTGATAAAATATTTGAGCTTCCTTCTGTATTTGGTTATTTTTATAGAAATTATGTTATTTCTTCACTTTGGGATGGGAATCGTGGCATCACAAGTTTAATCCTATTTATGTGATGAACTACCTGGGATGTACATACCGGTATATGAGGGAGGATTAAAGAAGACATAGCCAGTAAACATGAGACTTTACACCTGGGATACCATTCATACTCCTATTTATAAATAAATAGTGCAGGCAATTTAATAATGAACACTTCACTCCAAATCATAATCTTCATCATTTTGCTGCTGTTTCTTCATTTCATCAAACATGGATGAATTTTCCATCCAACCTTTCTGAAAAAATATTTTAAAATGTATAAACTCCTCAAGAGACTGGTCAATCCAACAAAATATGATTTGGATTCCCATAATAATATTATACATGTATACTTATACTATATATAAATTATATGGGACTTTTGGTAGCAATTTAGTATCAAACTAGAAACAGTTGTTTCTAAACAAACACTAAAGCAGCCCTACCTTACTGCCAGTCGGCCATTTTAAATTTGATATAGATCAGCAAACTTTGAATTGTTAGGGGGTTATCCTTATGTAACACATGTTATTTTATTTTTATTTGAAACTAAATGGCTACCAGCTTTAGCTATCATGCAAGATTTCCTGATATAATGAGAAAAACGATTAAAAATGGCCACCAGTCTGCCATTTTAAATATTATTTCTGCGAAATTTGTCATGGGTTATCCTTGCGAGACCTTACATTTTATTTACATTCATGGTCCAGCTATTTTGCATTGCTTTTCAGTTATGTAAATATGACAAAATTACTCAAAATCAAAATGACTGCTAAAAGGTCTTTTTGAAATTGTTTGCTCCCAAAAGTTGATCAGGTCATTGGCTGATCTGATATAGCTGAGCATATTTGCCAAATCAAAAGGAGATCCAATATAATTTTTTTCCTGAAAATCACTATGAAGATTTTATTGTTATTGTTAGTGACCTTAGTAATTAAATGGGTTGATGATATGAGGAAAAAAAAATACCAGTGGTATGTGATAATTACGTGAAGTATGAGGAAGCAAAAGTTGATACATTAGCAGCTATTTTTAAAACAAATGACTGCAGAGGTGGACCGTGCTTAATGAATCAAAATTAGTAACAAACAGTTCAGCACTTGTAATTGTTAACTTAGGCAGTAGTAAAAAATCAAACATATTTCTAATCTGAATCTTTAAACAAAAATAATGAATATTTTTAATTAATAAGTCACCTATAAAATGTGACTCTTGTTGTACAACTGCTGCTAAAAACCACTGGTAAAGATCATTGTTTCAAGGGTTAACAGTTACAAGACACTGTTCTATACATACCGGGTTAACAGTTACAAAATACTGTTCTATACATACCGGGTTAACAGTTACAAGATACTGTTCTATACATACCGGGTTAACAGTTACAAGATACTGTTCTATACATACCGGGTTAACAGTTACAAGATACTGTTCTATACATACCGGGTTAACAGTTACAAGATACTGTTCTATACATACCGGGTTAACAGTTACAAGATACTGTTCTATACATACCGGGTTAACAGTTACAAGATACTGTTCTATACATACCGGGTTAACAGTTACAAGATACTGTTCTATACATACCGGGTTAACAGTAAGATACTGTTCTATACAAACCGGGTTAACAGTAAGATACTGTTCTATACATACCGGGTTAACAGTTACAAGATACTGTTCTATACATACCAGGTTAACAGTTACAAGATACTGTTCTATACATACCGGGTTAACAGTTACAAGATACTGTTCTATACATACCGGGTTAACAGTTACAAGATACTGTTCTATACATACCGGGTTAACAGTAAGATACTGTTCTATACATACCAGGTTAACAGTTACAAGATACTGTTCTATACATACCGGGTTAACAGTAAGATACTGTTCTATACATACCCATATTTTGCATGTTTGAGATACATCAGCTTGCTGATCATTCAGTGACGTTAAATTTGTATTCAAAGTTCTCACTGCAATTTGAAGAGAATGTACAGACTCCACCAGATCTATATTCAATTAACAAACCAAACAAATTAGCTTAGCATGGCATAATTTGGCACATCATGTCTGACAAAAGTTTTTTCAACATTCCCTTGAGTTTAGTTATCAAAATAATCATTTTCTTCCTACAATTTCAATCCTGGATAGATTCGATACAACATTTAATAGCAGGGCATAATTTAATCAGTATCACATTGAATTTTGTGCCCCATCTAGACCCATGCTCTGATGCCATATTAGCAGAATTTGTTGCTTATGACCATGATATTCGACTAGCATCAGTGATCACACACAAGCATGTTTAAAGTGACAGGCCCAACTGCCCCCGAACTTGAAAAGTTGACAAGTTTAAATTTGTGTTATTCAGGCTTATATCATCATAAATCTATTTTATCTTTCTCCACCCTCCATTTGAAAAAGATATATACCCGATAAGTGTGTATTTCAGAATGGTCATACATTTAATGACAACCATCTTTTTATTATCATGGCTTTGACCAAGCCGCTGGGTGTCTACATGAACTGAAGGGTCCGATTTTGATTTGTTTTTTTCTTTGAAAGCATTAACACTGAGGAGAATCCCTTCCTTTTTGTCACTACACCAGCCACGAACATCCTATAAATATAATCTGTGTATTTTGGTGATGTTCACGATGTCCTGCAAAGATGTAAAATAATCATGTCAATTGGCCCAATTTAGGTGTTTTGAACCTACGTGTTCTGAAAAGTGAGACTCGTTGGGAAAGCGTCGTTAAACGGCTATTTCCCGATGTAGTTAAACTAGCACCGTATTTGATGATCTGAGACCTTACATACTTATCCTAATACGAGTTAGAAACTTATTGTCGTAGATTACGGCTAGTAAATTATAAAAAAAAATATCTTTAGAAGGAAATAATCAAATTGTTGACTCAATACAACTTTCCTGTCAATCTTCGCAAATGGAAAACATGGCATTGAAAAACGGGTGGATCTAAAAGACAAAAATGTAATTACCGACATTTAGTCATAATTAGTCTTTTTCGAAACCTGATTACACTGCCAGCGGATGTTTCTAAAAGTTGTAATCTATTTGAACGTTGCCTTCACTCCTTCAACCACCCAAAAAGATATAACAGAGCTAAAACAAAGACATGCCATTTGCCTGGGCACTGGCCTTTGAGCGATACAAATATCTCAGGGCAAATTATCACCAGTCCATTTTTTACTTGGGATCTCTAATGTCGTTGACTTTTCACAATGCCCGTAATATTACATTTATCTCTTGATCATTATAATTTGATTAAAATCTGTCATGCTCAACACTTCATTTACAGAAGAATACGAGCAAAAATGAAAGTCTCCACCTTCCACAATTGAGTGTTTATTGCCATGCAGTAATGATGGGGCTATATAACAGAAGTGCCATGGATTTGCAAATTTTCAAACTCAAAACAGGAAAATCCGCCAAAAAGGGTTTTGAAAAAAAATCGCGAATATCAGATGAAAATTGAGGACTGGAGAGCATTTACGTCGACCTTGAATATATGAAAATCAGTCCATGGTGGACATCTTGGATATGCAAATTTGCCGATTTTCAAGCTCAGCCAGGAAAATCTATCAGAGCATACCAAGAAAAAAGTTCTTGAAGATTCGATAAATATTAATGACTGGAGAGCTTTCACTTCGATCTTGAATACGAAAATTAGTCCATGGTGGCCATCTTAGATACGGTATGCAAACTCCCCGGTTTTTCAAACTTAAGCAGGATAATCCATCAGAGGGTGTTGTATTGACAACTGGAGAGCATTCACGTCCATCTTGAATATGTAAATTAGCCCGTGGCAGCCATCTTGGATATGAAAATCTGCCGATTTTCAACTTGAGCAGGATAATTCATCATGGGGTGTTCAGAAAAAAAATCGCGAAGATCCAATGAATATTGGCGACTGGGGAGCGTTCACGTTGGTCGTCGACCTTGAATTCACAAATTTGCCCATGGCTGCCACCTTGGATATGCAAATTAGCTGATTTCCTAACTTAAGCGAGATAATTCATCAGAGGGTGTTCAGAAGAAAAATTTGCAAAGATCAGATAAAAATTGACGACTGGAGAGTGTTCACGTTAACAAATTGTTGAATAATAATAATAATAACAATAGACAGCACTAAAACTATTAGTCTCCACCACATAGTGGGTGGAGACTTAATAATCCTATAATAACATGTTTAGCATTAACACATACCTTGAAGAACATCAATCACTGAAGTCATAATAATAGGCTTTGCAATTCTACGGCATCTAAACAAAAGAAAGAAATGGGAATCACACTTACAAACAATATATTGAAATGTACATCTTTTATTATTTAACCATTCTCCCGCTGAGATATCCGCCCCTATTTTAACCCTAGAACACTGATGTCGACTATAGTAGACACTCCGTGTTTTTATGAGCAACTATATAACCAGTTGTTAAAAATAAAATATGCTTTTACTCTTAAAAAAACTGTTATATGTTGGGACCTAAATTCCACAAATAACACACATTTTCAGTCACTTGAAGTTGTGGATCTTAGCTCAGTGGTCTAAGGGTTAAATGTCCACCCACTTCAAGTTGTGTCTTGCTACTATGACCCACAACTTCCAAGTGAGTGAAAATTTGTGTGAACAAAACTGTGTGCATTATCCATAACAGTGACACAATCAGACCAAAATAATCATTTTAATTTTCAAGTGAGTGAAAATTTGTGTGAACAAAACTGTGCATAATATACAACACAATTATTGAAATAATAATCATATAGTTTAAAAGTTAGCCCATCTGGCATGTAGCAGGGTTAGAAATTAAGTTTCTGGAGCACTAGCCCAGCAGACCACCAGCCCCCAAAATCTGGTAGCCCTCTTCCATTTCTGGTGGTCCTGTCAGATTTTTAAAAATTGTACCTGAATACACAACACTTTTACACAATTTTTGGCCGGGAAATATTAGTGGCCTGCCACTCCACTGCTACCCACTATTCTGAACAAAGAGATAATTTATTTAAGATCTTTTAAACAATTTTGGTCTGGAAAATTTCAGTGGCTTGTCAGACCACTACTACCCAGTGTTCTGGTGGTCCTGCGGAAAATTTGGTGGCCTCGGGCCACCGGACCACCACTAATTTCGAACCCTGATGTAGTGAATCGTTAATAAATCCATCAAAGCGACACCATCAAGCCAAAATCAGCATTTTTATTTGGCGCCTTGATATGTTCTTAAGTTTTCAATATGTCCATAGATTAGATTTGTGCAAGTCTATTAACAAGTCTATTAAATTTTGGGTTGCACATTTACCAGTTAAGAGAGAATTAAGAATGAGATTTAATGTTAACTATTCCTATATTTCTTATTTTGGGCATCGATGTATAAAATTATTTCTCTCTCTTATTTCTCTGGGAGCACAAATTTATTTTCACATGAAATATTGTTCACTTCTCTGTATATCATGTATTTTGGGACCGTTATTTAAAGGGTGTGACTGCAATGCAATATGTAATATAATCACAGTGTTCTAAGTCCTAGTATCTTTATTTAAGTAACTGAATTACAACATAATAACTGACAATTTAAGAGATTGGTAATGGTAAAATGGTAAAAAATTGGTTTCGAGGGAAAATTATTACGCATGAAGTACACTACAGTATTAATTTCACATAGGACTATATTCTTTTATTATAATGTAAAATCAATACTATCATTGCTTAATAAAGATTCAAGTAATCGCTTGGGCCCTGTTGCATACAGCAGAATTAGGCCATGGGTCAGATCAAAGTTGAGCTGATCCTTGGTTGATGCATTTTTCGCTGGACAAAACGGGGTTATAGTTGAGCTGATCCTCAAATTTATATTTAGGTAGTTATGTCACAATCCATGTGCGCGCCACTGTAGTTTGTGTCATAATAATTTTTGCATGTACTTTCACACTTATTTTAAAATTTCCGATAAAGTGTGACTTGAAGGGATTACCATTGTATTTAATTATAGTTAAGATCTTCGTGTCATCACACATATTTTATAAAGCTTCACTTTTCAGCAATCAATCAGTCATACCTTAGGCTTATGTGAATTGTATGCATACCTTATAACTTTCTGTTAATTCTAAGAAAAAAACTTATTAGGCATTACACATGTTAAAAAAATAATTATAACAAGAGCATACTCGACAATAGCCCGTCGCCATTATTGAACTTGAAGCTATTATTGTCACCACAAGGTCAAATTATTGTCGTAAAAAGCAAAAAATCACAATAAATCAGTCATTTTGATTTTTTATCAGCAATTATTGAACTTGTCCGAGAACTGGTCATTAGTAACACGCATAACAAATTTGGGAGGGATACATGAAAAACTTATCATGTTATCGTGCCTACAAGGTCAAATTATTGACTTCGAATATTTTTTCAGCCATTCTTAAACTGAAAAACAGTTCGAGAACTGCTTATTAGTAACATGCATAACAATTTTAAAGAGGATACATGAAAAACTTTTCAAGTTATGGCGCCCACAAGGTCAAATTATTGACGTAAAAATGCAAAAAATCACAATAAATTAGTCATTTTGCTTTTTTTTACAATTATTGAAATTGTTCGAGAACTGGTCATTAGTCACATGCCTAACAAATTTGGGAAGGATACATGGAAAACTTTTAATGTAATCACGCCCACAAGGTCAAATTATTGACGTAAAATGCGAAAAAATCGCAATAAATCGGCCACTTCAAATATTTTTTCAGCCATTATTGAACTTGTCCGAGAACTGCCTATTAGTAACATGAAAACAAAGAGGATACATGAAAAACTTTTCAAGTTATCGCACCCACAAGGTCAAATTATTGACGTAAAATGTGAAAAATCACAATTAATCGGCCATTTTGAATTTTTTTCTCCATTATTGAACTTGTCCGAGAACTGGTCATTAGTAACATGCCTAACAAATTTGGGAAGGATACATGAAAAACTTTTAAAGTTATCACGCCCACAAGTAAATGTTAACGCCGACGCCGCCGAACTTTAATTGCAATAGCCCACTTTTTTTAATTAAAATTAAAAGGCAGGCTAAAAATGATATGCATATTAAATTAGCTCATCTGGATAATAATTGATTATGGCTTGTCCAAAATGAAAGTTCGTTGATTACTCAGTCAATTCTCAGGCCATTTTATGAAATTTTGTAAGCTTTATTTCCTGGTCATTTGGCATCTATTGTGAACATTGCATAAAAAAATATTTCAGAGTTAAAATGTTAGGTCATTTGACATGTAATAATTTTATAATTATAAATGATACCCCTCTATAAACTCATTAAAGCTAAACAATTAGCCCAAAAATCATCCAAAATTTTTTTTTTGCTTTTTGATACTGTAGATCTGGTGATATTCGCGAGATTAAATCAATTAAATTAACAGTTTTAATTCCAACAAACACGAAAGGTTGACCCAATGTTAGCTAATGTTGTTTTATTATTGAACCTGCATCGCAGAAAATGATACAGTCAAGTCAATGTGTTCTCTGGGCACACTGAATGTGCTTTCATTTGAAAAACAAAAATCTGTCTATTCAAAAGTACAGAAGCCCAGCAAGGAGAGAACTTTCTGAATTTTTTAACTAGCACACAGGACTAGTAATTACAAAACTTTACTAGTCGCGCAAACAGTTTTACTAGTCCTGTATGGCATTTGTGCAGAGTCGGCCAAATGCCTTCGCCGTTGGTCTGACATTGAAGGGGTGTTGTACGTTTTTTCTGTGTGTTTGCTGGGTTGGCCTATGGTTGTGCTGATGTTTGCATTGTTTGAGACATCAGCACCTATACTTTATTTATGCTTGTGTACCTATCGGTGGGCAAGTTACTGGTCCGGTCCCGTTTTAGTGTTGGTCCTTTGTCTCGACTCAGGCCCGGTACTGGACAGCGACTGGGTCGGTATATTGTGTTGTTATGTGTTGCTGCTGAGCATACATGTGGACAGTCCGTATGCAGTTTTTCTCAAAAAATCATATGCTCTTCTCAGCGAGCATGACATGTCTGCCCGGTGTTTGACCCACACTTTGGTCGGGCATCCGGTGGATATGTCTTGTTTGCTGGGTAAACAAGTCAAGTTACCCTGCACACAGAACATGTTCGCTTTGTTTTGGATCAGTGCTGACAAGATTTTGAAAATGTGAGGAAAGTAAGGATTTTGAAAATGCGAGGAAAGTGAGGATTTTGAAAATGCTGGGAAAGTGAGGATTTGCCTCTAAAATGTGAGGAAAGTGAGGATCTGACCCACCCATGAAGGGCCCCAAGATTGTAGAATTAAATGAGCTGAATAATTATCTTTTGTGAATTTTTCACTATTTCATCGCAAATTAACCACTGTGTAGGCCTAATGCTAGTTAGTTTATGGAAAACAGTTATGTCACCTCCCCGTCAACATACAACATTTGTATAACAATTATACAATGTTGGAGCAACATCGAAGACGTTGGGGTCGTCGTTGAATAAATGCTATACAAATGTTGTGTGTTTACCTGGCTTATAATATATATATAGATCAAATGTTTCCATCATAATTACAAAACTATAGTTCCGCGTTGTATTTATTGCACGATTGGTTCATGAAAAAGGATTTAAATAATAAAGTTCAAACTTATTTGGTTGGGCGAGCATTTGTGTGGTACTGGGGAGGTTGGCCCATGCCATACCTAGCCTTGGCCATGCTGAACGGTTCACTGTCATCGAGTGATTTGTTCATGCAGATTTTCACAAGCCATCTAATTGTGATTGTTCATATGGAAATCAGTGTTCAATTGAAGTCACCAACAGCACCCCGCACCTGTAGCCGATGTATGCACTAGTCTATCACCTGTTGAGATGTTGTCAACCACAAGGAGACACTGGGATGTTGTCACCGCCATAATAATACCCCCAACCCGTCACCCCCCACCATGCCAGGAATATCCAACCTTGCTCCAACACGCTGCACCAAAGATGAGTTAATGCTAGCATGCTGTGTGGGACATCAGCCCATAATTAACCCCAAAAAAATGTGTTATTGACCCGAGGGTGAGTTATTACATTCATTTCAAGGCTTAATTATTTATAAATATAGGTATATAATTCTGGCAGCTCATCTAGCATACAAATTATAAAAAATGTTATAGCATACAAATTATAAAAAGCTCATTCGATATTATGTGTTTTTATGAAATTTTAATTCCTAAACAAGAGCACACTCGACATTAGCCCGCCACCATTATTGAACTTGAAGTCATTATAGTGGCCACAAGGTCAAATTATTGACGTAAAAAGCAAAAAATGACAATAAGTCAACCATTTAAAAAAAATTTCCAGCCATGATTGAAGTTATCCGAGAACTGGTTATTAGTAACATGCATAACAGATTTGAAGATGATAGATGAAAAACTTTTCAAGTTATTGCGCCCACAAGGTCAAATTATTGAGGTAAAATGCGAAAAATTGCAATAAATCGGCCATTTTGAATTTTTTTCAGCCATTATTGAACTAGTCCAAGAACTACTTATTAGTAACATGCATAACAAATTTGAGGAGGATACGTGATAAACTTTTCAAGTTATCGCGCCCACAAGGTCAAATTATTGACGTGAAATGAGAAAAATCACAATAAATCGGCCATTTTTTTTTTTTTTCCAGCCATTATTGAACTTGTCCAAGAACTACTTATAAGTAACATACATAACAAATTTGAAGAGAATATGTGAAAAACTTTTCAAGTCATCGCGCCCACAGGGTCAAATTATTGACGTAAAATGTGAAAAATCGCAATAAATCGGCTATTTTTTATTTTTTTTTGGCCATTATTCAACTGGTCCGAGAACTGGTCATTAGTAACATGCATAACAAATTTGAAAAGGATATGTGAAAAACTTTTCAAGTTATCGCGCCCACAAGGTCAAATTATTGACGTAAAATGTGAAAAATCACAATAAATCGGCCTTTTTTTTTTTTTCGGCCATTATTGAACTTGTCCGAGAACTGGTCATTAGTAGCATGCATAACAAATTTGAAAAGGATACGTGAAAAACTTTTCAAGTTATCGCGCCCACAAGGTCAAATTATTGACGTAAAAGGTGAAAAATCGCAATAAGTCGGCCATTTTGAATTTTTTTCCAGCCATTATTGAACTTGTCCGAGAAGTGGTCATTAGTAACATGCAAAACAAATTTGGGAAGGAAACATGAAAAACTTTTCAAGTTATCGTGCCCACAAGTAAATGTTAACGCCGACGCCGACGAGGCCGAACTTCAATTGCAATAGCCCACTTTTTTTAATTAAAATTAAAAGGCGGGCTAAAAACACTGTAATTGAGAAGTAATTGAAGTGTAATTGACTCAATTACGACCATGAAATTTTCAATTACAAATACAATTACACTGCCACATTTTTTTTCAATCACAAATACAATTACAATTACACTAAGTCACGATTTTTCAATTACAAATACAGTTACATTGTAATTGTATAATTGACCCCAACCCTGATTATAAGGGTCCAAATCTTGAAGTCAGACAGATACTCTGACAACGAGAAATCAGATAACTCTGGAGTGAAATGTTTACTAGACATGACGGACCAGCAGCCATGAATGTTTACTGGTTTGTGGTGATCCGACTAGTGGACCAGTGGGAAGTTCTCTCCCTGGCCCAAGTGCGTACTTGAGCAAGTACTTGCGCAAGTGCATAAGTTCGCAGCTAGTTTGCGTGAGTGTGTTAGGGCTCTAAAATATGTGTTTTTAGCTGTTTTGTCTTGACTCCCCTGGCATTTCACATTTTGTCATATTACTAATTTCTGAACATTTTTACTAAACAACATCTTATTGATCTAAATCTAAAATTTGAGACTAAAAAACTATTTTTTTGACAAAATTACAATTTTTTGAAATAGTCATGTTTTGTGTTTTTTTGAGGTGCTATTATTTCGCGTCTTAATTTATACCTTCACGCCTAGCGCCCATGTACCTCCAATTATTATGTAATTTCTAAAGTAAAGGAATAATTTATTTGGGAAGATTCGACAATTGCCATCATTTTGGTATTTCAAATGGGACAATAGACCACATATTGGCAATTTGACGGTGAAATACATTTAAAAAGACGTGTAAAAAAACAGAAAAAGGCAAAAACGCTGAATTTGCCTCTCAGGATGAGCTCAGCCCTGATCAGGAAAAACACATTTTTTGAAAAATACTTGTTTTGAGAAAATGGACTTTGAAGTTTTAACTTGTGCCATAAGACCATATGCCACTATTTTAACTTTAAATAAGTGATATATTACGCAGAACTATGATTATTTTGATAAACATACATTTTTATTACTACATTACACATATTTTCCCTGAAAATTTAATATAATGTGTTTTTCCTGAGCAAAATTAACAAAAAATGTGTTTTTCCTGATCAAAATTAACAAAAATGTGTTTTCCCTGATCAAAAGTAACAAAAAATGTGTTCTTCCTGATCAAAATTAACCAGATGTAGCCCATTTTGCTTGATCAAGCTGGTTAGGCTACAGTAGGCCTAGTGGTCTTGTTTGTCTTGTTAGGAGTAGGCCTAACTATTTCCACCCCCCCCCCCCCTTCGTAACGCTTCTCAACGTTAGGTTAGGCCTTAGTTTTAAGTTTGACTACGCTTTGTAACGCATCCCATATGGCATAGCATAGCCATAGGCATAGACTAGGCTATGTAAATTTGAACGCCCCCTAAAATATTACCTCCCTACTAGGCCTAGTAGAGTCTAAGTCTTAAGACTAAAGTGAAGCAGACCCGCACACTGCTAGGCCTACTGCTAGTCTAACGTTAGTCTAATGTTTAACCGTTAATTTAAATCATAGTGAAGCCTTGGCATAGCCTACCGTAACGCCTAACGAGTAACGGCGTCAACAGGTACTAGGTAGACCTAGTCGGTAGTAGTCCTAGACCTAGGCCTAAGGCAGTAAGGGTAAAGCCTAGGCTTAGGTGACTGACATTGAAATTGACGTGTCTTGACTCCTGAGATGTCTGCACTTTACTTTTCAGTTGTGGGTGTGTTTATGATAGGCCTACTGATAGCCTAGGCCTAGGGTCTAGGGGCCAATACTCTGTCATCCACCATCGTCCAACATGACCAACGTTCACTCTGCATGCTCTGATTAGACTAGGGCCTCTAGGCCTAGCATGATTAGGTCAGTCTACTAGGCCTAGTCTAGGCCTACATGGAATAATGTCACATGATAAAAAGTCTATACAAATATAGGCTAGCCTAATATTTTTTGTTATTATAGGCCTAATCATAGACATAGGCTAGGCCTAAGCGGACCTAGTAGCCTATATCGTCTATAATTACATAATAGGCCTAATAAGTAGATACTAAGTAGGGCCTAGGGCCCAGTCATAGGCATAGTCTAATCTACGGTAGCCTGTTTAGTTATACTAGATAGACAAAACATAGGCCTAACTGTTACAGCATTTTTTTATATTCTCCGATGTAACGTTAGGCCTAGGGCTAGAAAACGAGCATTCAATAAAACTAGGCTTCCTGTCGTCTGCTGCTAGGCCCCCTACACACCATTGCCCATTCATTTCTGATCAGGAAGAACACATTATTTTCAGGAAAAACACATTTTTAGCATAGGGGCCTAGCCTAGTCTATTCTGATCAGGAAGAACACATTTTTCCAGAAAATGTGTTTTTCCTGGAAAAAATGTGTTCTTCCTGATCAGAATATACTAAAATGTGTTTTTCCTGAAAAAATGTGTTTTTCCAGATCAATTCCTGCAAACTAAAAAAAACGAAGATTTTGACGGGGCAATATCGCGACAATGATCAGAAAATGAGACACACAATTTTACCAACTAATTCTTAGTGTAATAAACATCTGTTTTTTTGAAAAAAGTCATTTTTGTCAAAATGTCGAATAATGTGTTTTTCCTGATCACGGCTGAGCTGTAGGCTACTATTTTTTTTAAATTAAATCACTTTCCAAAATTTATGCCAAATAATACCTACAAATCGTGTGATGTATGACAAATAATGATAAAATAGTGATCATTCAAAGATAGTGTAAAATTAAAAAAAATGGGGGTGACAAAAATCAGCCAGGCTGCTATTATGCCTGCTATTATGCTGAATGTATAGGGCTTTGATCCTGACTGCTATCATAAAACACCCCCCATTTTACGCTATAAAAATGGCGATAACTCAAAAACCAATCAAGACAAAATAAAAAGCATTGCCATCAGGGGCACAAGTTCACTCTTGTACAGTGACTCAACGCTTCGAGCGGAGGCGTCACTGTTATGAGAGTAAAGGGCACAAGAGGCATCTTTTGAGCTTATTTGTGAACTAATCAGATAACTTTGAAAATTTTGTTTGCAACCCTAGGGCTAGGCCTATATCCTGGGCCAAATTTATTTTGGTAATTCTGTAGTGCATGCTTTTCGTCGATTTTTCAGTCAATTATGAACTAATTTCCTTGAAATTTAGCACAGGCAATTTTCAAATCATATCTCAATTATATTTACTATTGCAAAAGTTAGACCATTTGACATGTTATCAAATTCTAGAATTAGTTTAATGTGTTTAAAGAGGGACATCATAATTTAAATTTACTACATGTCAGTTGGTCTAACTTTTGAAATACTGAATAGAATTTTACGAAATTATCAGGGATATTAGGATTCTGTTGAAAAAAAGATTTTTACAAAATTTCATGAAAATCGCTTGATAATTGACGGAGAAATCAACGAGAAACATGTGCTACTGGTTAGTTGTGGCCTAAGGTATAGGGCCTAGGTACTACCTGTAACTTGTTAAGCCTGACTGACACCAGAATACACCGGAATAACATCCTCGTTTACTGAATAAGTCAATTCCGGTGAATCTGTATTCCGGTGTTTAGGTAGCCCCAGTGGCAGTGGCTGAAACAGGTTTCTCAGAGAGGACGACACGGCTACAGTCTGTTTCACCACTGACACCAGATCCTGGGAGTAGCCTTTTTTTACTTTGCTCTGTCGCTGTTCTCAGATCATTTTGTCATCTTCCCTTAACATCCCAGAAAATTTTGAGGAAATTTGTTGTGTATTTTGTAAGTTAGACTATTTGGCTTGTAATAGAATTCTGGTTGCACGTTTATGGTGTTAAATAGAGCTGTAAAATTTCCGAAATTTATTATATGCCAAATCTGGCAAATTGACTAGCTTCGAAAATCCACAAAAAAATCCACCAAATTTTCAGGCATGTTGGGTAACGTTACTTGGGGGCACACTTATCTGTTTCCGTTGCTAGATGTATTATATAGACAAATTGGGAATCTCACATTGTGTACAGTAATGTGTACCGAACTCCCTCATGGCGGCCAGTAATCATTATAGTGTAGAGGGAGTTTGGTACACAATGACATCAGGGTGAGATTCCGAGCTTTCTATATCTATGTCACTATGATATCGACAACGGAAACAAGCAAGCTTTGCTTGGGGGGGGATGAAATAATGATCCGAAAAAAATTTTGTTAAAAAATACAGCTATCTACCGGATTATACCCACCTGGGTATAAACTTCTAAGCCCACCTCTGTGGTGATCTAACACTGAGGTGGGTATAAACTTATAAGCCCACCTCTGTGCCAATAAAACAGTGATGTGGGTATAAACTTATAATAACACTTGAGCATGTTGAGGTGGGTATGATCCTATATAATTTTGGGGGGTAAATGATAAATTTTAAACAATTTAAAAAAAATTCTTTGGGAATTAAAACGCGTGTACGTATAAGTTTAGGCCCACCTACCATATGTAATTGACTGGAGGTGGGCCTAATCTGGTAGTAGTACTACTACTGGATTAGGCCCACCTTCAGTCACTTAGATATTTTAGGTGGGCCTAATCCGGTAGTAGTATATAAAGGAAATATTCTGCAATCTTTAAACTGAAATGTTATTGATATGCCTTGGAGGAAAAGACCCCCTGGAGAAAAGGGTTTTCTTTTGGGACCCGGCAATAAACAGCAAATAGGGGCTTGGATAATTTCTGGGGGTTAATGGGAAATTTAAAACAATTTAATGTTTTTGTTAGGATTTAAAGGGTGTATTTATAAATATATTAATAATTGAGGGTGGGCCTATTCCGGTAGTAGTACTACTACCGGATTAGGCCTACCTGCGATATCTAAATGAGTGGATAATTGAGAACTAGTATGTAAAGGGTTATCGTGGACTGAGCAGTTAAGGTACAATGTGGCTACGAGTGTTTTTATCTAACACAAAACGTTTAGACAATGTCGGATTAATGTTGACAGGCGGTGTGCGACGCAGGACCAACATTTAATCATTTATTTATAATAAATGAGACATTACAATTTCTAAATGACCGAAACATGATATAAATATAACCGTTTTACTAAATGACGGAAATGTTACATATATATGACCGTCAATCAGTTATAATAAATGAGACATTACATTTTACTAAATGACAGAAATGTTATATAAATATGACCATCATTTCGTCATAATAAATGAGACATTACGTTTTACTAAATGACGGAAATGTATAAATATGACCGTCATTTAGTTATAATAAATGAGACATTACATTTTACTAAATGACGGAAATGTTTTATACCTTAAAGTTATACTCGCTATCCATTGTGACAGTGTGTAGCATGGGTGATAGAGATGAGAATAATTACCACTGTCCAATCCATCTACTTTTATAAGGCTTTAAGATAATCAGCTGTGAATGGTCACATGTTTGGTGTAATGAACTTTACACGTCGGGATTAAAGGTAAGTGTGACGTGTCAAGTGTGAGGAAACACAACACCAATAGGGATTAAAGGGAAGTGCGACTTTTACAGGTGTTAAGCAACGGCGCTGTTATGGATTGCATTTACAATGTTTACATGATTGGTGTAATGTTCATTACACGTCTAGATTAAAGGCAAGTGTGAAGTGTGAAAAAACACAACACCAGTTTGGATGAAAGGGAAGTGCGACTTTTACAGGCGTTAACCAGCGGCGCAGTTGTAGATTAAAGGCAAGTGTAAAATGTAATCTGTGAAGAAACACAACACCAGTGTGAATGAAAGGTAAGTGCGACTTTTACAGGCGTCATGTACATTACACGTCTGATCAGAGGTGAGTGACATGTGTCAGCTGAATGGATAAATGGGAAGTGCGACTGCTAGAGTGTTTTTCAGCGGCGCCGTAATGGATTGCATTTACATGGTTATATATATTGAAAATAAAATTCATATTATTTTCGTTCAATATTTGTTTATTCTATTGTACGAAAACGGGTGAGGAATGTATGCTAATGTATACTAAACACTGTTATTTGTTGTTACTTAGACACCCCACATTGGGCCTATTATCCGATGCTTGAATCAGTTGAGACACACAATTCACAAGCAGTTGCCGACATCCAACATGTCCAACTCGATATTCAACTCAAATAAAGATTACTTTTATATCTCATCTCAACAATAAACAGTCAATTTATAAATATAAATATTTTTATAATTATATTTGCAGTGATGAAATTCCGGTTTTCGATATTCCGGCTTAGCAGCTTATAGAGTCGCCTGAAAAACCGGATTTTCCCGAAACTCCGGTCGGCTAGCCTCATTCTCAGAGGCTAGCCGACCAGATTCCGGTTTAGTAGCCACTCCGTATAATAAATGAGACATTAAATTTTACTAAATAACGGAAATGTTATATAAATTAATATGACCGTCATTTAGGCCTAGTTATAATAAATGAGACATTACATTTTACTGAATGACGGAAATGTTATAGAATACCAGTTATGTGGTGTTTAGGCAATTAGGGATAGGTCTCCCGCCCCAGGGCCAGGCTTGTTGTCGCCTATTATCGCCCGCGCTCAAACCGGTCAGCCCATAATTCGGGCACAAAAAATGTGGACTAGGGTCTAGTCTAGGGGGTAACAGTTAGTCTACTGTGACAAAAATTGAAATGTGTCGTGAAAACTTTTTCCATTGATTCGACTTATATTTTTATAACATCAATTAAGCTTGAGATAAAAGTAAAATATTACTAGGGGCAAGAAACTTGGATTGCAAACCTATGGCTATATGAATGAATGAATGAATCAGTCAGCTAGACAGTAGCTGTCTCCTGCAAGCCGTGGGCGCCATACATGCCATACGGCCTGCATTAGCAGTGCATCGATCGTACAACCAGCCACAGGACCATCACAGGACAGGTATCTCGTTGGCTGCAATATGCTGCTCTACAAGTATACCCTCCTCCATAAATGGCATACTTCAAAATTGCTAACCCTAACTACTGCCCAACAAACATGTAGTATACCATCTTCTTGGCTATCTATCCCCATCGACCTTTGTGGGCAACATGATGTCCAATCCACTGAACCATCCACCACTTTAGTGCCAAAATATACCTTCTGCCTATAAACTTCACTTGGCCTAAGAAATTATCTGACTTATAAACCTGAATACATACAGACAATATATACAATTGGAGCATGAGCTCATAAGCATAACTTCACACATACCTATACGCAACTTCAAAAGCCTACCTACAAACAGACAGTAAAGTCAGGTGAAGCATGAGTACATCATCATGCCCTCACATATAGCCTACCTCTACAGACATTTCATATTTAACCCTGAAGAGAGAACATATTTACAAAATATCATCACCAGGACCAGCCCTGTTAGGCATCAGACCAGGTGCCAAGCAAACAATTATGAAAGAGTAGAATTTTTTTTTTTTGTTTATTAATTTTGTAATTGTCATAACTGCAAACTCAGCATCTATACAGCTGCAATAAACATTCAATACATGCAGAAAGCAACCTGCTATTCCCACTATCACATAATAGCATGTATCTAACTATATTGAATAATACCCAGATGTGTATAACCATCATAAACTATGCTTTGAAAAAGGCACAGTCAAAAACAATGCATTGACTGTTAACTCTTACTCAGGCCATTACATATAATAAACCCCATATCACATATCTCGTTGGCTGCAATATGCTGCTCTACGAGTATACCACCTTATTACACAATTCGCAAAAGCCAATTCCAAATAGTTGCCCCACATAGTATACAATATGCTGGTCCATCCATCTTTGTAGACCTTTGTGACCAACAATTTCCGGGAGTCCAATCTTATAACTATGTTCTCTCCCCAAAGTTATTTATGATATGTTTGTAGAGGTATGTGTGAAGGCATAATTATTGATTTTTTTTCTATGAATGCAAACTCAACACCTATAACACTTAAATTTTAAACCAATTCGAAATATACATTGTAATAGTTTTATCGGTGAATGCGACGTCATTTTTGCAGGATGACAGCGCATTGAAACCGCCAAATTAGATGTCACCGCCTGTCATACACTAAAGAGCCAACAGACATTCACCGCTAGGAAAACATCGGATTAATACAGCATCGACATGACTGTGGACACATACTATACGAGTCGAGCGAACGAATAATAAAACGAACGATTATGACGAAGTCGTACGAGTTTTCTTAAGAGGAATAGACACAAAGAAATTAAAAAAAAAAAAAAAATTGTGTGTGTTTCTCGTGGAAATATTTGAAATAGCCATTCATACTATGCCATTCAAGCGAGAAGCTGTCAGCGAAACTAAATATATTTTTCTATATTAAAAACAAAATAAAGTTTCTTAAACTAACCAAGGGTGTCATCATTTGATTGTAACACCTACTAACTCCTACACGAATTTGGAACAATAATTTTGAGATTCTATATTCTGAAATATACGATTTGACAGCTGTTTCGACTCGAGTACTATTATCATACTTCAATCTCCGAGAAAACTATTTTTTCTCGCAGATTGGACAGTCAATTGTCTTATACATTTTAGCTTAGAGCAGTATATTAGCAATTTTATTGGCATGTGTACATGTTATGTGTTGGACCCAAATCCTTACGTGTTACTATAATATTGTGCTACGTGTCCGAGAACGACACACCCATTTGTTATAAAAACGTGTAAGTCAAAAGCCATTTAATAAAGATTACTTTATTCGGCAACTCCACACTCACAAGACATTTCAGCGCAACCAGAAAACAGATTTGCTAGTTTACCACAGAATACGTCAGATGTGTCAGATTTCGCAGTGCTACTGTCTCGTGCAGCCGAGGGTGACTACGGCGGCGGTGGCGACCACACGCCCTAAGGCAGGGGGTGTGCGAAAGCAATATGGAGGCCTGCCACCGACACGGCGGAGGAAGACCTACGTCATTTCAACAGAGTGATTACAAAATGATAACGACGGCCAACAACAGTTTGGCATTGCTCACATATATGACCTTTTTACACTCGGTCAGGCCTGCACAGACTGAGTGCTTCAATAGTAAATAAACAATTTCAAAATGTCAATTTCATAAAGTGTTTTAACGTAACCTGATTTGACAGGGTTATCAATGCTGACAGGTTTGTGGCACGAATCAGCATGTGTGATGTGGGCCGACCTCTCAGTCTCAGACCGTTACCTGGTTACAGATGCCGCACTTGTGTCCTATGTCGCTGATCAACCACGGTCCTATCTATCACACAGTGTGTACCGTATATAACTTATACACCACGCATCAACAAGCGAACAGACAGCAAGAAATATACACGTGATTGTCTGCAGCACAGCCGCCACTGCTAGTCAGCATCAGCAGTATTATCAACAGCGTCTACTGTCCGGGGATTTCCCATATTCACTGGTACCACACAGCTTTAGGCTACAGATCAAGTCTCAGACATTTTTAGCAAACGCGAGAACCTTTACACTCCACAGTGCTAAATTAACAATAATGATGACAATAATGGACCTTCCAGATCACAGCATCAGCTCAGCATCGACTTCAGAACTTGCGTTATTCAGTTTTAAATAAATAATTTAAACTGACATTCCAAAATTTCAACAGTCAATATAATAATACCTAGTTTACCTGTATTGTAGCCTATTAGGCTTACCGAACATTAATTGTTTCTCATATTAATGCTCATTCAATTCAATATTGGTGAATTTTTTATTAATCCCAGCTCAAATACTTTCGTACTTTATACCGCCTCCGACTTTTATGATACATCAACACCGACTTTTACGATAATGCATAGGTTTGTTTCTTTTCACCGCACGTTCGGTGATATGACGCAGACACGTGCGTTTTAACCTTTAATGTTTTGCCAACGCAAGAGGGAGACTTTTGCGTTTGGCACGCCAGTCCAATAGCCGGGCATTTCCCATGACATTTCGCGGAACAACTCGTTCCATCGCACATAGAAACATGTAATCATGTCTTTTTGCGACACATCGCAGAATTATTTTTAAATCCTGTCGTTCGGCACACACGAACCAGGTACGTCACAGCGTCAATGCAACCCACGGCTATCACACGGTGAGACGCCAGCTGTGATCGCTCACGCTAAAGGCCCACACGGCCCGAGCACGATCATACAGCATTTTACTCCTCGCGCTAACGGTGATTTGGGTATAATTTGTATGCGAATCGACGCTACGATACACACAATCGATCCCACCAACCGAACCGATAATACGAACACACGTTTGATACAGTACTCGTCGTACAGCCCCTAACGATCAGCGAATTATGCGATCAGATCGTTTTATATTTAGCCTGTGTTGGACGCACCAGCCAAACACGTGCTCCATTCTTGCGGCTGGCACTCGCGGTTTACTATAGCGCCAAACGATAACAACAGCCAGACCAGCCACACGCATCGCAATATTACATTGTTTTACATTGTATGTAATTTACGTAATAATTTTGCTTAGCAAATTACGTAAACGATTTGAATATATTTTAATTACGTGAATATTACTTCTCCTGGCACAAATAAATCATTGTTAAGCAAGTAATGCAAAGTTTTTACTAACATCATATGTACTAAATAAACTAAGTCAGTTGGGTGAGAATTAAGAGTTTTGGGCATGACTGGTTACAATGGACATTTGCTAAGAGGATCAGAAATAATTAAAAGATTTGGTCATAGCCGCACTCATCAACGCTCACCAACAACCCACGCTGTATCACGACTTTGGCTGTTTACATTTTTATGGTTATATTGTTTATATTATGGTACGAATTGGTGCTACTTGGTCGGCGCGTAGTTAACCATACTTTTACGATATCTGCCGTTGAGGTAACTACAAGCATAGTTTTGTAGATATACGTTGTCACTTAGCCCGGGGGTAATATGGCAACCTCATTTGCAGATTTATCGCGACCGGGTTCGAGCCGGACGGAATCACTGATTGACGAATTAGTACTTCCGCCCGGCTCACGCCACGTGTGGCCCGGCCGCTTTCTTTCATTCTGAGCTCAACCTCCATGGAAGGTAGACGTGAGATCGCGTCGTCTGCAATCAGCCGCGTGGCTGAATAGTCGCCCCTGCCGCACGAGACTTAGTAGCACAAATATCTGACAATGCCTGCATGATCATATAATAATTAAAGAACGAATAGAAGGAATCATCTATTTTGATTGAGTTTATACTACGAACCATCACTTGCTGACCGAGCAAGATTCTAACAAATAAGATTGGGCCTGAGGCGATAGTCGCGTCCGTTGACTCGTCACACACCCGACAATGTCAATTGTAAATCTTGCCCCAGGGCCAATAAGGTCACCGGATCCTTGTCATTCGTCCCCTGCTCACCCCATCCAGTCATGCTCTGATTGGCTGACTCAATTTAGTCCGTTGTACACTCGTGCATATTAAATTGATTATCTTGACCTGTATATATGTCTGTTCTCTGGCTGTCACCCTGGCTGCTTTCACGCTCCAGGTAGCAGAATACAATTTTAACATTCGCAGCGACTCAGTTGTGTTCCAAATCAATCATGGATAATATATAATTGACATATGGATAACAAACACGGTTATGAGTATGCAAGCGCCGATGTTGTCTGATAATTATTCAGAGGCAAGTACATCTACATCCCAACATGTTGACAACGAAAATGAGGTTAGCATTACGAGGATAAGGATGGACGACGAGAATGAGAACCACGAGGAGAAGGACAACGAGGAAGAGGACAGCGAGGATGAGGGCAGCCGTTCCGAGGATGAGGATGGTTATCAGCTCTGCTCCAGCCCAGACATACCCAAGCGAAACGGTCCAGCTCTGTTCCAGCCCAGACATGCCCAGTCGAAACGGCTCAGCTCTGTTCCAGCACATACATGCCCAGTCGAAACGGCTCAGCTCTGTTCCAGCACAGACATGCCCAGTCGAAACGGCCCAGCTCTGTTCCAGCCCAGACATGCCCAGTCGAAACGGCTCAGCTCTGTTCCAGCACAGACATGCCCAGTCGAAACGGCTCAGCTCTGTTCCAGCACAGACATGCCCAGTCGAAACGGCCCAGCTCTGTTCCAGCACAGACATGCCCAGTCGAAACGGCTCAGCTCTGTTCCAGCACAGACATGTCCTGTCGAAACATCCCAGCTCTGTTCCAGCCCAGACATGCCCAGTCGAAACGGCTCAGCTCTGTTCCAGCACGGACATTTCCTGTCGAAACGCCTCATCTGTTCAAGCACAGACATGCCCAGTCGAAACGGCCCAGCTCTGTTCCAGCCCAGACATGCCCAGTCGAAACGGCTCAGCTCTGTTCCTGCACAGCCATGCCCAGTCGAAACGCCTCAGCTCTGTTCCAGCACAGACATGCCCAGTCGAAACGGCCCAGGTCTGTTCCAGCACAGACATGCCCAGTCGAAAAGGCTCAGTTCTGTTCCAGCACAGACATGCCCAGTCGAAACGCCTCAGCCCTGACCCAGCACAAACATGCCCAGCCTCGCCCAGCACACTGAGCCCAGCCCGGCGCTGCTCAGCGGCCCAGCTCAGCCCAACCCAGCTCTGTCCAGCACAGCTCTGCCCAGCTCTACCCAGCCTAGAGCTTCCCGCCGAGCTCTGCCCAGCCCTCTCGAGCTTTCAAGACCGGACAATCCACAATACCAGACAATCTATTACAGTGGCACCGCCAACGACAAATAAACATAATTTAAAAGGCTTGAAATGTTGAACTTTGTGAAAGCTTTGTCATCACCATGATTACGGACCCCGTACTGGAAGTACATGTACGTGTGAGATGTGACAATACAATATCATCCTGTGTGTGTAAAGTTTTGAACTCTGACATGTTCTTTTACACTATGCACGTGTGTTCTGATGGTATGCTGCTCGTCATTTGACAGTCACTCGTATCACAGACAAAGATATTGATTACCCAGCATATGCCATATTGCGCCCACATCACAACAATGGACATGGATTTAGCTGTTTATGCCACGGGCCGCATAGAGTTACTACCGTGATATCTGTCAGGATAACAATCATTTGAAACCCTGGATACAATAGTGTTTATATCATATGGATTACATAACTGTAAATTAACCCCACGGAAGTGTTTTGCTGTAGATATTGAGAAATTGGAATGTTGCTCGAGTTTAAGTTTATTTTTTTGTTGTGAGCAGCTAGCTATAACTATATAATGTAAGTTCGAATGATGGACAGCTCCTGTCGGATAAACTCATTTATATATGGTTCAATTTCAAGGGAAAGTGTGTGAGTGAATATAATTTTGCACTTGCTGCAACTATTACCACGGTATTTGAACACTGTGTGATACTAAGCACGAAAAACAGACATTTAGTGTGTTTTTTCCAAAAAAACATTTAACAAGCGTCAGACATAAATTCATGCCCATGTGACGTGCTATTATTTTTCAAGCCGAATGTTCTATAATTATCCTACATATACTCTTTTTGCTATCTTCAATGACTCAGTATGTCTTTCCAGTGTGGTGTTTCCTCGCTACACAGCGTCACGGAGACTGGGCTAGTGATGACTACCTGGATTAAATGACTCTTGAATGTTTCAGTTTTTCGCAAGCTCTAGCTTCTAAACTAAGTTTATTTTTGGTGTTATTCTCTACTTTAATATACTATACATAGGCCTACTACATGATTTTACCACTTACCTGTTGCCAGTTTTGTACGCCTGGTCACCAGGGACTTGTCTGCCAAGTGTCATTAAGAGTATAGTAAACTGTAGTAAGAGAACGCCATTATAAGTGTTTTTGTTTTATTTGTTTTGTTTATTTGATTTCTGCAGCTCCGTCTTTCTCATTCATTTGGGGTTTAATGATATTTCTATGGTGGGCGCCATACGTCCTGCTTTGGCAGTAAATCCTACAACCAACTAAAGCCAATCGACTTTCAGCTGTGGCGGCGCGATGCGACCCATAACTTAGCTGCTCCATGCCTATCAGTAGCTTAATTACATCTTTTAGCTTAAAATATTTCTTTATTAATCCCTATTAAACCATTCATCCTCCCAGCCGCATGTGCAAGCCTAACCCTTTCAATTACTTTAGTAACACAATTTGTAATAATATTTAGCAGATCCATCCATACCTTTACAAGGAATCTATGACATCTGACAGCGGTGTATTCATCAATATGAATTCACAATACCCACAATCTAACCTCTGACAGCAAAAAATTAATAATAATAAAATGTTCTTATATCGCAGTTCAAGACCGTGGGTCTGCTCAGTGCGTTTCACATACTAAAAGTTCATTAAGATTTTTTAAATCAGGTGAGGCATGTTTAAAAGTCATATGCGTGTATAAAAAGATGGATTTTCAGTTTTTGTTTCAAAGAGCTCAGTGTAGGACTTAATTTATATGAGGGGGTATAGCTTGTTCCATAATGTGAGACCAGCCTTATAAAAGATCATCAAAAGTCGCAAGGCGTGTTCATGGCTCTATTAGCTGGTTCTTCTTCCCTGACCGTAGGTTTTACTCAGGGGCATAGGGTTTTATAATTTCTGAGAGGTACGCTGATGACAACCCATGAATGGATTTATATACCAGACGGCCCAATATTAAACCAACGCCGGCTCGGCGTCTGATTTTGCTGATAATACAGCCACTCGACGGCAATTCTCCAACACTAAATACACAGTAGGTTTTGACACTAGTTGAGTTGTCATGAGTCGCAGTCCTCGGAAAAACTTTTACACCAGGCCGCGGGAGTAAATCAAGGGTGTATACAAGTAACAGCAAGTAACAAGTATAAATACGCACACACCAAGCTGTGATAGTTAGATTGAATTGCTCCACCTTAGCAGGAGCGATCTTGTTAAAACTATTATTTGGATTACACATTACAAGACTTATTCAATCTTGATGACCATAAATATTTTAAATGAGTATTTTTACACAACTTAAATATAACCTTTTAATATAATTTAGGCGCTATAAAAGTTTATTATTATTATAGTACACATTAAAAAAGTCGATTCCTTTATCAATTCCTGGCATTTTTTGCCGATTCCGATTCTTTTTCTTCAAATCCAATTCTTAGTCCAATTCCCATTCAATTCCGGAATTGACCCCAACTCTGCTTGGGGTAATTAACCACAGCTAGTCAAACCAGTGTGCCTTCGAGTTAGCACTGCCCGTCTTAACGGTTTGGGTTCTTCAACTCAAGTATGAGACGAACCATGTCAGAGTCAAGCCAGATAGACCAACGTTTTCTGAAAGACGAGTCAGCAATATGTTGTGGTCAACTGTATCGAAAGCCGCAGTCAACAGGGGCGGATCCAGAAAAAAAATCTGACAGGGTTTCAACCATATATATATATATATATATATATATATATATATATATATATATATATATATAGAATATATGGTAATTTTCATGTTTTAAATATTCGTATTTTTTTACTTAAGGACTTTTCGTAAAGTTTACAATTTTCAATATCAAAAATATTTTTTCCTCGGTATTCATAGTATGTAGGCCTAACAGATAAGCCAAAAGTCACTGAGTTGTGGAAGGCCACCTTTAACTGACGCTCTTTCGACGCTGAGTAAATATCTGGCGAGCGAAGGAAAACTCTCTCATTAACCCACCATGCCCTATCGACCCCACCCTCACATCATGATCTGTACATCATTCATCTCATTGACTACAACGTTTTTATGTATTACAATTTCACTTAAAAAAACATTTGTGCCGAAAAGTGAAGTAAAGCAATGATTCACTACTACTACTACTACTACTACTACTACTACAATGTTTGAGGAAAAGCTGTCCTGTCAATACACATTCGCGAGGTCAGCTGTCTCGCAATCCCGGCGGTAGTAGGTAAGTCAGTTAGCTTGCAAACCCAAGCCCAGCTAAGAGCTAGGGCTAAGAGCTTTGGTGGAATTATTTACTCATAGATGTCGCTCAAATATATATGGACTTGCTATGATTTGGGAACTTGCTCTTAATGCAGGGGTGGGTATAAAACGCATATTTTAGTATTATTATGATATAGGGCCTAGGCCTACCCACGGGCAATATTGCATTCTGGGGGACCCATGTCCTGCACGTTTTAACAGTTTATTAGACCTAAATTAATCCTATTAATTAAAAGGCAGGGCCCGTATTCTCGTACAAGTTACGATATATCGTAGGCTTCTGATTGGTCGAGATGGCCATCTCGCCCAATCAGAAGCCTACGATATATCGTAACTTGTACGAGAATACGGGCTCAGGTGTTATTTATCATGTTGATTCCAGTGTGCCAGTGTAACCTGTATTATACCTGTAGGCCTACGCATTAAACGTAGTAAACTGTAGTCATTTTCGATAATAGGTAGCGCTATTCTAATAATAATTTACTCAAAGCTTCTTAAATTCCCTAATTTGTTCTCTTCGCGAAAATGAAAACTTCTCGTAAATTACCAGATCTATATCAGTACAAAAAGTATTAAGAAACTGACCTCAAGTTAAACAGAGCAAACGTACTATATAGTTTCAATGTGTACAGCGCCTCTATGTGTATTTAATTTATTGAAGTCTTTGGAAACAAAGGGTGGTGTGAATGTTATGCAATAGTATCATACCACATAATAGTATAGTATCACACCACAATTTGAGGAGTTTAGATAACAGTGGCGTTGCTGAGTTGATCGGTTGACCTGAGACAACTAAAAAGCCTCAATAAATGTATCCTTGGCAATTTTTTATATTGAGTTCATGTCTGTTTATGAATAAATTCCGTTGTACATAACAGTTGCGCTACAAAATAACTCGGGGTTAAGTTATTTCCAATAGATCTTCCATGTTAAAACAGTCTATGTTTCAGGTGGTATATATTGAGAGAAATTGCATTTGTGTACAAATTCGTGTATTTTGGCACATTGCATGTTGAATAAAAAAAATATTCGTTAGAGATATTGAATTATTTATTTTTCTTGGTTTATCGTATTGCTCATAAAACAACATTTAAAAAATTTGGACCCACACAATTCATAAATTCGTTTAGAATATCCAAAAGACACTAAATGATCCTAAATGGTATATTCACCCTTCCAGCTGGTCTAATGCTGTTTTTTAGCTTGTCGACGGGATTTTAGTTTGACTTTTCAACAAATGCTGTCGTTAACATCCGGTTAACATCTGTTCTGCCTGTGCAAAGTCAAAAGGCATTATCTGCTCCCTGGTAAACTAGGCATTTACTGCTTTTTAGCTGGCGTCCCGTCTCTTCTTGCCATAGCGCTGCCAAAAAGCTGTATTTGCTCACTTGTAAATCAAGTATATACTTCTTTTCAGCTGATTTCACTGCCTGCTTCTGGCTTGCACTGACCAGATGTTGGTTAAATTTTGTGCTATCATCTATGACACTGTTCCAACATTAAACCAACATTGTGTCAGTGTATCGAGTTGCCGGTGACTCCCTGCAAAACAAGACGTTTAGCCAATGCTGTTTTACTGCTGAGCCATGGTAGATGATGTGCCAGCATTAAGCTAGCATTGGGTGAACGTTTATTGTGTAAGGCCTATATACTGGTGTGTCAATGCTGGACTAATGCTGGCCCAGTGTTCTAAACGGTTGGCCACCTTTAGGCAAGCATTGTGTCAACGTCTCATGTTGCTGTGTAGGTTATCAAGTTAAGCCCTGTATACTGGTTTGTCAATGCTGTGCTAATGTTACAAGACTTATTCAATCTTGATGACCATAAATATTTTAAATGAGTATTTTTACACAACTTAAATATAACCTTTTAATATAATTTAGGCGCTATAAAAGTTTATTATTATTATAGTACACATTAAAAAAGTCGATTCCTTTATCAATTCCTGGCATTTTTTGTCGATTCCGATTCTTTTTCTTCAAATCCAATTCTTAGTCCAATTCCCATTCAATTCCGGAATTGACCCCAACTCTGCTTGAGGTAATTAACCACAGCTAGTCAAACCAGTGTGCCTTCGAGTTAGCACTGCCCGTCTTAACGGTTTGGGTTCTTCAACTCAAGTATGAGACGAACCATGTCAGAGTCAAGCCAGATAGACCAACGTTTTCTGAAAGACGAGTCAGCAATATGTTGTGGTCAACTGTATCGAAAGCCGCAGTCAACAGGGGCGGATCCAGAAAAAAAATCTGACAGGGTTTCAACCATTATATATATATATATATATATATATATATATATATATATATATATATAGAATATATGGTAATTTTCATGTTTTAAATATTCGTATTTTTTTACTTAAGGACTTTTCGTAAAGTTTACAATTTTCAATATCAAAAATATTTTTTCCTCGGTATTCATAGTATGTAGGCCTAACAGATAAGCCAAAAGTCACTGAGTTGTGGAAGGCCACCTTTAACTGACGCTCTTTCGACGCTGAGTAAATATCTGGCGAGCGAAGGAAAACTCTCTCATTAACCCACCATGCCCTATCGACCCCACCCTCACATCTTGATCTGTACATCATTCATCTCATTGACTACAACGTTTTTATGTATTACAATTTCACTTAAAAAAACATTTGTGCCGAAAAGTGAAGTAAAGCAATGATTCACTACTACTACTACTACTACTACTACTACTACAATGTTTGAGGAAAAGCTGTCCTGTCAATACACATTCGCGAGGTCAGCTGTCTCGCAATCCCGGCGGTAGTAGGTAAGTCAGTTAGCTTGCAAACCCAAGCCCAGCTAAGAGCTAGGGCTAAGAGCTTTGGTGGAATTATTTACTCATAGATGTCGCTCAAATATATATGGACTTGCTATGATTTGGGAACTTGCTCTTAATGCAGGGGTGGGTATAAAACGCATATTTTAGTATTATTATGATATAGGGCCTAGGCCTACCCACGGGCAATATTGCATTCTGGGGGACCCATGTCCTGCAAGTTTTAACAGTTTATTAGACCTAAATTAATCCTATAAATTAAAAGGCAGGGCCCGTATTCTCGTACAAGTTACGATATATCGTAGGCTTCTGATTGGTCGAGATGGCCATCTCGCCCAATCAGAAGCCTACGATATATCGTAACTTGTACGAGAATACGGGCTCAGGTGTTATTTATCATGTTGATTCCAGTGTGCCAGTGTAACCTGTATTATACCTGTAAGCCTACGCATTAAACGTAGTAAACTGTAGTCATTTTCGATAATAGGTAGCGCTATTCTAATAATAATTTACTCAAAGCTTCTTAAATTCCCTAATTTGTTCTCTTCGCGAAAATGAAAACTTCTCGTAAATTACCAGATCTATATCAGTACAAAAAGTATTAAGAAACTGACCTCAAGTTAAACAGAGCAAACGTACTATATAGTTTCAATGTGTACAGCGCCTCTATGTGTATTTAATTTATTGAAGTCTTTGGAAACAAAGGGTGGTGTGAATGTTATGCAATAGTATCATACCACATAATAGTATAGTATCACACCACAATTTGAGGAGTTTAGATAACAGTGGCGTTGCTGAGTTGATCGGTTGACCTGAGACAACTAAAAAGCCTCAATAAATGTATCCTTGGCAATTTTTTATATTGAGTTCATGTCTGTTTATGAATAAATTCCGTTGTACATAACAGTTGCGCTACAAAATAACTCGGGGTTAAGTTATTTCCAATAGATCTTCCATGTTAAAACAGTCTATGTTTCAGGTGGTATATATTGAGAGAAATTGCATTTGTGTACAAATTCGTGTATTTTGGCACATTGCATGTTGAATAAAAAAAATATTCGTTAGAGATATTGAATTATTTATTTTTCTTGGTTTATCGTATTGCTCATAAAACAACATTTAAAAAATTTGGACCCACACAATTCATAAATTCGTTTAGAATATCCAAAAGACACTAAATGATCCTAAATGGTATATTCACCCTTCCAGCTGGTCTAATGCTGTTTTTTAGCTTGTCGACGGGATTTTAGTTTGACTTTTCAACAAATGCTGTCGTTAACATCCGGTTAACATCTGTTCTGCCTGTGCAAAGTCAAAAGGCATTATCTGCTCCCTGGTAAACTAGGCATTTACTGCTTTTTAGCTGGCGTCCCGTCTCTTCTTGCCATAGCGCTGCCAAAAAGCTGTATTTGCTCACTTGTAAATCAAGTATATACTTCTTTTCAGCTGATTTCACTGCCTGCTTCTGGCTTGCACTGACCAGATGTTGGTTAAATTTTGTGCTATCATCTATGACACTGTTCCAACATTAAACCAACATTGTGTCAGTGTATCGAGTTGCCGGTGACTCCCTGCAAAACAAGACGTTTAGCCAATGCTGTTTTACTGCTGAGCAATGGTAGATGATGTGCCAGCATTAAGCTAGCATTGGGTGAACGTTTATTGTGTAAGGCCTATATACTGGTGTGTCAATGCTGGACTAATGCTGGCCCAGTGTTCTAAACGGTTGGCCACCTTTAGGCAAGCATTGTGTCAACGTCTCATGTTGCTGTGTAGGTTATCAAGTTAAGCCCTGTATACTGGTTTGTCAATGCTGTGCTAATGTTGGCCCGGTGTCCTAAACGGTGGGCCACCATTAGGCTAACATTGTGTGAACGTTTCGTGTTTGCTGTGTAGGTGTGACACCCAAAGCGGAAGGCGTGAAACCCTGAATTTCACAAATAAAAATAGCGTTGTGTTAAAAATTATAACATAACGCCTTTTCATGCAGTTGTCTTGCAGTTCTATTTTAAATTAAAAAATCCACCAGTAACAATCAGACCAGTTGATAATACGCATGTTCTGATACACAAGTTTTCTGACAAAACAATACAATTGCAATTATTATTTCACCCAAAAAAAGAAGTGCTGACGATATCATGGTTAGGGTAACTGGTACGATGTTTTGGCTGTTATGTATTATGATATAAATACATTAAAATGTGTTCTGCATATTTATTTTGGATATAGAGTTATTAGCTCCCGCCGTCACCGTAGGTGAGACGAAGGGAGCTATGGATTCCGCCTCCGTTCTGTTTTTACCTCTTCTTTTGCCTATAACTTTGTAAGAAAATAAGCTAGGATAACAATTTTTGGTATGTGGGTTACTTCCAGGTGGATAATGGACAGGTTAAAATATTTTTAATCTGAATTCAATACGCAAGGTCGCAGAGGAGAAAATGATGATGTTACAGCGTTGGGCCGTCCGTGAACAATTCGTGTCCGGAGCATATCTCTGAAAGTACTTGTCCGATTGTCTTCAAATTTTACACACAACACCTCTAGGGGTCTAGCTGTGCCTTTTGGGGTATATGAACTTAGACCTACATTTGGTTCAGAACTATGACCTATTTAGACGTTTTGACGCACACTTCGTTTCCGGAGCAGCTCTCGAAAAGTACTGGGCCGATTACAGTCATATTGCACATACATGTTCTCTAAGGTCCCTAGTTGTGCCTTTTCAGGTTTTTGGACCTTGACCTTGAAGTTGACCCGGCACTTTGACCTAATTTATAACATCGGTAAATCCGACTGAAAAATTTTGCGGAATATCATGAAAACCGCTCAAGATAGCTACACGATTACAATAAAACAAATTGTGAGGTTTCAGGAGAGGATGCATCTTGAAAAAGTTTAAGTCGATAAAATTCAAAATGGCCGCCTATCGGCCATTATTCCCCTCGACAGACCTGATATTGTGGAAAATCATGAAAACCGCTCAAGATAGCTACACCATTACTATAAAACCAATTTTATTGTTTCAGGAGAGGATGCATTTTGAAAAATTTCAACTCTATCAAGTTCAAAATGGCCGCCTATCGGCCATTATTCACTTTCACATGGCCGTTATTTGGTGAACCGTGCTAGATGGCTAGACCATTACTATAAAACAAAATGTGTGATTTCAGGAGAGGGTGCATCTTGAAAAAATTCTACTCGATAAAATTCAAAATTGACGCTTATCAGCCATTTTTCACTTTCACATGGCCGATATTTGGTAAACCGTGCTAGATGGCTAGACCATTACTATAAAACGAAATTTGAGATTTCAGATAAGGATGTATCTTTTTGTCTTGATCAAATTCAAAATGGCCGCCTTTTCGGTCATTATTCATTTTCACATGACAGATATTTGGTAAACCGTGTAGATGACTAGACTATTACTATAAAACAAAATGTGAGTTTTTGGGGGAGGATGCACCCTGAGCTTTTGAACTTACGAATTCAAAATGGCCGACAATCGGCATTATTTGCCTCAATAGGCCTGATATCAGGTAAACCGTGCTAGATAGCTAGACCATTACTATAAAACAAAATGTGACGTTTCGGGAGAGGATGCCTTTTAAAAACTTTCGACTCAGTCAAATTCAAAATGGCCGCCTATCGGCCACTATTTACTTTCACATTGCTGATATTTGGTAAACCGTACTAGATGGCTAGACCATTACCATAAAACAAAATGTGAGATTTCAGCTGAGGATGCATCTTGAAAAATTTCGACTTGATGAAATTCAAAATGGCCGCCTTTAGGCCATTATTCACTTTCACATGGCCGTTATTTGGTAATCCGTGCTAGATGGCTAGACCATTACTATAAAACAAAATGTGAGATTTCAGGAGAGGATGCATCTTGATCAAATTCAAAATGGCCGCCTATTGGCCATTATTCACTTTCACATGGCCGATATTTGGTAAACCGTGCTAGATGGCTGGACCATTACTATAGAATGAAATGTGAGATTTCAGCTGAGGATGCATCTTGAAAAATTCCGACTCGATCAAATTCAAAATGGCCCCCCATCGGCCATTATTTACTTTTACATGCCCAATATTTTGCAAACTGTGTTAGATGCTAGTCCATTACTATAAAACAAAATGTGAGGTTTCGGGGGAGGATGCACCCTTAAATTTTTTAACTAGTCTATATCGAATTTAAAATGACCGTAAATCAGCCATTATTTACCTCAATTGGCCTGACATCGGATAAACCGTGCCAGATAGGCAGACCATTACTGGGATACTGATTAGGATCATTAATTTCAATGGAGGTTTACAATCTCTGACAGGCTGTCTAGTTCTCATCTTACTCTTAGACTGAGCCTCTTAGACCTAGTTGTCAACAGTCTTGCGTCTTGATCTTTGACCTAGCCTAAGACCACATTAATAACCCTACACAAAATTGCTTAAATCAAATTCTAACTCGGAGCGGGAGCTCCTGGACTGATGTAGTCTTGTTTGTTTGTCATTAATTACCTAATTTATAGGATTAGAAGCCTATATGTATACGAATGACAATATACTTGCTCCCAATCAAACCTCAAATGGCGACCATCTTGGATTTATTCTTTAACGAAATCTTAAAAAATACTAATAGTTTCAGAAATGAATTCAGCATTTAAAATCATATAAAAATGAGGTATTACATTAAAATATATGTTAAATAGTTCAAGAATTACAACTTCAACATGGCGCTTGGCGGTCATTTTCAATTTTGTCTAAAAAAGAATGTCCCTCTCAGGGGGAACTTTGAGACTTTTTACAGGTAATCAAGGAGGATATACTGGTAACTTGTAGATGTAAAAAAATCACATGTATCTCAAATACGAATGACAATATACTTGCTCCCAATCAAACCTCAAATGGCGGCCATCTTGGATTTATTCTTTAACAAAACCTTAAAAGTTACTAATAGCTTCAGAAATGAATTCTGAATTAAAAATCATGTGAAAATGAGGTATTACATTAAAATATATGTCAAATAGTTCAGGAATTACAACTTCAACATGGTGCTTGGCGGCCATTTTGAATTTTGTCAAGAAAAGGATGTTCCGCTCAGGGGAAACTTTGGGACTTTTTACAGGTAATAAAGGAGGACATTCTGAACACATCCTAAAATTTTCAGCTTTATGTTATTTTTTTCCATTTCCAAACCTAACATTCCTGGACTAATTGTGTATTTTCGTAATTTCTAAGAGTAATGGCATGATGTGATTAGTTTTACCCCAAAATGATAGTACCGTCTACAGGCTAAATATTTTAATAATTATATCCTGTTAATCACGATAATGTTATTGAGAAGAAACAAGGTAACAACAATGTGCTTTATTAGATTACAACCAGGACCAATCAACATTTGTTCAGGTCCACATTTACAATGACTGACAACATTGGCACGCGCAGGTGAGTGTTGGTTTGTTTGTAGGCCTATGCCTCTCTGTTCGTCCCTCAAAATATTTGAAAAGTAATCAACTGATTTGCATGCAGCGTTTACCAGAGGTGTGTCTCGGGCCAAGGAACAATCGATTAGATATTGGGGCCCAATTTACTAAACATCTAATGTTAACGTTGTATTGATTTCTGTTAGAAAAGTTAAGATTGAATTCAATTTTTCTAATGGAAATAAAAGAAAGGTAAGATATATCAAAGTTAAGATTTCCAGTGAAATAGGCTCCGGATCCGATCCGGATCTCACGAATTTGGATGATACTTTTACCAGAGGCATCACCAAGGACCGATACATTACATAATAGGAATGGCAGGATTACGATCCGGATCCAGGATCCGGATTATGATAATTAATTTTCGCGGAGGTTTGTATGTAGTCTCTGACTGACTCTCTAGTTATTATTTAACAGCCGTTTATTCACACATAACACATGAAATTTATTTGCAAAATACAAATCATAACGTGATACATTTCATTAACAGATTTGATGATGGAACACTAATTTACTTTTTACTATAGCAACTTAACTGATCGTAATATGAAAATTTAATGGATAATGACTAATCTCACATTACAGTTTGTTCATAGCCAATTTTTATATATATATAGGCTGCCTGACCACAAAATAAATAGATTTGGGTCGTATCTCATTTATTTTAAAGTGGAGATCTCACCGACTGACGACTATTAGGAGACATTGGCAAATGCCAAATTTGTGAAATTCCCAAAATCTTCTTCAAACATACCCAAGTTTCCCCAAACGTTCTTAACTTTCGGCCAACATTCTGCGAAATTTTGGACACGAATATATATTTTTAAATTCTGGATCCAGAACGTAATTCGGATCCTGGATCCGGATCGTAATCCAGATCATCCTAAAAATCTAATGGATTGGTTCTAGGCTCAAGATACACCTCTGGTAAAAGCGTCATGCAAATTTGTTCATTACTTTGTAGGTAATCATGTAGACAAACAAACAAACACACAAACACGACCAAAAGCATCACTACTTGGCAGAAGTAATAACGTGGCATTATAACAGTAGCAAAGAAAAAAAGAAAATTACGTTTGATAAAATTATGAAACGTGGTAACAGTTAACCACAGCACATAAACTTCAATCTTATCTCTACAACAATGTATCATGAACAAGTGACGATTTGTGTTCAAGTCAAATCATTGAATAATTATATTATATCAATTTGTTAGTACATTGCCAATTTGTTATTAAATTTGATACATTAATATTTGAAAGTGAGATCAGTTTTATCTTAGCCCATTACCTTAAATAGCATTGTAGTCTTGTACATTGACCATTCCTGTGCTTAATTGAATAATTCAAATTTTCGTCCACCTGGAATCACGTACTGATGAGTCATATTGTATATTAATACTTTACCTACTTTAAGGAAGAATTGCAAATGTAAGAGACCGCACACAAACGAGTGAAATATTACTTACAACATGCATACTGGATACGCTATACGCGGCCAGCACGCACGCATAGGCCTATGTATAGAAGAATTATGCTGTATTTTTCTACTTATGTATCAGTTCATATAAAGATTCGCACTGATCCAAACAATGATTATGATGTAAATATAGATATTCTACTATAACTATTATTCGCCTTTATTAGGGACCGCCGTCTACCGGCGACCCGCCGGGCGTCGGGAATTATCTCCCGGCCCTGTCCCCGAGGTCCATGTAGGCCTATGCTAATGACGGGGGCAGATTAGTTCGAGCAAGGGGTAGGCTACTTGGTACGAGCTTAGAACCAGAGCAGTAACAAGATGCACTTTAAGGAGAAGCACCATCATAAACCTTACGATATTAAGTTTAAACACGTGTTGGAGTTTATACTGATTAAATAAGTCAAATGCATTGATAGAGTCGTGAGATGAAATCAAGATTCTACAGCATTACTACATAAAACTGAATAATGTGTACTAAAGTTACTACAAAGCGACACTATATTAATAATCACAGCAACTTCAATCACAGAAACAATGTATCATGAACAACTCAAGTGACGACTTGTGTTTAGGTCAAATCACTTAATAATTACCGGGTATAGGCCTATTATGTCAATTTGCTAGTACATTGCCAATTTGTTATTACATGTGATAATTATTTAATAGTGTGAACAGTTAATCGTAGCACATTAAGCACGTAGCACGTAAAACATGGTTTCTAACTGTAGGCCTACATCTGAGGGAAAGCAGTAAATCATTTGTAATCGGTGGTCATGATACAGAGTAGGCCTACTTCACGTGTGCGATAAATATTTTCGGACCACGTGCAAAGCCAAAAAGCAGTATCTGGAGATACTGCCTTTTAGCTTAGCTCCAACCAATCGACAGGCGTCATTTAGTCATATTACTCTATAACGAAATGACCAAGTGGGTGTGGTTTGGAGTAGATTATTATATTGAGACGAAATTCCCGTATTTCTAATTTTGACATGCTTGTCAATAATTAGAAATCAGGAATTTCGTCGTCTATATCTAGCCTGGTGAATGCACAATAGAAAAAGTAAAAAACGTTTTGCAGTTCTAGTCTATGGGCATGTTTACATCATATGGTCATATTATTTAGCTGAAATAAATCACCGATTTTTTATGATTATAGACCTGGGCATGTCCCTTTAACCCTTACAGCGCGGGGATCGACTTTAGTCGTCAGAATCTGACGTCTGTAGACGTCAGATTCTGACGCCTAAAGTCGATCCCTGCACTGTAAAAGTAAAAATATTTCTAATGGAGGTAGACCCATAACATAGGTATTCAAATGAATCGAAAAGAGCTAACTAAGACATCATGAATTCAAATTAAAAAAACACCCTAGGTTGCGATGTGTTTTACAAATTAATTCAGCGCTTCAAAGGTTAACATGGTCAAATGTTTGACTAGCTTATATTAAGACAGAATCAACTCGTTCTTCTAATGTAGGCCATACATGTTGTAGTTTAGATGCCAGGTGCTACATATGTTGTGTTTGTAAGTGTGACTGATAATGTATTGTTTTATAGTTTTATAGCCGGTCCAGCCTTGTGGAACGTTTTGCCTGCGTCCGTGCAGTCGTAATGCTCAATAATTTTATCCTTCCGGCAATTACTTAAATCTAATCTATTAGATCTGGCTTTCCTGCTCTAGCTCATTCGTGGCCCCGCTCCCTGTTGAACCTCCTTTGAACCGACGGGTCTTCACTTGCAGGTATTAACCCTTATATCACTATGGGACTGACTTTTTACGTTAGAATCTGACCTCTAAAGTAGATCCCCGCACTGGAAGAGTAAACAGTATTTATAATGACCGTAGAACAATACGGGTTTTAGGGTTGAATAAGAATGAGGTATACCTGGCACTATCATGGGAACAATTTGAAAAGTACAATATAATTGGAACTTGTGGTAATAGGAAGGGGAAACAAAGAGGAAGGCAAGAGATTAGGTTTTACAGAAGGGAAAATGGGAAAATATGGGGGGAAATATAGAGAAGTATTTTTAAAAAAGGATAAAAAAATATTGAGAATGACAAGATTATATAAATGTGAATTATAATATGATGGTGTGTTCCTCTTTTCAGAGAGTTGAGCTCATGTATTACCACAGTAATGCCCGTCAATAAGCTGAAAAGCTGTTTAAAGTTTAAATTAAAATCAAATCAAATCATGGTCAATCCACCACTGTTGCCTAACGCATACAGAATGCTAGGTAAGCCTTAAAGTGCTAGCTTTGTCGCAATGCGTTTTTAAATTTGCGAAATAATCATGTTTATGTTCAAAATTGCGCATAAACATTTTAGCCCGAAATTGGCGCAATGTTGGGAAATATAGAGAAGTATTTTTAAAAAAGGATAAAAAAATATTGAGAATGACAAGATTATATAAATGTGAATTATAATATGATGGTGTGTTCCTCTTTTCAGAGAGTTGAGCTCATGTATTACCACAGTAATGCCCGTCAATAAGCTGAAAAGCTGTTTAAAGTTTAAATTAAAATCAAATCAAATCATGGTCAATCCACCACTGTTGCCTAACGCATACAGAATGCTAGGTAAGCCTTAAAGTGCTAGCTTTGTCGCAATGCGTTTTTAAATTTGCGAAATAATCATGTTTATGTTCAAAATTGCGCATAAACATTTTAGCCCGAAATTGGCGCAATGTTGGACGAACGCTGCTCTAATATCCGTGGTCATCCATCTAATGTGGTAAATACAATACTCAATTGCGGTCATGTATTACATATGTACATATAGAAGTTGTTTTGAAACTTATAAGCTGACAGCAAGTACAATTCACAAAAAAAGTGTGATTGAATATAATTTGAATAAGAAAAAAGTAGATGTGTAATTGATCTGTAATTGAAATATAATGAGCAATTACTCATACTTTTTTCAATTACAATTATAATTACCATTAATATATACTATATATATAATATATATTACCATATATAAAAACTGAATTACAATTACACTGTTTAAAAAAATGACTTATTTTATTCAATTACAAATAATTATGCAAAAAAACAATTTCATTATGAAAAAATACAACTATAATTTACCCCAACGCTGGTTTTAGCCTAGATTTTGAAAAATATCTATTCTAATTATGTATGCGCATCTGAGCTCCATCCGCTGAGGATTTAGGCGCTATCGAAGTTTTATTGATCCATTAAATGATTCTGTATTATTTTACCATAATTTCACATCCCAGTAAACCCACGAAAAAACGCTACTATTATTTTAAGATAAAAGAATATTCTAATACTAATAATGTGACATTCAAGTTGTGGACAATTAATGTTACAAGACTATATGGAATAATATGCTTGTACAAACTATACGCTCCTAAAATCACAGGTCATTTTACGGAGCTTTTGTTTAGTATTTTTCAGTGGTATCAATACTGACCCTTCGTAGATAATTTTGTATTAACCATTACACAGTCATAGAATTTAAATTTGTAGGCCCTACCCCTTTCAAGTGGGTAAAAATCAATCACATACAATAAATTTGAATCACAATATATTCAAATCCAGCGAATTTAACGTTTATCTCTCCCTCAACAGAATTGTTTAAGGGGAAATTAAAGCTTTAAAACGGCTTTAGATGTGATTAACGCTCTAATAGTTAATTAGTTCAGAGCGGGGATAGACGTTGGACGTCAGAATCTGACGTCCGTATCTGACGTCCAAAGTCTATCCCTGCACTGAAAGAGGTAACTTTTTATCATATTTATGATGGCGTGAGCGAATTCTTCTCAGATGGCAATAGTAACGAGGTCGCATTTAACTGTTGGAGAGTCAACGGAGTTTAGTATAATAATTCTCCAGTACCGCGTGGTGTAGACTCCGGGGAACGAGACAAAGGCAGTCTTATAGACTACAATCTGAGCAGATATGTTCTCCTCAATGACAACGTCCTCCCAAGAACTTTCGTCAGGGCCAGTGGTCACAGAGATTATTTTCGGGACAAGGCCGCAAGCTGCTTTCATGAAGTACATTCCGATGATCTTGTACGATCTAGGCAGAGCGATCTCAAGATAAGGACCTGGAGTTGCTGGTGCTACCCAGGCACATGCGAAATCAGTCCAGTAGTTATCTACACGTGCTTTGTAGGCTGCGTAACTGACAGATAGAAGGTGGGACGCGGAGAAGACACTATCAGGTAAATTGTAGCCTGATACTACAGACCTCCACACCATGTTCAATTCAAGAGCGATGCATTCCCCTTCCATCATCAGTTGTCTGCCAAAATAGGATCTACCAGCTGGAGGGCTTATTTCTTTCCATCCTGACCAGGACGTGACCGCCACATCGCCAGTGAAAGACGGTTTACAAACGCAAGTGAAGTGTCGTTGGTAGAAAGGTGTCATTGTAGGGTAACATGTTCTATTCCAGGCTCCATCAGGACATGGTTGACCGCACGTATCATTCTCATCACGGTCACAGATAAGGAGCTCGGAAGTGAAATCTAAATTACGACATAATGGATAGGTATCATTTACCAGAGCCATTAACTGCTCTGTGGTGGTGATTTCACATGTACCGGCTACCAGCCATATAATACAGTGACATACTAGTATAATCAGGGATAACCCTGCCATTACTATGATTGATATAACTGCCTTATCGCACCTGGCCTATTAAGGGTATACCTGATATTACAATATGATTATTACCTCTATTAGATATTACATAGAGTCAATGAATGCGATGTGCTTGTATTTCCCTTACTCTCGCTTACATACAGTCAGTGTACAGGATGTGCTCAGCTCTGCCTCTATTCTCTCTTACACAGAGTCAGCATATGAGATAAGCTCAGCTCTGCCTCTTTTCCCTCATACGTACAGTCAGTATGTGAGATGTCCTCAGATGTGCCTTTATTCTCTCTTACATCAGTAAATGAGTCTTCCTTGTCTCTACCTCTTTTTAATGAGATGTGCCTGACTCTGTCTCCATTCTCTCTTAAAAATGTCAGTGAATGAGCCTCTATTCTGCCTTACATAGTATCAGTGAATGGGGTGGGCTAGGTTCTGCACCGATTATCTCTTACACACTGTCAGTGAATGATGTGGGCCTTGCTCTGCCTCTAGTAATCTCTCTTATGCGGTGTCAGTCACTATGAACGATGTGTTACTGACTTGTTATATTATTTATAATAAGGTGGCTTCCATGCCAGCGGTTTTTTTAGCTTATTGGGAGTAATCTTGAGGTGTTACATAATTTATATTTTTTCACAATGGTATTGATCAAATAAACATTTCTTCTTCTTCTTCTTCTTCTTCTTCTTCTTCTTCTTCTTCTTCTTCTTCTTTTTCTTCTTTTTCTTTTGCCTTTATTCTTTCTTATACAGTATCAGTTAATGATGTGTGCCTGACTCTGTCTGTATTTCCTGTTACTGTCCTAGATAATGTGTCTTCTCGCTTACACTGAGGATAAATCTCCACAGACAAACCCATACATGTGTGTGTTTGTCTACTTCTACCAAGGATACTTGCTTAGAACTACTAGCACTCGCCGCCTACTGCAATGAATAGAATACACAATGATTGCCATCATTCCATACACTGGCAGCAATGGTCGATGGCACACGTACCTCCAAAATATTGTAGAATCGTTCACTTTGTCGCAACAACTCTCTCTAAGCCTCTTTTTACAACTTTATTTTCAAAATTTAGTTATTCGAGTTAATTTTGTCCGATGTAAAATGACACTTATTCAGCCGACTGAAATGAATAGAATATAAAATGACCACCGTCATTGTATACAACGACAATGGAAGATACACAGAGCACTGTGTTTAGTCCCCGGACAATGTACGGCGGGCGGTGTAAACAGGTAAATAAAATATTGCACCCTTTATTTATTCATTACGAACTGCATGAGAGTAATGCAGCTTAACATGCAAAATATGCTAGAACCGTTCACTTTGTTGCAAAAGACAATAATCTTTGTCATATAGGCAAAGCCTGCTGCTTTGAGACATTTCCAAAAAGGCACATATCAAACACTCTCTCTGAACCTATTTTTGCAGCTTCACCTTAAAATTTAGTTATTCGAGGTTATTTTGTCCGATGAAAAATGACACTTATTTAGCTACATTTGTGCCACCTTTATTATCGGCGTAATAACTGCATGAGATATTTTCTAGTTTTAAGAAAAATAATCTAAAAATATAAAACGACAGTTCCAGGCCACCAATTATATTCAAACCAGCTTATGGTGATGTAATCAATAATGATAAAAATAGAAAGTCAATATTGAAGATATGATGAAGACTATCTGATGAATAATTTTTTCCAGATATTTTCCAATATTAAAACTGGTTTATGTTTTATTTTACACACACAGTAAAATGATCAAAAATATAAAACGACAGTTCCAGGCCATCAATTATATTTAAACCAGCTTATGGGAATGTAGTCAATAATAATCAAGATAGAAAGTCAATATTGAAGATATGCTGAGGACTACCTGACCACTGAGAGTAGATGGTCCCGCTGGTCGACTTCAGACATCACAGGGTTGGTTCAGGGAAGGTCAGAAAGATAATTTGATGTCATTGCATGCAAATGATGTGATCATGATGATTGCCATTGTTTACATTCAGTGGGTAATTATCTTGGATCGGTGGATAACATTTGAATCTGAATGAACTATTTATTTGCTAGCGTGTTCTTTATTGATGACATCTTGATACTCGATCACACAGAAACTTCATGAACAACATATTCCACTTAACCCTTTCAAGCCTGAATATACCACTGTCATCTTCATCCACTACAAGCCGCGAATTGCTGTCGCAATCATCGACTTGTAGTGGATGAAAATGACTTGAAGAGGTGACAAATGAAAAAATATACTGCTAAACACTAGGCTTCAGAGACGCGAAATGATGCTTTAATGCATCGCGAAGGTTTAAAGGGTTGGACGAGTATGCCTACACAACTCAACGTCAATATAGGTATGTCAATCATATCAGCGTAAATTTATACGTTCAAAAAGTATCCACCTCTAGGTGAATGAAATGGATATATTATCAATCAGTTGTCAAGCTGAGGTAGTCTGTTTCGACTGGATGTATCTCTTTACCATATAACTGTGCTGTTGTACAGGGTCCGGTGCAAATAATGGTCCTGGAGTTGGGTCTTGTTATGAGGGCTGAGCAAGAAAGTATGTCATATATCAATTTGTATTTCTCATCATGCGATGCAGTAAGATTGTTATACTTCAGCAGTTTAAACGGGGATGTGCTGGACAGCCTTATCATCCAATTTCCATGCGAGTTATTTCGAATGTTTCAATTTATTCATGGTCATTATATGACGTTGAACAACATTGTTGCTGGAATTCAGAAAAAATCGTTGTTCATGGTACATTTAATACATAAAATAAGTGATAGTTGACATTCTCGTCATCAAAAGGGACGTAATTGTCTGCCATGAAAGCAAATTTGTCATTGGGGAGGTCTGAAAGCATGAAAAACATCACAAGTAATGACTTTTTAAGAACGACATGTCATTAAAAAGTCGTGATCTTAGCTAACTTCACTAAAGTCATGAAAAAGTAATCACTTTTTCTTTTGACCATCATACCAACAGCATGATGGTCACGTGTGTCATTTATATCAGCTATTTATATCATTTTTACTGTAATAATTTATGATTTTGTCAATTTCGAAATATTGTTAGTAGCGTAGTTCATGATTCAATAATTAAAACATCGCCGTTTGTTCTTATGTGTCATTCAAGAGTCCTGATAAATGCCAATTCAGTCATGCAATGTCGTGAAAAGTCACGATTTTTTTACATTTTTGTGGCAACCCTGCTTATTAGCCATTCTACCCACCCACTGAACATCACACATAATGTTTTCGAGTATATGTTCAATGTATTTTCTCCATTATTAGTTTTGTGGAGTTCTTGTGTGAATTTCAGTAATAAATATGATCTCTAAGGATCTCTAAGAATCTCAATATCATCTTTGTGATATTCATTTTAGTTTTCACAAAAGGTGTCTGCATACGGATGCTCCTGGAGAAGTGACAATCTTGTCAGTTTTAAACGTTCGAGATGTACAACACCATGTAAATTGGCATAATTATTAGCAGCTAGTAGTGCAAACAGCATATATTTCTCTTTGATCTTCCATCTTGTTATACAACACATTTATTGTTGTTGCTGGATAGAACTGGCTACGTGACATTATCTAATGTCTTACTGTTTGACGTTAGTTATAGGTAATCATACAAACCAATAGGCCTATAACCAGGCGGGCCACATTTTATTAGAAGCTGGCTGTTTGGCTATAATTTTCTCGTGAGAGAGCTTGAGAGAGTCCTATCATTTGGATTTTGAGTGTTCCATCTTACATGTTGTGTAAAGATGTGTTATATTATACCGACAACTACTAAGAAGACATGAATTGTGACTTTTCAAGTAACAATAATATTTGGGCCAGGTTTGATGAGTTTTTATGGCGTCCGTTTTGAATTTTGTTGGGTTATTTTTATTATGACAGATTGATTGGAATTTCGCGTATGAGTTTTTTGGTAGCCATTCTGAACAGTAATTTTAGACTTCAAATTTCAGAAGTCCCCACTGCGCTTTTGCACTTTTAAATATATATATATTTGTCTGTCAAATGGAATCCCATTCAGAATGCCCAGTACACACATTGACTTGTATCTCTGTTGTCTTAAGGTGGTATCACCATCCGCGACGCTGGCCCAACATTAAAACAACATTAATTCAACATTTTGTGTTTGAATAGAATTGCAACTGTTATTTTAATTGTAGCTTTTAAAAGATTTCAACCGTCCATACCAAATACACAATATTAGTTCAATATTGGGCCACTTTCTGCGACGCTGTCCCGGAATTGAAACATTAGATAAATGTATTTTTATTATGAAATCTAGAGACTAAAGAGTGGAGTCGATCTGGACATAGGGGCACCCTGTTTACCCTCCTGGCAATGAATGGAGAATCCCCCGACATGTACACCAATTGGTACCTAGTTAGGCCTACTGCCGTGCAAAGCCAAAAGGTGGTATCTGCTCACTTTACAAGTGATTACAATATGATTAAAGATTGAAAGAGAAACCAATATATTTGGGCAGAGCCCAAATATAATTACATGTATGTGGTAATCCATATATTCATGTACACATGCAAACTTATAATGTTAGTGTTTCCGATTTTTTTATTATTTTTTATTTTTTTTACAACTCTGCAGACAATATTCATTTAACTGCATGGCCTCGGCTTGCAGCATCCCGACACCGTTACAATGTGGGCCCTACGGCATTGCTCCCAGAGCAAAAAATATAAAAACATTAAATGTGGTCGCTTCGACGCTGTACTAAGAGCCTGTTACAAGCATTACGAGACCCTTTTACAGGGTCGAACACCACGAAGACTTCAAATCTTTCATCAGGATGGATCCGTCTTAGCCTTCAATTGAGAAAAGTGTTAGGCCCCTATGTGGAAAAATGTAACTTAAACTATTGTATAAATATTATAAAAAATAAGATAAATTTAAAGACTGGGTTATTTGTATACATTATGACTGTGTTACAAGTTGATTCAAGTTACAAACCCAGTTTGTAATTTAGAAGTTACTTACATTTTTTGACTGATTGGTTGATTTATTTATGGATTGATTGATTGAACATTGTAACTCAGTAACTGTGTATCCTCCTGTAGATTTATTCAAGGGTCCCGACCGGGAACCGTTCGGGCATCGTAAGGGCACCGGCGGGACTCCGCCCGGGTCCCTATACAAGCCGAGTCAGGACCCCACAGGCTCCCCCCCCCCCGGGTACCGCAGGGGGGGGGGGCGAGCGGGCTTTCCTTCAAAATGTGTCCCCGTGTCCCTGGCGGATCCCAGCAGGGGCCCCGCCGAGCCCCTGCCGGGCAGTTTACGGGCTTGATCCGTGGTTTATTTCGCGCCGGGGCCCGGGTTACTTTCAAGTTATAATTAAAAGTAACCCGGGGCCTGCGCGGGGTGAAAAATTGGATCACGCCCGTAAAATTGTCCCCGTATCCCTGGCGGATCCCGACAGGGGCCCCGTCGAGCCCCTGTCGGGATCCGCCAGGGACACGGGGACAATTTTTGTGGGACAGCACGCAGGGTAACCGCCCGCCCCCCCCCCCCATACGGGACCCTGGCGGGAGCCTATTGGATCCTGACTTGACTTGTAGGGGACACGGGCGGAGTTTCATCCAACAAATGCACAGGATAATTCCATATCTGCGATAATAAAACAGACCTCGTTACATTATCATCAAGACTTTGCTACACTATCATCAATACTTTGTTACTTTATCATCTAGACTTGGTTACAATTTTGACAAGACTTTGTTACACTATCATGAAGACTTTGTTACTCATTACATTACTATCGTCAAGTTTGTGTTACACACTTTTATTGAAAAATATAACTGTAATCGCATTTTTTCAGCTTTAACACATCACACAACAAAGATTATTACATATATTTAGTCTTATACTTATAGCCTACCGCTATATCGATAGCAATCGGAGATCTCTGCTGTGTGCCGACCAACAATCACAACTTACTAGGATGCTTACACCACAGCCTAAACGGGAGTGTATAGCAATCACAGGGTTGTGAAATATTCGTTGACATGGCAACATACATTGATGCATGAGATTGTGTTAGTTTGATGATGATTAGAGACTGTTCTTCGTGTAAAAAAAACAGACAAATCTTAACTTGCTCTTCATTCTGTAGTACAGGATCATCAAGTTTGCGTAGCCTATCACCAAGTTTGCGTTACAGTCATCAGGACTTTGTCACTAGGATCATAAAGATTTCACTCTCGCTGTTACAGACCCTACTGGGAGTGTTTATCCTTTATGGTGGTGTATGACACGTGGGACTCTCAATAGATGTGATATATTAGCCAGTGTTGTTTTAATGCTGCACACCGTCTGCGGTGCCGGTCCAACATTAAAACAAAATCGACTCAACGGCTTGTTTGTTACAAAAATGTCTGTTATTTGATGCGCATTTGATTCACATTCTATCACTTACAAACCAAAAAATTTAGCTTAGCTCTTCCTCTACCGACTCCCCCTGATAAAACTATCCCCAGAAACCGACTTATTTTTTAAGGAGAACCCCTAAAGTAGCCTCTGGATACAGCTATGCGCATGCGCACAAACTAACAATGCAAGATAACATTGCGTCCATGTCACTGACCATTCTGGTTGGCGATTTTCAACCACGCATGTAATGAAATATCTCCTTTGCAAATAATGAGTGTACACATGTGGATTTCGCATAAATGCGAATTTGGTAAAGGAAGGTAGTTTTGGCGTAAATGCGAAATTGGTAAAGGAAGAGTTAAGGTCATATTCTTATTTGCGTCTTAACAAATGTGAAAACATATTTTCCTTTCAATCATGAAAACAGCGTCGTGTTGGTCGGTTGATATTATTGGAGTATAATATGGCCGTATGTATAAAGCAACTGGGGTATGTCTACAAAGTATATCCCTTGAAAGTTTGTTTTTTAAATTGCTTATAAGTAATTTATTAAGCAATAGTCATGTGGCCCTTGTGCAAACACAGAACAGTACTAAACATTGTCACAAAACGCATTTGAAACAGTTCAAGCAAAGATGAGTATTCTAAGTTGAGAAAGCCGTAATTGATACATTTTAATACAAAATGTGTCAGGTTGCATGCAGTTTTTAGTATTGTTATTCTATCTGAGCTCTATAAATGTATGCATATTCGGTATTGTATAGTAATATTCCATTTCATAATCTTAAGCCAGTACTTCACAATTTGTATGTATCTTACACATTGCATATTTGTTCTGCCTAGCTCATAGCTTACAATAGTTGTGTTTGATTTTATTGCAAAATTCGCTTAGAAAATTGTAGTGAACACGTTCAACAGTTTTTCTTCCATGAAATTCCCCCACATCGCTAACATAACACTGAATTGGCATGATCATCATAATCTTAAGCCAGTACTTCACAATTTGTATGTATCTTACACATTGCATATTTGTTCTGTTATTTGTCTCTGTTTCATCTGTTTGTACTTTGATGTTATTGGTCTTGGAATGGATCCTTGCTTCTTATTTTGTAGAATGATATGTGTGGTCGTGTGTAATATTTGAAGAAAGATTCACGCTGTGCGTTAAGGTGGTTGGTGAATTCTCAAATGTAGAAATATATGTATATATGATATCTGGCTGCCCCACCGCTCATCAGCATCAGCCATATTGTAATGAGAAAATATGCGTTTCAAGTAGGCACAAATAATATATTTATTCTGGTGAAAATTGGGAGATCTAGGATTTACATTATGTCTACAAGGCTCAGTTTTATAAAAGTTGTTTCATATTTAAATGTTTAAATATACATTAGTATATCAGGTTATAAATAATGTAAGTATTATTAGCAGTGTAGTTGTGTAATTGAGTATATTAAAGTATTCCCAAATCAACATCGTGTACACATGTAGCGAGAGGAGGCGTTGCCATAAACTGGGAGGAGGAGTTGTCAAAATATTTCACTGTGGATATCTTTATTTTATTGAATTCTGATATTAAACGATTATTTTCAACAGATTCCTAAGATTGTAAATATTTACTGATGTTGTATCTTTGTAATAATTGTATCTGGGCAATTCTATTGAATAATATGAGCATACAAAAGGGAAATATAATAGGTAGTATACTCAAACTATCACCGATTTTCCATGTTTAAATTAAAAACAGCGTGTTGTCACTGCTTATGTCGAGTTCACAGCTATCAGACAACTGCACGAGGGACATGCATTAGGCTTTTTAAATTGCAATGTTTGTTCACAGTTGGATAAATGTAAAATGAAACATAAATATCTGCTCATTTGCTGAAAATATCGGTTTTAATACGTCGCTCCGTGTTCTTGGACTCGGAGGCGGACGTTTATCCTGCAAAAGGGATGTTTCGCCTCTGAAACTTACTAACGATTATAGCATGTGAATAACGCTGACGACGCCGAATTTCAATTGTAAGAGCCCACCTTTTTAAATTAAAAGGCGGGCTGAAAATGAAACGACATGTAACAGTAGCGACGAATTTTATATTTTGACTGCTTATATAGGGGTACCCCCAAACCTGTCTAGAATTAGGGGGTAGGGTCACGTAAACGTCTGTCGTTGCTGTTCTTATTTACCAATCCACATATGAAATATATCATATAAAAGATAATTAATTTACCGTTCTAATGGGTATATATCGCATGGTATACAGTGTTGAAAATGGTAATCTCTCTAGATTAATTGAAACATAATTTTATTACAAAATAAGCGAAATCAACAACAAAACAAACTAGTCAACATGGTCAATGGAAACAACTTAGTGAAATATATCGGCTATATTATTATCTGCCATATCTATATTTGACCTATTAGAATGACATCATAATGTTAATTGTAAAAAAGTAAAATGACGACCAACTTGGATATAACAGTATAATAACGATAAAATATAGGGCAGACGATGAACATTAGAAATGTGTGTTTCAGAACCCAAGTCATACAAAAACCACGAATTAAGCATTCCCGGCCGACAAACTAAAAAAAGAGGTGTCATTTACATTTTGATAACCATTTTCTTCATATGAAGCTGAATATCGCGGTCATTTGGCCTTTTTTCTTTAAAAAAATACTCGTCAGTAACGTTTATTCCTGGTCCACTAAGTTATTACAAAAAAAGTCATATTGTAGCGGTATACTTATAGTAACAGTAAATAAATAAATATACTAGGAAAAAATCGAATAAAAATCTTGCAGAAACCATAAATTGTGCTTTAATGTGCGTTAAACCTACCCTCGAACAGTAAATGAGTTAGGCGGCCCAGTCATACCGGGTACGTTAAACCATAGAAAATACAGGGTTTTCTGTACATTTTGGAGGCCATTTTCTGGTTTACTGATTTGAAGGTGACGGTCAACAAATCTGGAATGTTATAGCAAAGTTTAATGTCTTAGATTTAAGCCCAGGCTATATACACAAATTTTCATGAAAGGCTGCAGTATTCTTCCATTAAAAACAATATATGACATTTATATACATAAACAACACTAATTTTTAAGCATACACATACATTAGAAAACAGAGGCCAGATATGGCTATGTCCAATAATTACATTTTATTATGTCGTTTCCTTTGACCATGTTGACTAGTTTTTTTTCATTTTGATTATTTTATAATATTAATTGTGCTTCAGCGTATGCGGAGAGATTACTATTTACTCTACTGCAGTATGTGATACATTGTATATCGTTAGAACAAACATTTACTCATCTGTTATATGGTATATCGCATGTATGGATTGGTTAACCAGAACAGCAATTACATACGTTTACGTAACCCTACTATACTCGATCAGGTTTGGAGGTACCCCCATATAAGCGGTCAAACGTTCGTCCCAATTTTTTTTATTGTTACAATCTCAGTTCGTGTTTAGGACATACCAAGGCTCAAAGAAAGTTGATGTGGGGAAGATGTGTAGGGGTGCACGTAGTAACCCAGGTAATATCCAGACCTAACCAATGTCTTTTTCACCACTGAATCATTAAATTTACTCTACTACCTATTGCTACTCATCGTCGCTCGCACTGGTAAACAAACGCAGCATATCATTTAAACAAAATATGTTATTATGGGCATTTGTTTGTTATTATTGCAGTGTATTCCTATAATTGTTTTGCACGAGTTTATTTTGCACCAGGCAATCACTCGATTAGCTTTTCGTAATCCTCTTCAAATAAATATGCTATAAATACCAAACCGGGTTGATATTAAGCGCAGTTAACATATTATTCCAGATATAATCACCTTATTACTTATATGTTAGTTTAAATGTAGGCCTACATTTATCTATTCCTACCATATAGCTGCACTGTAGACCAATACGCTATCCTGGGTGAAAAGAGAAAGGTCACTACCGACCAATAAGCTATCCTGGGTAATATAGAGAAAGGTCACTACCATCGAACTGAAGCATGTTACAACTGATTTTTAGCATCAAGTTTTCTGATTTGTACTATTCTGGTCTGAAGCCCGACTGAAGTGTTCCAGACGACTGGTTTCTCAATGAATTCTGCCTGGACCAGATGAGGGATATGTTGGTTATCAGCCATGCAGGCGATGCCCGGAAACACGAGACGCTAACTCGGTGCTGTTTTAACGTTGGCCCAGCGTCTGCGACGCTGGCCCAACATTAAAACAGCACTGGGTTAGCGTCTCGCGTGTGCTGGTGTATCTGTCTGACTGAGATGAAGCCAGACTGATGCGTCAGGTGCGAACCTTTCATCATGTACCTGTGAAGGCCACACTCCCGTACCCACGTGCGCGTCCACTATATCATGTATATATGTCCATGTGCAGTAAGCACTATCCCAGCAAACACGTTGAAACAATGATGTTTTTGATGTTGGTACAGCGTCGCAGACGCTGGGCCAACATTAAAACATCATTGTTTCAACGTGTCGTGCTTGCTGGGGAGTGGCTATGTTGTGTTGGTTCAATGTTCAGTCAGTATCGCAGACGATTGCCCACCATTGTACCGAACCACCATATGTATAAAATTTCATGTTTGCTGGGTACTTACTTGCAATAAAAGTTGTTAGAGATTTTTCAGAAAGTTGTGTACTCGTTCAATAAATTCAAATTTTTGTTCTGGTGAACACTAACAATTTGTCAAGGTTCAAAAACAAAATAAAGCATCCTTTTGCTGCTGTGCTTGAAACAGATGTACATAATGTAGGGCTAGACCTACCCATTTTGCGATGCGTATATCATTTGCCTATGCTATCCACACATGGACAACACTTGTGTAGTTTTAGGTGTGAAGGATGCATTGTTTTGTTGGCGTCTTAATTGCTGCAGAGTTCTACCACTGAGAATTCCACTGATCCGTATTACATGTAGGCCCTGCTAAACATACCATTTGCACTTCCTTGTCTGACATTTCCCGCAATGGGTTGCGGCTACTAAACCCCGGTCTGCGACCTCGGGTGTAAGGAGCCTTGCGTGGGAAGATGCACACAAATCAACATACACATATGTTGGGGGTACAATGAATAATTATGTTAAAACAAACTTTTCACACAGACCCAATTTAAGAACATATAGGCCTAGTATGAGCTGGGTCGAAATATTACTTTGCATGTAAATAGATAGCCTGCTGGATGGTTGGAGTGCTACTACAGATTTTGCCAACTCATCCCAGCCTTCTCTGTCTGTGGGACGGACACTGGCTCAATATTGGAGTAGCATTTCAAACGTTGGCAGACATTAAGCCGGTAATCAGGGAATTGTGGTAAAATATGGCGAGCTAGTTGAAATGTGTCCCGCCAGTTCTGACGTGAAATACTCATGTTTTCTGGTGGCTGGCCAGTTAATGCACTACGGTAAATCAAGTACTCTGTGCCATTCATTCATGTACGTAGAGCTCCACACATCGAAGAGTTATACGCCGTAGGTAATGATTCCCAGTTCTTTGCAATATTTGTATCCATGGAACTTGGGATAGGACGTTCACATGGAAATAGGCAGTTGTGGAAAAAATATTTATGACGGCAAGCAATTTGAAATTGAAACGTTCTAACACGAACAGTTTTCAGCGAGATCCGACTCCGAGCATTTGTATCAATTCACTGAATGTGACTTCTATAAGACGTCAGCCATCGTCCATAGCCTACATTAAGATGAGGATAATCCTGCTGCAGAACAACTACTGCCGTCCTGCAGGATTCAATACAGAGTATGCCCAACTGTCAGGCCTAATTGATGTTAGTGAGAAAGGTGAATATGACGCTTGACTTTTAAGGCAGTTCCACGCCACATGCCCCAAGAGACTCTATAGTACTTACTGACTGATTTAGCAAAAGTTCAACGGGTTTGAACACAAATAATGACAGAAATGCACAACAAGAAATGTATAACTCCGGCCTGTTGATTTTACAGAGTAAGTCAACAAAATTGCATTTAACTCAAAAACTATTTCACCTATAAACTTGGTTTTGGTGTCACCAGAAAAAGCGATAACAGTTAAATGGACATTGTTAATAACATTTTAAAGGTTACATGATAGTTACTGGATGATGATAAAGAAGAGCTGTTATCAGGTTATAGCTATGATCATCTGATTGAGTAAAGTCGTTATCCTTAAATATTATAGTTTGATATACAACAACGATGACGTTATGTCAATGAGCTCATGGAAACAGTAATGTCTGTACATTTAACATGTTTAATGATACAAAAACGAAACATCTACCCAATGCTGCGACCCCGGGCAGCGACGCTGGTCCAACATAAATTTTCACCAGCACTGGCTAAACGTTTTGTGTTTTTTTTTCGTTTGATTCTTCAATATCTTTTTTAACACGAGTAAATACTAGACGTTTATTCCATGGTGGCTTAATATTGATCCAGCGTCATAGACTTCAGACCAACATTAAACCAGCAGTGCTGGTAGAGGCACGTTTTTCATTTATAGAGTGGGGAGACGGTTAGAGACGAGTTTATTTGATGAGAGAGGCTTGATTACCACAGATGTTGAATCAATTATATGATGGCCAACCATCTAAAAAGCTGGAGCAACATTTGGCTCAATATCTTCTGTATGCTAGGTGTCCAGGCGGGATACCAGCATATTTAATCTTCCAAGTTCAAGTCCAACGTCGGTCTCAAGTTGACATTTTCCTTTGCGTACCACCATCTCCGAGTGACGTCTGATATGAAAAAGGTGTAATTGACCATAAGGTGTTCCAGGTAATAGACTACGTGCTGAGTAGAATCATCTTGCATAAAATTTAAACATGAGTCCACAATAGACCCCGCAGCTCAGCCCCACCCCCACGGTCAATATGGAGTAACCACACAGACTGTGAAATGCTCTGTACTGACTGTACTGTACTACACTAGCATTACTAATTACAACTAGAAGGGTCTAGTTTTTTGTGGACAAAAAACTGGAGATGTCTCCCCTCCAGCAGCATAAAGGTTGATAGCTATTAGATGTAGTGTCAATGGCCTTTGTAATTAATGTTATTAAATGGCTCCTGTGGACAGTAGATACTATGTATTAAAGAATTATCCAACTGCAAAATGCGCATGCCTGGGACGGTCAAGTGTAGATCAACAGTAGCCAATTGATTACAGATTGACGGCATTAATATAGCCACTGAACTGATTACAATATACTACTCAAACGAGACATTGATCCAATGCTGTTTTAATGTTAGGCGAACGTCTGCGACGCTGGCCCAACATTGAACCAACAATGGATAAATGTACAATGTTTGAGAGAAAGTCCTCCTGCCCAGCAAACACAAAACATTTGTATAACATTTATACAACGTCGGCCCAACGTCTTCGCCCTTCGACGTTGGTCCAACATTGCACAAAGTCATACAAATGTTTTGTGTTTACTGGGTGTCATACAAGCTTGGGGTAAGGCCGTTTCCAAATCCCCGCAGTAATACAGTCAGTTTGTTTGCAAGCAAACGACCAAGTAGGGGCCAGGGCTAAGGGCTTTGAATTTTTAACTCATAGATGTCGCTCAAGTATATATGAACTTGCTGAGATTTGAGAACTTGCTCTAAATGAGGCTTTTAGTTGGGTATGATAAGCATATTTAGTATTATTATGGAGTAGGGCATTGGCCTACCCAAGGGCACTATTGCATTCTGGGGGACCCTTGTCCCGCGAATTTTGACATTTAACCCTTTGGACCCGATGTACCGATATATCTGTATTTTTGTGACGTCATATATCCTGAAGTACCGATATATTGGTATGAAATTAACGATTTTGGGTCAAAATTTTGTGTAATGAACCAAGTTAAAAACACAATAGAACACAAATTATAAATAAAATTATGACGTCATAATTTACTGTCTCGGCAAGCCACAGCATTATAATAATATTAATGGTAGTCTATATTACTTCGTGAATTCCGTCAGCATAATTGTGTAGAGTCTTTGTAGACTATCTGTTCAAATGAACAGAATTCTTCCGCAAAAAATATGTTAGATCTTTGGTTGTAGGCCTGCCTAATCATCCCCAATTGCGAAACTACATGACTCTCAGAATTATGATTCTTTTTATTCAATTGTGATTTCTGGGGAGTGGCTGATTGAACAAACTTTGACCCTATGTTGCTTTAATGTTGGACCAACATCGTCGCCAGTGGCCCCACATAAAGTACAAACATGCTGTGACATCTCCCTTCATTATACCCAGCAAACACTAGACGTTGAAACAATATTTAGCTAATTCTGAGCCAACGTGGTTGACAATGGACCAATGTTAGCCAGCACTAAAGCTGGTTGGGTGATGCACTCTAAGGTGCCAGTATGTCTGGTTGCCGTCTTTTGTTTGTTCTTCAGACTTTTAGGCCTAGTAGTAGTAGTAGTAAATCATTGCTTTACGTCACTTTTCGGCACAAAAGGTCTTTTAAGTGACATTATAATACGATAAAAACGTTGTAGTCAATTGATGAGATGAATGATGTACAGATGATGATGTGAGGGTGGGGGCGATAGGGCATGGTGGGTTATTGAGAGCGTTTTCCTTCGCTCGCCCGATAAGGGGTTCTGGGCATGTCTAGGGGATATACCCCCAGACATGCTCAGACGGCCGGAGACTTGAGTTTCGCTGTACAATTTAATGACGAAACTCTTTGGCATTTTGCGCAGCTCCGCTATCCTCGGGTCGGATAGTCCCCAGAGTAACAATAGGAAGGATCACTCCCTCTGGGTAACTCCATTCATCCCACGTGAGAGACCTAATGTCAAACACGCTATTGCCGGTTATTTAAGGCTACCACAGCCTACATCAGCGCCAGCACTGATGCGGGTGCTGCATTGGCTCCGCTGTTGAGCGGAGGAACCAGGGTACGCCACTGGCAATCCGCCCGAAGATTATAGCCAGATACAAGGAGGCTGCAGCTGCCCTTGGATGATTGCTGTAGACTAGTGCTTCCGTACAATGCCGTAACAGCATCCAACAGATGAAACAGATCCCTAATGACCCTCCCCGGATGGGGGCGAAAAGTACTACTACTAGCAATCATCCCAGTACCCCACTTTTAGGCCTATTGAAATAAAAAACAAAGGGCAACTGACCCAAATGCTGCAAGCTAGTTATTGTACAGCCCTCGTCATTGTACTCGCAATAGAACTCCTCCACTCGTTCTATTTCTTGTACAAATCTCGGGCAGTACTACTACTTGAAACCAAGGTTGGGTTAATGTTGGCCTGCCGTCTGTGATGCTGGCCCTCATTCAGCGTAGCGGCAAACACAACACAGTAAACCAATACTGGGCTAATGTTGGCTCAGCGTCGTAGACGGTGGGCCAACAATAGCCTGGCATTGGGTCAACGTCTCATGTTTGACCGCCTGCTTGATAGAAGGAGAGACTGCACAGACACAAAACTGATCGGACGAGGTGATTAGCGGTGAAAGGTAAATCAATATGTTTCCACCTCTATAGATCAGAGATATAAAAACCATTACATATCGCAACTAGAAGGGTCTAGTTTTTTTGTAAACAAAAAACTAGAGATGTCTCCCCTCCAGCAGCATAACCATTAAGGTTAATATCTAATAAATGTAATGTCAATAGCTTTTGTAATTAATGTTATTAAATGGCTCATGTGGACAGTAGAGACTAAGTATTAAGCGAAAATTATTCTTCTGTTTTGGAACCATGCGATGTGCGTAACACAATGTGGCTTGTCTGCGACGCTGGCCCAGCATTAAACCAGCACTGGTTCAACGCCTCGTGTTTGTTGATAGCAGCTGGCCTGGTAGTGCTTACTGCCGGCGATTATAAGCCGACACCAACCCAATGTCTGTTAAATGTTGGGCCAGCGTCGCCGGTCCTGGCCAGTATCCATTCAGCCCCAGTCAGTACTTCATGCTGGTGGGAGCGCGCTGATGCAGACAGCAAAGTGGAAGTATCTGCTTATTTCACAAGTGTGCTTAAACGGTCTTTTGGAAGGGCTGTGACAGGCAAAAGATAGCGCAGTGACGCCAGCAAAATGGAAGTATATATATACTTGATTTACAAGTGAGCAGGGTGGATGGATGGGTGAATAAATAAAGGAATGAATGAATGAATGAATGAATGAATGAATGAGTGGTGTTGTCATCTTCATCTATACAGTTGTCTGCTACCGGCAGACTCTTGGATAACACGTATATGTGCTATGAGTTCAGAACCCCCCCTCCTCCCTGGCCAATTCAGGCAGCACAGACAATCTGACCTGAGTGTGACCTCCACACTACAGTCAGTGAACCGGTGACGTCATAATGAATATTCATGTTGCACGCACCCCTCCCGTTCGTACATCTGTGAGGCGCACCTGTTGTCAAGGTCAGACTGGTAGTCTGACGGTCAGACCTGATAGAGCAAGGTGGATGTTGTAGGCCTGTCAAATATTCAAACCATTTTACAACAAAACTGAACAAAACACATATCTTTTATAGTCTATTGCTCTTGCAATTAACAAAAACGCTATGAAAATAATTATTTCGTTAAGTATGAATAACTGACTCTCTATCTCAGGCAGGGGGGCATAGCTAGGGCCTATAGACTGTCATCATTTCCAACTTATGTCCGCAGCCATTGCCCGTGGGTGTCAGTCCATAGCCCGTTTGTAATCAATGTTCATGTTTGGGTACCCCACCTTACCTCTATCATAGCTTATCATGTACCTTTCCTCACGTAGAAATTTTGGATATGAAAACTGTGATTTTGTTAGATTTAATAGTTAAAACCAATATTTCAGGTTGCTAATCTAATATTGCAATTCTTAAATAATGGCTATGGACTACTCTGAACACACATGCACCCATAACCTTTATCCCAAAAGCTACACACACATATGTTTATGTGAGCGATAATGCAAGTTTGGAAATTTGCCACATGTCCAGGTAGGCTGGCATGATCTTAAACAATATAAGCGTCAGAAAACAATATAAGCCAAACATTTTGTATTGTCTTCCCTCAAAATGATTCAAGTGTAAAATGGGTTAAATGGTATATACTTTTTTTTAACTAGGGCCTATGTAATTATGTTGTCAGTGTACAATGTTTATTTTTCCGTATATATATGAACATGTATAAAAAAACAAGTAGTAGTCATGTGGATGTTTGAAATTATATATCAATAAACAAATTTAAACAAACAAAAATAGCCTGAAATTACACACATTCAGGTTTTGTTGTGGTAGCGATCGACAACCATGTCCATGATCACTTTACGAGTAGACCTATGCTATAGCCTAAGCCACAGAACTGGAATACATGTATTCCAGTTCTGTGCCTAAGCTAATCATGTAAACTCAATCCAGTCCAACTGACAGCCTGCCCTAGCGCAATGCCAGAAATGGCAAAGTATGAGTCAAAACCGGCCTGGGCGACAGGAGAACAAGCTAGGTCTACCCATTAAGATTCTATTTGACCTCTACTCTCGAGAATGGAATAAACAAAATATGGCAATAAACCCCCACCCTCGAGCATTGGGCCACCTGGTGAATAACTATTAAGACCAACATCAAGAATAGACCTCTGTAGAGACTAGCCTAATATAATACCACTCTGGCAAGGTAGTTCTGAACGAGTTTACATCTAGCGATATGTTTTTATGGTATGTTGTGAAAGAAAGAGAGTAAGTAGGCTTACTGGAATGAGAAACGGAGTATGAGTGAGTACCCCTGCTTCACTAATGACTGATACAAAGCCTCGCCCATCTGTTACGTGTAAAAATAGGCTGACATATATACTCAGCACAGCTATCTGTCCAAGATTGAGAAACTCCGTCACACATTTTCCAAGGTTCACCTTTGCCTTGGTATATAGATGCTGTTTTGTCAGGGAAGGGGAGTGATTTCAATAATCACATTTGGTTTGATTGTATCATTTTTTAATAAACTAGAATTAGACTACACCCCACCCAAGTGACCAGTGGTGACAGTATCTTCTGTGCCTAAGATTACTGCGTTCAGAATATACAGGGGTCTGTCAAGCCAAGCTTGATCTGTAACTTGAGCGCCATCCAAGGGGGGACCAAGATCCCGCGATGACGTGGATGCACAATAATTACATCTCCCAAACATAGATATCTGTCGGTGGTAGCCTACAGCTGAGTAATAGGTATGAGGCAATACCGATTGGGATGATGTTTACAATACGTAATGATAATTTCACTATGTCATAGAAACTGTTCAGCATTATATTCAATGTTATGATATCTGTGGGCACCATGAAACTTTATGCTACTTATATCTTATGTGAAGTCACAATAAAAGAACAGTGACTTAGGAAAGCTTTAAATATACATTGTGACGTCACCAATAGGTGTCACATATATAAGCAGAATTTTGTTGATAATTTTTATAAGTGATATCATGTTTGTAACTTAGTCGTATAGTTATATATATATATTAGTGTGTAGGCCTACAAGTAGGCTTGGCCTACTTTTAATAGGATCATAATGATAAGCTTTCGTTGAATGGACTACATGTAGCCTACTGAACACTGATATAACGTTAGGCCTATGCAGCCTGTTTGGCAATTATCAACTTATCATGATGCTTCATGGTAATGACAATAGGCCTAGTCTACTGTTCTTGAGAAACTTCTAAGACTAGACACTAGCCTATGTAGGCTGACCTGGCATTAGGACCTAGATTCCTGGTAACTTAACTAGGTAACATGACATATGAATTATTATGTTAAACGAGCCGCATTCACGCAATTAATTAGGGGGACGACCGTGGTAAAACAACGGGACAGGTCTGCATTGATTTAACTCTTTACTTTATCCAGTCAGTCAATTCTCAAGGCCCTTGGGATTGTCACGAAATTTTGTAACCATTATTATCTAGTCATTTGGCAACAATCCCGAAAATCAAAATTAGACCATTTGACATGTAACGCAATTCTGAGAATAAACCGGAATGGAAGTTAAGGGGACTGGCCCAGGCTAAAATCATCATTTTGGCTTCTTAATATGATCATGTGATGTAAACATGACCATTTTTTGCTGCGCATTCACCAGTTAGACTAGATATAGGCCTAGAGACGAAATTCCCGTATTTCTAATTTTTTACATGGTTGCCATTTGCAGTTCTAGTAGACCTATGGACATGTTTACATCTTAATCATATGGTCATAATAAGAAGCCAAAATAAAACACCGATTTGTTTATGATTTTAGCCTGGGCCAGTCCCTTTAAGGTCTGAAGGACCTATAAATCAATTTTGTCAATTTTAGCAAGATCAGATGTGCAAGTTTATTCACTAATTTTTAAATTGGACATTATGATCCCCCACTAGACTATAGTAGGCTTAGTTTTCTTAGTTAGGCTAGATATAGTCTAGAGACGAAACTTTCTAACCATTGACAACCATGTCAAAAATTATAAATAGACTACGGGAATTTCGTCTCAAGTCTATATCTAGCCTAACTGGTGCAAAAATTATAAATAGACTACCGGAATTTTGTCTCTAACGTTAGTCTATATCTAGTCTAACTGGTGAATGCGCAGCAGGAAAAATATTAAAAAATTGCAGTTCTAGTCTATAGACATGTTTACATCATATGATCATATTAAGGGACCAAAATAAAATCACCGATTTTTTATGATTTTAGCCTGGGCCAGTCTCTTTAAGTCTAAGAACTTATTAAAGGTGGCGGCCATACACCTTTCAGCGTCACAAAAAAGTAGACTTTAAACGTTACACTGTCTAGCCTACTAGGAAACCGGGGGCGGGACGGACCGGTTGACAATGTTGACTAGGCAATGCTTCTAAGTAGAGGCCTAGCCCTAGGAGGCTAGATTAAAACTTCGTTAGCAAGATTTTACTGGTACGGTAAGATCACATCTCATCAGGCCGGGGGCGTTCATATGGGGCGTCCGCATCTGCATCTGCACCCGCTGTCCGTTCTGTTCATTCACACGACTTCCGTTAGGGGCCTACTCCGTTAGACATTAATGGGGGCAATCTCAGTTATTGTTATAATACAAATGTAGGCCTACATGACTTGTCTACAGTTATCTTAAATTAGATTTAGGCCTACGGTCGTGTACCTGTGTACGGACAGGCGCGGATCCAGAGGGGGGGGGGGGCGCACGCCCACCCCATTTTGTGCCAAATTCTTTAAAAAGTCTCCTAAATTGGCCTAAATATGCCGAAAATCTCGCCCCCGAACCCTTTTCGCCCCCTCCTTTTTCAAATCCTGGATCCGCCCCTGACGGAAGACTGTTATAGTAATACTAAACCTGTCTGTGTGTTTGACATAGGCTATAGAGCCTAGGCCTAGACCCTACATGTAGGCCTAGATGTAGGCCTAAACATAAATTATTAACAATTGAAGCAGTACAAAAATGTAATCCGAGGCTTCTCTTGCGATGAAAAAAATAAATAAAATAGACTAGAATCATAGACAATCATATTACGGTACTGGTATATATAATAAAACAAAACGGTTCACGAAATTTCACATCAGTGGGCCGCATCTAAGCTTTGCACCAAGCTTTACTTATATATGCGTGATGCGTTAAGCGTGATGCGTCGGGCGGGGGCCCTAGGGTAGTGGTTAGCACCGCTGCCTTTCACGCCAGGGTTCGGGGTTCGGTTCCCGGACTCGGCGGTTTGAAAGAAACAAAAATGTTTCTTCCCCATCCACGTGTGAAAGTCAGTATTGCGGGGAGCCTCCGTGACCGAGAGGTAGCGTGCTCGGCCTCAGACCGCCAGGGCTCGAATTTCGAATCCTGTGTCTGGAAGACAGTGTCATCTCAATCATCTCACCATCCTCAGGAGGTTCTCCTGGCCCAGTTTAGCCTATATGTGCACAAAGGTGGCCTAAAGCCCGATTCATTTCATTTTTGCGTGATGCGTCGTTATAGTAAAAGGCACTTTAAATCTGTCACTTTCGCGTTGCATGTTTTTCGCTCATTGCTCAAACAATTTTCATCCGATTCTCATGAAATTTGACAAGCGTTAGTTTCTAGTCTTACGGCACCTGCCCTTAAAACTTCAGGGAAAAATATTATGTAGTTGTAAAGTTGGACCATTTGACATGTAGTTTTTGCGAATTATGACGCTCCTCTATAAACCCATTGAACGCTAGGCCTATCAGCTTCAATCACGAAATTCTACTACATGTCAAATGGTCTAACTTTTGAAATACTCATTCAATTTTCAGGGTAGGCGCCGGAATAGCCTAGTTGAAAAGAGTGCTTGCAAACTTTCGTGGAAATTGATTTAGAATTGACTGAGAAATCAGCGAAAAACACCCAACGCTGGTGGAAGTTGACTGCAACTATAGTGTAAACATATTTTATTAACAATTGAAGCGGTGAAAAAATGTAATCGAGGCTTCTCTTGGGATGGAAACAAATAATAATTGTTGCCTGGCATGTAAACAAAGTGGTATGGTATTCCTGCACAAAAATCATTATACATTAAATCGTTGATATACATAATCAAGAATAATTATAGCAATTATTATAGGACTCATGACTAATTATTCAGCAAGTTAAAGAGACAGGCCCAGGCTAAAATCTTAAAAAAAATCGGTGATTATATATATATGACCATATGATGTAAACATGTCCATAGACTAGAAGTGCAAAAGTAGTTTAATTTTTGTGCTGTGCATTTACCTGTTAGGCGAGATATAGAGACGAAATCTCCGTATTTCTTATTTTTGACATGGTTGTCCAAAATTAGAAATCAGGAATTATTGTCTGCCACCAACTGTGGCCACTAATAGGCCTAGAGGGGGAATCGGATTTGGAACTCTGTCTGACTTCATATTCTTCTTTGGCGGGTTTAGGCTCAGATACGTAGAAGTTACGACACTCTCTGTAATTTTGCCATAAATCGAATTTGTTGTTTGACCTTGCTTTATGAAATAATGGATCCCAACGTCTCCTTACTGCTCTCAATACATTATTGTACCATGGTTTATCGTGAGGTTTGATGGTTACTACTTAATTTGGCATAAATTGACGTGCTAGATTTAAAAATGATTCTGTGAAACGTGAGCTGTCGATCTCAAATATAGGGCCTAAATCGTCTAATTGCGATTTATAAAATAAATTTTATTTTGGCTCCTTGATATGTGCATGATAATGACAACATGATAATGTCAAATAAGTAATACGAGAATAACTGATAGATGGAGCTTTCGACACGCTTGCTACATTTCCAAAGCAACCCAAAATGTAAAAGACTTTCACAATTATTGTCTATGGACATGTTCACACAATTATTTCTATGGAGTGACATATCTGGAAGCGGAAATAAAATGTTTGCTTTTAAATGTTTTTTTGGACCTGATTGTGTCGCTTCAACCCCGGGGCTTCAACACAATAATTTTGTCTGATTTTGCAGAAGACTATAAGCTATGCTCTTATGTAGCCTTTCTATCAGATCTAGGGGGAGGGAGTGGCCACCTCCCGTAGGCTCTAACGTACTCAAAAATGTGACCAAAAAAAGTTTTTACGATGTCGACCAGCTGATCGAGCGGTCTATCCCTCCACTGATAATACTTTGCTAAAATTTCAGGGCTGTTGGTAGGCCTATAGAGGGTCTACTAATGTTTCGATTCAGTGCTCAGTCTTTCCAAGAATTTTCCAAATATAGGTATATGCCTCAACAGTGCTTAGACTACTTGTAAGCCTACATACTAGATATTAATACAAACATGATAATCACTTACCAACAGCTGCTCATACAGTAATTATTTGACACCTATTGGTGACGTCACAACTTATAGTTAAAGCTCTCTGAAGTCACTGTTCTGCTCTGGTGACGTCACATAGTATAAGTAGCTTACAGTTTCATGGTACCCCTGCATGGTACCCATTATAGATATCATACCATCCAATATATGACAGGGAACAGTTTCTATTACAACATGTAGATCCTACATAGTGCTCTTTGACAATACATGTTTGTTGATCCTCCATTGTGCTCTACCGGTACACTATATATGTCAACAAGACTAAGTCTAGGCTAGACGGGATGCCTGTCTCTCACTTAGTTCGGGCTGTGACCGGTGACCAGCTAAGTTTAGGCTAACATTACCTAGATTTTTCGTATATATATGATCGAAGATAACCTCGACCAATCCCTGAGGTCAAGGTCAGCAGAATGGACATATGAGGTAATACCAGTCTTGGTGACTAAGCATGCTAAGGTGCCCACCCAGCAAATGAGTCGTTGACTCGATTTTGTTTTCATGCTGGGCAAACGTCACGGATGGGAGGCCAACATTAACCCAACATTGGTTCTCGTGTTTGTTGGGAGATGGGACTGTGAGTGTAAGCAATCAGACTGGGGTGCACTGATCTACGATCTTCCCCAAGCAAAGCTAGGCTTCTCCGCAACATCGTGAAGCCTAGCCTTGGTGTACGGAAGATGTGATTTAGCGGTGGCACAATTTCACACACGTTGGCCTGGTTTTTCGCGAGCTTTGGTTCAATGCCTTGCTTTAAGTCATATCACAGCTTCCTCTAGAGGAGGCTCGGCGCTATTCCCATTCAGCAATCATGAGACTATTGTTTTAATGGCGGGCAATCATTGTAGACTGTGGCCTAACATTAGAACAACATAGGGCAATGTCCTGGGTTTGCTGGAATCCCAGCAAGCACCAGACACCGACCCAATGGTGGATTAGTGTCGGAGCATCGTCTCCGACGCTGGTCCAACACTAATCCACCATTGGGTGGACGCCTGCTGTTTGCCGTGCGCTCTCAGGTACTGACAGAGCCTGAGGGATCGGCGTCTGGATCAGGTAGACTGTGTGTGGACCATGGACTGACTGACGGATTCACTGCACCCGCCACTACATCCCCTCAGTGTGTAGTGTACTGAGTAGCAACTCACCACTCCTGCTCACTGCTCCCACGTCTGCTACTGGAGGTCAACCACACGCTAGCACGGATAAATCCACAGGAAAACTTCCGTTTCCCTTAGAGAGGTAATGCATGTTAGAAATTTGTCTGATGATTTTTTGGAAGTCATTTTAGAACTTGCAGTTAGACTAAGTAGCTTGCCTGAATATTTTCTGGAAGTCATTTTTGAATTTGTGTTATATCTATGTATTTAAAGGGATACAGCACTCGCTGCTATATTCTTAAATATTGATTCATTCCACACGCAAATGTGACGCTTATTATTAATTTCTAACACATTCTGAGAATTTTGATATATTACATGACATACTTCGGGTGATGTTCAGCTTGCATTATTTAATATAGAAATTAAAAACACGAAAATATAAAAACCATCAATATTAAATTTTAAACAACGTTACTCGGCTGATTATGTAAATATAGTAATAGTATGATCATCTTATCTAACAGAATCAATAATACACTATTGTATCCTCTAAAACATGGCTCACCCCAAAAAAGTCATTTGGCTGCCGAACTACTATGCCATAAATCGAAACAAAATCACTATCGAGTCTGAAATTGTCATCCGATAATCCACAAGTGGTGGATCAATTTCACTGATCGATGTATAGTGTACATATCCGTGTAAAATATATTATCATTTGGAAATATTTTGCTTGGAATTAGTGTGCCCTATCATCACGTAGCGACTAACCCTGACTCTTGCCAGCAAAACTGACACGCATTGCTCCGCATAATGGCTTGCCACGACGTGCCGTCTTACAGCACGCCAGTACGACAACATTGCGCATAGTTTGCGCTACAGCGTGCCAGCTGGCATGCACTCTAGTTACGTGATGCCACGCTTTGTTACGCTAATTTTGCGCCAAAGTTGCGCACTGTTTACACATAATTTGAGATGGTGGCATTCATTGCCATTCATTACAAACATAGTTGGAGCAGCCAGAGCAGATCGCAGAAGAGAAAGATACAGGCAAACGAAGAAAAGTCAGGACGGTTTGTATGAGAAAGTGGGAAGCCAAGAGACCTATATGAGTTCGGATATTTTTTTTTACATTTACTGACAGAACTCCATATGGAAGATCACAAAGACTATAATAATTTCATGAGGATTACACTTGACTTGTTCAAAGAGATTGTTGATACTCTGACTCCTTATCTGGAGAGACAGATCACATTGACGAGAGAGCCACTTGAAGTTGGACTTAAACTGGCTACGATATTCCGCCTCCTAGCCACTGGGAATTCTTATCATGCAACAAAATAGGTCACTCTTCTTTTCATCTACTCATGTTTTGATGCTTCTGCTCCTGTTTAGATGTTTGTGTTTCTCCCATGTAATGTATATCATGTATATCGTAGATTTGGTATGGGTGATAATAAAAAGCAACGGGGGCATATAAAACTCACAGCACAGGATATTTATATAACCTGGTATGCATAACAATCGCATTACTGATAACCGAAGTCTATGATGTTTTTTTCCAGAGTGATGATGCATTACAAGTATCGCATAAATCATCACTACTGTATGTACGATCCCGAATCGTATCAACATTAGACAACATCAGAGAGGCTCGCCAGATATTGATCCAGACTTAGGCCCACGTGTCGTGTTTAGCCTCCCGTTCGGCCGCGCGAGCATGTGCGATGAAAGAGCAGGTGAAACATCGGCTTCCCAGCAAACAGGAGAAAATCAACCAATATCCGTTTATTGTTGGGCCAGCGTCACTTTAGCCGGCGTTCCCCTGAGTTATCATCTCAACGATTGCAGTGTTTGTCAGGATGCTTTCTGTATTTCTCTCAGACGATTCTCACCATAACTCGCCCAATAAGCAGAACATTCATTTGGTGGTGGTGGTGGTGGTTTAATTATTCACATCAGTAGGTACGATGTTATTGAACAAGTATACATGGTAAAGGACTTTCTGTACGTATATTTATCCAGAATTCTATTACCTTTCTTTGGTCTTTAGTGTGGGCCCTGTATCCACCGTGTATTATGACATAAGGATGTTCCAACGTTACCATGTTAGGGAACCCTAGCGCCGGAAGGGCGGTGAGCACTTGGTGATTTTACGACAAATCAGAGGTAATCCTTGAATGAACTCTATGTAGCCGACCATTGTTGCTGCTTAATGACTATATTTTTTTGTAGTTTCCATTAGTTTGTCTAAATAATATGTTGTGTCACGTTTTTTTTCACATTTCATTCAGTTCTTTTTGTAATTTTATAATTTTTTTGTAGTTTCTGTGTCTAGGTGTACTTGAGCCTCTGATAGCATAACTATCGCGCCGTATTCTAGTACTGGTCTAACATCTATATTGTAAATCATCATATTGTTTCGGGTGGCATCCCCAGTTTATGCCATTAAGTAATTTTAAAAGGGTAAAGCGACACAATCAGGCCAAAATCATCATTTGTATTTTGGCTCCTTGATATGTCCATATTAATTCAACATGTCCATAGACTAGAATTGCGTTTTTAACATTTTGGGTTGCACATTTACCAGTACAAGAGAAATAAGGACGATATGTAATTTCGGACACGCATGTTCAATATAGGAAATACTGGAACTACTGATAAACGGGCTTTTCGGTACACTTGTTAAGCAACCCGAAATTTAAAAGACTTACGCAATACTAGTCCATGGACACGTTGTCATGTTTTGTTGGCTATGTATATATGTTTACAATAATTTATCATCTTTGTCACAGTGACTCCCAAGTAGTTTAGCTTCTTAATTACTATAACGTGCTCTACTTCTTCACCGCCTGCAGATTGATTATAAACAGGGTCTATCGGTAGGGCTATCGGTAGGCTATATGTCATTGACATAATTATAATAAAAAGAGTAGTTGGCTGCGGACCGCACCTTGCGGCCTTCCAGCATTCAATTGAACGTTATCTGAAATTACGTCAAACAATGTTTATTTTTTACTGATATGAGTGATATCGTCCTGTTGGTTACAAATGAGGACATTAGTCTATAACTAGTTTTCTGTGTAGATCGCCCATCATTAACAATTATTTTTCTTAAGCCATCGTGCCATAAAAGAGTCAAATGCTTTTTCTACATCGATGAACACGGCAGCTTCGTGGGCTATTAACCTGTCGTCTGTAACAGTAAGTCTGACTATATGTTCTACCGCTCATCTTTCATGTCTTTAATTTTATATTATATATCCTAACGGCACAAATGTTAAAGAATGTTTTTTTTTCTAAGCAGCTTTCCAAGCAGCTTAATTAATAAACTTGAGTGTGTGACTAGTAGCTTTTGGATCTTTGGCGGCTTTAGGGATCATACATGTAATTCACATGGTCTGCTTTCATGCTTTCGGAAAATATCTTGTTTTTAACAGTACCAGATTACTGTGGGCACATATAGTATAGCGGCCTCACAACCATGTGTGTATTCTGACTAGAAGGGACATGCACGAAAATTACCCACGTAATGATCCGGCGATTAAAGGCTGACATATAAAAAGGACCGAATTAACTGTGCATATATTCTCATAATTTTGCAAACAAAATGTATTGTTTACAGCACATTATCTTGGAATATTGCACTTTATTGTATACATCAAGCATATGGTTAGTATAATTGACAATAATGAGGCGTCGTATGAATAATATCAGAGGGTGTGCCACAGTGATAATTATTTGTATATCATTGGTTATCTACATAGTTGTCATTTTTTTGCGATTAATGGAGCCCCATCATCATGATTGTACAGCTACAAAAGGGACTTTAGTAGTTACAATAGAACACGTGTTGATTATAATTATGTATACACGAGGATATATATCTATATTTTGACTCACGCAATTATCATCTTGTAAAATTAGAGTAAGTAACTGATCAAAAGTAATACATATTACATGTCAATCATTACTGTTAATGCTTTATGGTTACTATGAGTCAGTAAACGTTAGTATGCTCACTTGTTAATTGCTATGTAAATGGTGAACAGTATATACCAGTACTTTATTCATGTAAACTCACACACCAATGGTCACTTGTAAAGCTGCCAACTAACTACCTACCTTTGAGCATTGTGTTGTACTCAGCGAATAAGCCTACGAGACGTTTACACACAGCTAGGTGAATGCTATGCCAACGACTTAGACGTTGTCCCAGCATGCAATCAGCGTTTGACTAAATCTGTTACTGTCTTTCTTCGTGTTGAGCTGGAATGAATAGAGTCGCTGCACCCTGCTGGGGTCACTCAGGTCTAGTGCATGTCATATGATACTCCCGAGGTGCACCTAAACATGTGCACAATACACTGTTTTACAATGTAATTTTATGTCTATAAAATGCTCTAAATCGTTAATAATCAGATGACACGTGTTAACATCACTCACAATCACAAACATATCACCATGACCACTCTCATGTGATACATGCTGCAAATCAATTGTTAAAGGCGGGTCGGAGCCAGAAAACTACCTCTCATCTAAGGATTCAGGAATCCATTGGGGTTGCCATTTTGATTTTTTTCTAAAACTTCACAACCATCCATAAGTTTCGGGTTAGCTAGCAAACAACAATTAGCTGAATTTTACGATGAGAAATGAAATGAAATGAATCGGGCTTTAGGCCACTTTTGTGCACATATAGGCTAAACTGGGCCAGGAGAACCTCCTGATGATGGTGAGATGATTGAGATGACACTGTCTTCCAGACACAGGATTCGAAATTCGAGCCCTGGCGGTCTGAGGCCGAGCACGCTACCTCTCGGTCACGGAGGCTCTCCACAATACTGACTTTCACACGTGGATGGGGAAGAAACATTTTTGTTTCTTTGAAACCGCCGAGACCGGGAACCGAACCCCAAGCTCTGGCGTGAAAGGCAGCGGTGCTAACCACTACCCTAGGGCCCCCGCCCTTTTTACGATGAGAAATCATCACAAAATTATGGTTGAAATGACGGATTTTTTATGACGGATGAAATAAAAGTGATCTCACACGATTATAAAATGTGCCTCAATGAAAATCAATTGAGTGTACTCATACATGATAAATGATCAACCTGGTAGGTAAAGCTCAATATATTTGTGTTGTTAATGGGGGATAACCAGAATCCAGGGAAAAAATGTTGATAATAATTAAGAACAACTTTCTCTTACAAGTTGGAACTTGCTAAACATCCTTATCATTTCGCTAATCAATTACAAATTTTATTTGCAAATAGGCAGAATTGCATAACGTGATACTGAAGATTTCCCCTGAAGAATAATAGATCGCGATCCCTGGTCTGTTAAGTTTCGGTTTATTGGTTATGTAGTGATTTCTAACCGAAAACACGTTGTGAGGTGTGAGCTTTTGCTATCATGATCTGCCGTCATGATCTGACTTGGGTATTACCACATATCAGGATGGCTGTTGCTCTCGGATCTTATTATTTTGATTTTTAGGGCCGGTTAGGGACGTTCCCGTCGCCTTTGTCATCAGACGAAGTGGGGCCTTATGGAGGATTTCAGAGTTGCTAAGTCAAGTGATTTTCTTTATGAGGTCGGGAATGTTTTTCTACGATTGTAATGGGTATGTGGTACTAACTAGGTCGTGATTGAAATGGATTGTGATAAACAATATAGTGAATTAAAATAAGCTGTAATGAATGGCACAAATAATTAATATCCGCCATTATTACTGTTACTACCTTGTTAAGTTTGCATCAATAGTCAATATTAGGGAATCTCCGGGCTCCCAGCGGACTGTGCTTGCATGATCACATGGCCCGGAGCTACCTGTTTAACGGATTGCCACAATTATTGTACTTACATGATAATATATCGTGTTTTTTTTTCAAATATATAAAATATATATATTTTTCACCATTGTCTTATTGCATACTCCAGTTGCTGCAGCATAATTATGCACCTATATATATTTTAGGTTTCTACGCTTTCCAGAGTGTCTTTTTTGCTACTATATATAATGAGTATTTTATAAATACATTGTAGCTATTTTATCTCTGGTTTTGGTGCGGGAAACAAAATGATAGACCCTATGTTATCTTGGCAATGCCTTTTAATTTTATTTTAGGTAGCAGTAATTTATGTTATCGTAATACACAGTGTTTTATTGCAATGCCAGTTAACATTATTTTAGTTATGTATGTCACTATTTATATTGTCATATGATTTGAACAAATTAACAATCGTGTATATCGTGTATGTACATATATCTCTCTTATTTCTATGACAAATAAGTTTGGATTGACTTTCTTTCTGTCAATAAAATATCTGTCTGTCTGCTAACTATATAAAATCCTCTATTTGAAGATGTGAAGTATTTAGTGGACAGCTGTTAAGCCTCAAACGTGGCTGAGCTAAGCTAGTGAATTTAATATTTTGCCCACTCGATGTTGTGGGTTGTGGTAGCGACTCACAACCTCGAGTGGGTAAAAATTACTTACGTACATGCATACAATTTGAATCGAAAACATGATTATTATATCAATCTGACAAATTTAATACTCATTCCTACTTCGTATGTTCTTGTTTGAAAGATAAAGTAAAAAAGACTGAATAGCACTTTAATGGGTAATGTTGTGAGAACATATTATCGTCACCTTGGATATGAAAGAGTGTATCTGCCACTTTACCAAGTGGCATGGCAGATACACTCTTTCATGTCCAAGGGGACGATATAGATGTAAGAATTGGAAATTTAACTCGGCCACATGTGTTGTACATGTGCTGAGAATGTCGGAATATTAAAGCGACTCAATCAGGATAAATTCATCAAAAAATCTCACATGACTAGCTCCTGCTGAACTTCATGTTTGTCGAGCCCCGCGCAGTCTAAACCATTGAGATCTGGGGTATCGCTAGAGGGGTTATAGCCTGCAGCGTTTTGAGATAACATGAGGGTGTTTAGTGCGCCGCCGTAATCTCTTTCGGCCACGGTGCCTTTAATAGCACTTTGGAATATTTTATTTGTTGTATAAGTGGGGCTGAGGAATTTCTCTGAATATGAAATTATTGAGCTGGGGCAATTCGGCGACTATTTTCCTATATGGCGCCCTACTTTCTTTGGGGGCCCTCTCTAGACTGAACCGCTAAATCGATTTGGGAGAGGGTTAATTAAAGAAAATCAAACTAAGCAACCTGTAGGCTACTATAGGGCTCTATATTTTGAAGCGAATCCATATATCAAAAGGGTCCGATTATGAGATGGGGGGGACGGGCACAATATATATATAGTTTTTTTTATTTTATTTTTTTTCTTTTTGGGGGGGGAGTAATTTTTTTCACTTAAAATTATTATTTCTCTACCGGACATGTGTCCCACTACGGTCGTGCGTCTCCACCGGAATTTTGGCACTGCAAACTCGGTGGCCATTTTCCAACTTTCCTTGTGAGCAGTTTCTATGCTTTTTAAGCAAATAAACAACCCTATGACCGAGATCTGATTAAATTGTGATACAAATCCATAGACCGAAAGGACCAATAGAATTGATAGTAAAAATTGGGGGGTGTTGGTCAATTTCTTTGAAAAAATACCTAAAAATTATTATACTACCCTCTCAAAGTTTTTAAAACGTTTTTGGGGGCTATTTTTAGACAGGCCGGGAGTATTAAAAAAGGGGTTTCATTTGGGAACATTTTACAGAAGACTATGTCGACTTATGCGTCATTAAAAAGAACAGTCGGCCCTACATTGCATAGATGATAATATGATGAAATTGAAAATGGTGTAAATATATGAACAAGTAAAATGCTTTAAAAGAATTGAAGGAAATATACATGTTATAATAATATTATACATTATAAATATATGTTTCCTGCAGCAAAACAAATGATAAAATAACTCCTAAACTGCCATCCTATAAATAGTAGCAAAAAAAGACACTCTGGAAAGCGTAGGAACCAATGTATGTAACGATGTATAGAACACAGAACATTTGTATAACATATATACAACGTCGGCCCAACGTCTTCGACGTTGGTCCAACATTGTATATATGTTATACAAATGTTTTGTATTTACTGGGTATATATGTGTTGAGCTGACAGACAGTCTGTCACAAGTTATCACACGGTGTATCTATATTTGCACTTTAGCGCAAATTTAAGTCTGGTCATCGTATGTTATCAACAACACACTGCTATTATCACATTTATCTAGTAAGTCGAATAGATCACAATTTCTTACAGCCTAGTTTATAGGCCATTGCATCCATGATAAGGTTGATTAGAAACAATTTTTTGTACAATATTTTCAATAACTTGTGTGCATGTGAAGTTATACAGCATATCAGATCATGTGATAGCACAGGCATTGTGGACTGAATAGCTAAGTTACAGTCTACTCGTAACGACTCTACCTTTCTTTACGCTGTGTAGTAAATCTGAATATTTTGAAGTTAAGTTACGTTCCGCTACTGGGATTAAAAACTGGAGTGTTTTAACGCGATTCCCAACTCTAACTGATAAAAAACAAATTGAAAAATTAGACCCCCTCCTCCAATGAATATAGCTCGATATTGTATTTACTACACCGCCGACCGTGATTTCAGTACTAGTGAATAGGCTCAAAAACGAATATAAATCAACTATTAGTATACTATGTATAGCAGGGTTACAATATTTTTGTAGTCTGGAAAATGTGGGTATTATTAGCTGTCGTATATACCAGAAGACAATAAGTTCTCACTTTTCAAGTAAGCAGTTACTGTATTTTGGCTTTACAGAGCTGTGTAGGTGTACGTACCCAGCAAGCACAGACCATTTGTATAACATATATACAACGTCGGCCCAACGTCTTCGACGTTGGTCCAACATCGTATATATGTTATACAAATGTTTTGTATTTACTGGGTATATATGTGTTGAGCTGACAGACAGTCTGTCACAAGTTATCACACGGTGTATCTACATTCTACACGCAGCCGGAGACGTGTTATTATAACAGATTGGACATCTGTCAGTCTACACCACATAGTAACACCTTACTCAATCTGTAGCCCACCAGTAAATGTGTGTGTCTCAACTTAGATACATACCAATCGGACGATATATGCAATTATTCTGTATTGTATTGAACAAATGTACGTATACTTGACCAGGATATATCTAATTCTATATGTAGTTTGTGGAAACATTTTTTGATACTGCATGTATTTGATGTTGCATTTGGAAATACTACAGACACCTGTTTTCATAAGTGATTAGCTGAGACTTGTACGCACATCCTCGACTCTCTAACTGGTGGAATGATAGAGACGCAAAATTTCTGCACTGCAACAGACACTTAACATCCAAAGAACGAACTGATGCAGTGAGTCATACGCTACGTTTAATGTTTAACCACTTGTCGATTTATAGGATTTTCATGCTTCATAGATAAATTTTGTTCACTTTAAAAAGCCAAAATATATTTTTGATTATTCTTCCTCCTGCCCAGTCCACTCTGCTTTAGAATTGTAATTATCAGCATGTCCACATACACATGACACTATTTGGTATTGGCGCACAGCTTTAAACACCGATGGTAACAGCGCTGTGCGTTTAGATAATACCTCCCAAAGCGATGTTTTCACCATGATGATGGTATTCTACACCGGTCGATGTTTTTGCCGTCTCGTCCGTCCCTCAGTCCGTTTCTCTCATTTACACAGGGAATAATTATATAGCGGCAATGTTATTATTTTCACTTCTCGATGTTATATCTTTTGGCGGGACACTTCACTTGGTTCTCATCGTGTTTCATTTCACTCATGTGTAAATGATTACCTATGCTCACCGGATAATTGAAATAAGGGCTTTATTTGCTTAGCTATGACCAAACCTTACCAGAGATGTATCTAATACTAACGTATAAATATGATTTACCGCAAATACAGAAAACAATCAAGATGAATATTATTGTAACTGGTATCTATCTTGCTTGCTATATTTATTATTTATCAGACACTATATTGACAAGAATATCTTTTCACTACTGACATTTTCTCTCCTAACTCTTATTTTGTCACAAGTGTGTGTCGTCCTTATCATGCTTATTCACCTGATCATTCCGTCAATAATAAGTTTGTAATATAAAAATGGCCTGTGGTTGTAGGGCAATGTGTTGATTTGAGGTCCGACTTGGGGAGATTTGAGCCCTATCAGAGTTATTAGTTATTTTCAAGACCAAATATTGTACTATCAATATCACAATATAGCTTTCAAAACACTAATACATCTATCGCGTATATAGATTTGACTAACAGGGCTCCAATGCCCGTCGTAGATATCCATTTGCACGCTGTTGCTGATCTTTTAGGCCCTGATCCTGACCTTATGACCATATGCACTATTTATAAACTTTCATAATCATTTCATATTTCATCTAGTCGAGGCAGTTTCTGCCTATATTTTTTTTGTGAAAATGCTATGACTTTCCTAGTCACCAGTTTATCTGTGATATAGCCATTGACGTGTAGCTAACTACAGAATCAATGATATAACTAATGTATTTATTGAAAGTATAAAATAACTTGCTCTTGTCGCCGCCACTCTGGAACAGCATATAGGGACCACTGCGGAAATAAGTGACCTGCACCAGGATACTTTTCAGTGTTTTTATCCCTGGTGTTCCAGAATGGTGGTCACATTGTATTTTGAATACTTAATGTATTTATCATACTGATTGTTAACCATATTTTTATGTGAATGCTGAATAAATCTATCTATCTATCTATATTATATATATGTGACAGTCACCTAGATGTATATAATTATACATGTAATGATTAATAAAACCTATTCACAAAAATAGTCCCGTCAATTAGTCCAGGGGTATTAGTCTAAAACTCATAGAGACCTGGAACAAATTCGTAACAAGCTGAAAATTTCAGCATATATTGTTCAGACAACATAGAAAAACATATCAATAGTCCTCTAAGATGCCCCTGGTATTATTGCCCGAAATGGGGGGTAATAAGGGGGCAAATAGGGGTAATAAACTAAAGGGAATAATAACGATAACTTAACTAGATTCATAAAAATTGTATCTAAACATATGTTTATTCCCCTGCGCAATCCATTTAAAATATTTGTATTAATTTTTAACCACCGTTTCGTCCCTAAAATTCTAAAATAGGGTAATATAGAGCTAATAACCATAATTTATAATCGAGTTGACCTAGATTCATAAACTGTGTATCCAGCATCGGATAATTTTTTTTAAAACACTTCTAAGATTTGGCGACCTCCCCTTAATTACCAAAAACAATTTTTTATATCAATTTTTAACCACCCTTTCCTCACCATAAAAGGTAAATATGGGTAAAATGGGGTGTGATAACCATAGCTTATGAACTATGGGGTCTAAAGTTACAAAAAATGTTTTTAAACATATGTTTCAGCTCCTGAGGAATCCACTACAATTACTTATAGCAATTTTTAACAACCCTTTCATTCCCGAAAGTGGCAAATAATGGAAAATTATGAGAATAACCATAAATTTGACGGAGATTCATAAAATTGGTATTTATATATTTGTCCTAGCATCAAACAAAAAGTATAGGCCTAATTGAAAGAAAAACCAACCATCACCATTCAATCTCAAAAAACGAAATTGTATATGATGTTGTATACATTTTTAACAACCATGTATAATGTAGATTGTTAATCACATAATAAAACAGTTAATTCGAGTTTATTTCAAAGAGCTTAAACTATTAAATTTTAAACTATTAAACTTTTAAAAACGGTTTCATTATTTTTTCTCGGATGCTAAAATATATAATCTAGATACCAATTTTATGAATCTAAGTAAGTCAAATATCGCTCACATCTTACCCTTATTTACAACTTTTCGGGATGAAAGGGTGATTTTACAGCATCATATTACTTGTTGCTGGTAGTCGCATAAGTTTAAAATGCTTAAATTTACATTTTCTCCCATGGTAAAACATATCCAGGTACGCCCTAACAATTTTATAAATCTAGGTGAAATAGCTCACATTTTGTGGTTATTATGCTATTTTTTTGCTTTGGGGATGAAAAGGTGGTAAAATATTATTACAAATGATAATATTAAACACCCCGGGTATGTTTGGATACAAATTTTATGAATCTAGGTCAAATAACTCATTAAGTTATGGTTATCACCCCAATTTTACTTCTATTTACCACTTTTTGGAGGAAAGGGTGGTTAAAAATTGATATGAAAAGTTGTTGCTGGCGATTAAAGGGAGGTCGCCGAATTTAAAAAAAGTGTTTTTGTTTTTTTCGCCGATGCTAGATACAAATTTAATGAATCTAGGTCAAATAGCTCATAAGCTATGGATATTATCCCTATTTCTCCTATTTACCACTTTTGGGGATGAAAGGGTGGCGAAAAATTAATACAAATAATTTTAATGTATTCCGCAGGTGCTAAAACATATATTTAGATACAAATTTTATGAATTTAGGTTGAATACTTTTAAATGTATTGTTAATACCCATTGTTTACCCCCATTTACCCCTTAATACCCCAATTTCGGGCACTAATACCAGGCGGATTTTAGAGGACTTTTGATATGTTTTTCTATGTTGTTTCAAGAACATATGCTGAAATTTTCAGCTTGTTACGAATTTGTTCCGGGTTATTATCTAATAGCCCTGGACTAAATACTAACATTTCACTGTTCAGAGGATCCTTTTGTCAATGCAATACATTTAACAACTCAATTATTAAGTTATTTATTGATCGATGAAGATGTAAGCTATCTTTCTATTGTTGATTTTATCATGTGACAGGTGGTCGGACAATTTTGTTCCTGGTAATAATCTTTTTTTCTCAACATCACTTTCTCTGCAAAAACGTGTTTTTTTGTTGGTTCGGGGATGAAAACTGGTTAGCGGGACAAGTCTAATAACCAGAACGCTACATGACTAATATTTTAGCCAATACTGTGATTTGAAGTCTTGGGTAGCATGATGTTAAACCGAGCAAGGGAGAAACGATTATAGCATTTGTATAGACAGGTGCATCATATGAATCACCAACCTACCTACCCATTCAGAGTATTTATAAAATTAAATAAAAAGATCGTGTCCACCTGCACAATGAAGTGTGACAGTCTGTGTGCACCCATATAGTCTTGTGGATTGTCACGTAGCGGGTGATTCTTCTAAACTTACACGGACGGTGTTCTATGTTTCGGAAGTGAATGTGATTATTTAAACATAGTATCCACACTGTTATAATCGTTACACGACTTATGAGACTGATCGCATCAATGGCGGTCCTGACTTAATCACTGGAGTATCTCAGATGACATTGGCTGTGTGGTGGTGTGTAGCAGTGAAATGGTTATTATTTGAAAGCCCATCGGGTTGTGTCACATGGTCTGGGTACACATAACCACCCGTGGTGCCCCACCCTGCCCTCGCCAATCGTCAATGCAGCACATCTCTACTGTATGGTAATAATATTAGCCAGGGTTTGCTACACATCCAGGGATGCCGACTCTATGCTGGTTTAATATTGGGCCAGCGTCTGCGACGCTGGCCCAACATTAAACCAGCATTGGTTCAGCGTGTCTTGGCTGTTTGGTAATTTGTGACATCTCAACTGGACTGACAGACTCATTATTATACCAGTCTGCCTACATCACATGCTCACTCCACATGCTCACTGCATACCGGATTGTACAGTGTAGGCCTGTAGATATATAGACATTTAGGGAATGGGAAACATACGACTTTCAATAAGGTAACATGTAAATTTAGATCTAAACCACTTACCTTTCATCGAGAATTAGTTAATATGAGTTATTAATAATTATGTTTTTATTTGTGTATGTGACGCAACAAATAATGGGATGAGATCCGTGGTAAACATGGTAAAATGACATAATCTACTTTGTGTTTACTTTGCATTCGACCAGTTTCTACCAGTTACCCTGGTATTTCCATGTCCACATATCGCCACCAGCTGCCCCACTCACACTGACAGACGTGGTGCTCCTGAACGATGACGGCAACAACTGTGGTTATTATTCCTGTTTACTTATACTTCATGTTACAGAGTGGAAACCTTCTATTCTTGAAGTAGGTGTGCGCTGGTATATTACAATTAAAATATATTGCCATTATTATAACTATATCATGTTTGAAACTATGTTTTCCTTTATTTCAGGATGCTTGACATGCGGTTCGATGAAGACTTCTCGTGAAATGTGGGGCCACATCGGGGGAGCACACATCTAACAACTTTTCCAGACAGGCCTATAGGGTGGCTTATGTGTAGTGGGGGACTTGTATCACTACGTGTAGGAGTGGTATCGAACTCTAAACACGTGCAAATTGTGAGGACAGTACATCAGATTGCAGACGTGTAGCCTAGGAGACATCTGTTTGCAGACGTGCAGCAGTTCTTGAAGTTAATCCTGCACCTAAGGATTACAGAAACCTGGCACATTGCGCCACGGAAGGTTGACTTCACCTGGGATCACTCACGTCATGGGCACAGAAGACCAGGTACTGTAAAACTAGTTTGTACCCCACCTAACATAAAACATTTGTGTAACATTTGTACAATGTTGGACCAACGTCTAAGACGTTGGGCCTACTGTTCAATTATTATACAAATGTTTTGTGTTTGCTGGGACAGCGTATCTCACTCCCGTATGAGTCGAGATCGTGCTATTATCCAAACGTTGATTGAATGTTGACCCACCGTCTGAGACCCTGGCCCAACATTCGACCAACATAGGGTGAACGTCTCATGTTCGCTGGGAGACACGTTCATTCAGGCAAATCCGTACATGTATCTCCCATTGAGATGTGCCTTGTTGATAATGGACTCAATCAGAATTAATTATTCTAAATAAAATAAATAAAGGTGTGTTTTAACATCTTTAACTGTTCTAAGTATGAGATTTAACATGTTTAATATGAGATAGAGAAGCAGCGATTTAGGCTGCAAATCCGTAAGCATTCTTGTAAATAATGCTGCTGAAACATATGTTTTAGCGCCAACTCTAAACTCTAAAAATAGACTGGATAGATACCTTGTGGGGGCATTTTCAATATAATTTAGAGAAACCTGCGCACACACGCACACGGAAGATACAGACGAGCCTATAGCTCAAGTCAATGAAGATCTATAGCTCTGACGATAACGGTCAACAGGTCTCTGACATACAAAGACTGGAGCGGATGGTAAATGGTAGATGGTAAATTTCACAACACATTAATTTGGTTCTGATATAATTCATATAGTCAGTGGAAAATGCGCCAGCATCAGTGATGCCCAGGCGTATACATACTTCAAGTCGTCACGTGTATGACTACCAAACATTTACCATATTTAATATTTCAGCAGATTTATTTCCACTCACTTTGCGATGTATATTCCAATTGCAATTCCCACCTCAATGTGAATTAAGATTTGTTATAATATACCCTATGTAATATCTTGAATGAACGCTAAGAATGACCTTATTGTTATTGTCAAAACATATAATTGTATTCATCTCTGGAGGCTCCGGTGCAGAAATGCGCCAAGGGAGTTTTAAAAAGAGGGTTAAATTAGAAAACTAGCTATACATGTGACGACCTTACTACGTGATTAGCTGTCAGAGCCACTTCGTCACGTTTAATAGACGTCTTTTCATCTGTTGTCGTCTAGTTTGATCGTATGTTTTACATGTTTTACACAGTAGTGACCTCTCTATGCACACAATGGGTGGTGTACATGGTATAAGTCATACGTTTTTCGCCAGTTTTTGATCCAAAGTTTTGTGCACCCTGGGTCGGGAATAACGTGTGGCCATTTCCAAGATGTTACGTTACCATAATAGTAATTTTGAATGAATTTAAAAATTAAAATTTTCTTCCCTTAGTTCTTCATAAATCATTGAATTATATATTCACGAAGTACTATGGAAAACCACTAACCTTATTATTAGCATTGCTTTAAACATTTTAACTAAATTAGGGGTGATCAGTATGGTTACGTAACAAAAATTACACAGACCCATTATAAAGGCTATTTTTTGTGTATGCCTATCTTTAATTTTAAAATTTAACTGAAATGTACCGTATTACACATTTGAACTTTTTGTACTTTTGATTAAAAAAAACTGGATGTCCCCCCTTCAGCAGCAGAATCATAAAGTTGATAGCTAATGTAGTGTCAATGGCTTCTGTAATTAAATGTTATTAAACAAATGGCTCAGGACTGTGGACAGTGGAGACTATGTATTAAGCGGGATTTATTATTCCGTTTTGGAACCACGCAATGTGCTTAACATAATGTGCCTTGTCAACACTACCAGCAATCACGAGACGGTGATCCAATGTTATTTCAATGCTGGCCCAGCATTAAAACAGCATTGGTTCAACGCCTCGTGTTTGCTGGGCTGCATTCAATAGCACGCTGGTCTGCTGGTGCTTACTGCTGGTGGCGAGTACAAGCCGACACCGAACCAATGTCTGTTAAACATGTTGAATGTTGGGCCAGAGCGCCGGTGCTGGCCAGTATCCATTCAGCCCTAGTCATTACTTCATGCTGACGTACCCGCACGATGCTTTGAACCAAAAGCCGGGGTTATGTTGGCCCGCCATCTGTGACGTTGGCCCACATTCAGCATGGCGCCAAACACGACACGGTAACCCAATACTGGGCTAATCCCATTTTTGTTGAGCCAAAACTAGCCCAGCATCGGATCAACGTCTTGTGTTAGGGCGACCTCCGCCTGCACGATAGAAACCACTGTACGGACGGACAGAACCGCTGGACAGACGGACAGAACTTGACAGACACATTGAGCAGACAGAGGTAAACTACCTCTGTGTACAGACACACTGAGAAGACAGGGCCAGGGTAAACCTATGTGCCCACCTCTGTGTACAGTGGGCGAGAGATAAAAAATACACCGATCAGATTCAAAATCGTCGTCACTAAGAATTTTTTTCCTTGTAATAATAAAGTGTGATCGAGTCTCTGGTCGTTTCTTTATTAATTTTCAATAAATTATGAACTTATTTTGCGCTGAGGACTATTCCCAGCTCTGATGGCCTATTTTTATTAAGGGTGCATACTGCAATAATTCGCTAGTCGGAATCAATCGTGATTTGTAGGCAGTCACTTAATTGATTCCACAATATTGATCTGATTAGTTGAGCACTAATCTTGTGATCCCCAGGTATTAGTTTCTAGTGATTTTCGAAAGCTCATGACCATAGTTTTTAATTATATTCAGAAGGTATCACATTGCCTGTAGCAAGAATATATAATAACCATTATATATTAACCATTATATATTCTTGCCGGTAGTCATCAGGTTTTAAATTGAAATCGAATTATCTTCAAGTAGGTCTCGTACTTACGAAGCACCGTGAACTGTCGTGATTAAATTATCGTTCAACTCGATTTTAACAGCGTTACCTCAAAATAAAAATGTGACAGTTCAAGTTCACAGATTTCCAAGGAAGTGGCAGCAGTTTCTCAATATTTTCTTAGATTTTGGCTACGGTAATCATTTTTGCCAAGTACAATAAATACGCATATGCCTACATTTTATGAGGAAATAGCAAGAAAAAAAAATTCATTGTAAGCCTTGTAAGTGAGACAATAAATGTGGCCCGTCATACTATAAGGGTAGAAATTAGGTAAAAAAAAATTAAATTGAAATAACGTCATAAACAATTTTAACAATTCCGTCTGCATGAACTTACATTTTCGCGCAGTGCGTCACAAAGTATAATTTTAGGTGTGTACACTACACATGCTACATGCTACTACTTACAATGTAGGCCTACTATATTAATCTAAATCAGTGATTCATTCACGCACGTATATATATATATATAAAGTAATATAGTCAGCCTGTATGTCTTCAAAGAGACACTGCTCATCATGCCTTCAATTCCGCTGTTATCTTTTTTTTAGTATCAGCTGTCAGAGTAATAGACACAAACCCGATACTTGAGTAAAATGTAGTGCAGTACTTCCACCAAGATCAATATCTGACTCAGCGGGGATGCCGGTATGGCTGTGAACCAGCAGAGACATAAAACTGACCTGATGTTGTTTTATTGTTGGGCCAGCGTCGTAGAAGCTGGCCCATCTATAATACAACATCGGGTTACCGTCTTGTGTTTTCTGGTAAATACAGTGACTGAAGGTGTAGGACTACATGTACCCCCTTACTTCCACTAATTCACCACACCGGTCTACTAAAGAGAGCCCAGGATTTATAAAGGTTGTCCTTTACAGCATTTTCAGTAAAAAAAATCCAAATACTTTTTCACCCAGAAAGGTAAATCTATGAATATATATTTTCAAACTAACTTTCTGGTGAAGACCAGCGGTGGTCTTGAAGGTGATGTAAAACTCAACTGTTTGTATTTTATTAAATCACCTACATCCTGTACAAAGTAGTATTGAAGAATAAATACATTGACTGTATAGATCATACAACGTGATGAAGATAATTGCGTGTCAATATTGTGACTCTAAATATCGGGGAACCTTGGGAGATCTCAAGGGCATATTTTTGGGACCAGGATGCATCACTATGTTTTAGCTTAGAAACGTGAATAATAATGTGGACTTGTACAGTAACATATAGTTTAGACATGATGTGCAAGTAAAGATATAATTCAAGATGAAAACATATCCACGCGTAGGCCTACATGTATATGTCAAGATGTGGATTTAAATTGGGCTTGTGTCTGCATAATGCGTCAGATATTTCTTACTTCAGACAGTCGCTATTAATTATGGTTTACCAGAATGCAAAGTTTGTTTTAAAAGATCTGTTTCCTTTGAGATGACAAGGTAAACTAGTTGGAGGTTATCATGGTTATGTTGTTGTGTATTTTAGCGTTATCTCCAGATGCCGCCTGGAACTGCCAGAATAGGCATACCTGTGTCTGGTAATCTTTGACAGATTCCCTGGAAGGAAGTGCAGAGTATACGCTGAACATGTTACTCATACCTGTAGCCGAGCTAACTCAATAAAATTTGAAGTTAGCACACTTTTATTTAGCCTGTTTTAAATATAGCTGCGTTACTTCGCTACGGCAAGCCACACCTTTAAATGATGAAATTAAATACAATTTGTATAAGCGTCCGAACATACGTGAATCATTTCGAAGATTAGACACAAAATCTCGTACCTGAACGGTCGCTTATAAGCTGCAAGTGGTGAAATGTAAGATTATTTTCCGGACGACGAGGTGTTGAATTTACACACAAACTCTCTCAGTATACATGTATCATGTATACATATTTGATTTGTTGTAAACATTCCAGATACATCAGGATGCCTATTGTTTATTCTTTTATCAACCACTTGAGGTTGTGTCTCGCTACCGCGATCCACAACCTCAAGTGGTTGAAAATTACTCATATTAATTTTGTTTAATTTGACACCAATCGGCTAATAGTTTTTAAAACGGATTAAAAACGACTATTGTCGTGATTAGCAGGCAAAGGGTTAATAACTTTCACTGAAAATTACGTGCCTTGGAAACTCTTCCCATAGATATTTTCGGGTACCGAGCCATAGAAGTTAAATATTATTTGCTAAGTTAAACATTTCGCCATCTTTCGCGAAGATGTGAGGGTCGGATAATTCTGCTACTTCACCAAGTAACAGATACGACATTTTAAGCCTCAGCTAACCTTTACGAATATGTATACATTTTTCTTCAGGTGTACATAATTTATAGGTGTATAGATCGTCCCCTCGGAGCTAAAGGATCCTATCTGACACTCGTCAGAGTGGCAGATAGGATCCTTTAGCTCCGAGGCGACGAGATGTTGTTTCCTCATTTAGCTGAGAGTACAATCTGTCATCACGAAGTGATGTACGATATACAGCGGCTTTTAACATACAGCAGATGGCTGCCTGGTGTTTTTTTCTCGCGCCCGTACACATTGCGTGTGCACAAACTGCTAATAACCGTGCGAGCTCTTCCCGTAATAATGAATGTTACGGCAAAAAAACGTTTGACGCCGCCACAGTTTTTATGTTGTTGCTGCTAAGCATGCAACTAACTATAGACTGAACAAGTTCATCTGGTGTTGCTCTCGTTCCACATGCTCGTTTTTGGCATCTGTTGCGGGGCACGTTAGCTAAATGATAATAAAAATTGATATAGGTCTACAACTTGTACAGAAGTGACTAATGGTTTCTGTGGTAACCGCTTACATAGGAAGCGCTAACATAGAATTTAATTTTCACCCATTTGAATTTGCGGGTCGACACACAGCAAATGAGTGAAAAATATAAATATTATAAATAATCAATTCGTAAAATGTTTGGTAGAATAGCGGCCTATTTTTTAATTATGGTGATTTGCAGATTTTTGACGCATTCAGAAAATTGTGATAAGGTTATTCTTTAAAATCTATAAGTGATTAGCGATTTAAAGGTCTCGTGGATAGCTGCCTGCTGCCGAATGGACAGCCAGTGGAAAACAGAGCAATGACTCACGCAAGCATGCCAGTGACAAATCAACAGGCTTTTTATCGTGGAATATAATGTCATTGATGTGTATATGTATATGGGTATAGGCCCTATGTATCAGTGTGTATAGTGTTCAATTTTAGACAATCTTGATATTAGATAATCTGATAATAGAGAGCTCACATTTCTTTTGCCGATGATTATCCGTACAATTGTTTGAACATAGTGTGACCTTTCGTACCCTGAGTACTGCCGGACAAGGCATGTCAACAGTTTCCTGTTTTATTTGGTCATAAAACTCTGTACACAGACGACATTATGTTAGGTGATGATCCCAGACGGCCATTTTGTCCACAGTATCCGGCATTGAAGAATATATTAACTCTTGCTGTGTACATATTTATTTTTATCCACAAAATTAAAGCGATTGACAATTTTAAGTATTCCTTCTCCCAATTTGTCAGAAACTATTTTCGTATCGTGGTTAACACTATTCTTTTGAATGTCCCAAGCTGTTATGAGGTCTAAGGTCTGACACTTCATTTCCAGACAGGGAGCTGGATGTCGTTTATAGGTGCGAGAAATTCAAACCAAATGGCGGCCGTTTATACTGATCATACTAGCTTGATTCAAATTTTGAATTGTTTATATTCGCTTAACGCGACCACTAAACAGTTCAATGTTCGCAATATATTTATATTGTGCCATATCTCATAATATCGGATTCTATGGCGCAGAATCTGATATTATTGGAGCGGTGGATACCATGACATGCAGCCACACGGCGCAACACAGCAGTCCAATGCCAGCGGGAAAGCATCGAGCTGTGCCTCTAGTGTTTTTTCAATATGTGTTCATGCGTGTCTGTGACCGGCGACCTCGCCTGCTAGTCTAAGCTGTGCAATTAAGCATCCCCGATATATCGGAATGCTTATTTAGTGTTTAGCATTTTCTGGAAGGTGCAGCTGCCGCCGTCGCAGGTGTATCCACAAATCATTTTTTTCACAGCGTATGTGCCTAGGAAATGTACCCATTTTTTGGGGGTGGGGGTGGCACCGAACCATCAAATGGCATTTCCCATGATGGCCGCCAAAAACCTAAAAATGACATTAGTGTTGCTTGACAATTTGTTTTAGTAAAAAAAGTAGCGTTTCCAATTTTTTTGAGTTATTCATGAATACTGTGTCTGTAGCAACATGAACCCATCACTATTGTAGCACTGTGGAAAAAAATTGCTTTTATTTTTTTAAGTAGTTTTTTAAATTGCACTGAAGGCAGACACACACTGAAACTGATTTGTATTGTCAAACTAAATATTTCGCAATTTATAAGACACACAGTAGGCCTATTGTACAATTTCTAAAAGCCTAAATAATTAATTGCAAAAAATTGATTATTTTTTTAATTTTAATTCGAAGCTGAAATTAGTAATTAGCAATTCCCATGATTCCTGAAATTGAACAGGTAATTGAAGGGTTAAGTCGTAAACTGATGACAGACAAGAGCGTTGATAGTCTACAAGCTGTCACTACAGCCAGCCAGCCACAGCTTGTAGCCGTTATCAGCAATAAACTCACGTATATAACTTGATGAGTTGTGTCTATATATATATGCAGATATTAGCCAGTGTGGCTCACTTTGTTGTGGGGAATATCTGAATTATTTAGGCTTACAAGGTTCCCCCCAAGTAAGAGGGGTGTACATCTATATAATATCACGAATGTAACGTAAGCAAATTAATATGTAGTGTGGAATACATATCATCATGATTATGTTTCCCTTAGAATAAAAAGGTGTATTTCTCACGTATTGCTGGTACACCCTTGTCAGCCTGAGGGACTACAAATGATATAATGTTCTAAATGTGACTATGTCTTTTTTGGCAATTTGCCAAAATGCCGCTGTATACCATGTTACCCTGATATCTACAAAACCGCTTTTTGTATTAATTTGGTGTTAAACATACTGGATACAAGTATTAATTCCTAGGCTGCATCATTTTTTTAGAAAGTTCGGGAGAATATTTGGGTCATGGCGGCCATCTTTATTCTTTTTTCGTCAAATTAGGACCTTCTCACCCTAATAACTTCAAAGCCGCTTATCAGATATACTCAATAATGAAAATACTGCATAGTAGTATTAATTCCTAGACTGCATCAATTTTTCAGAAAATTCCGGAAAATATATGGGTCATGGCGGTCATCATTAATCTTTTTTCGTCAAATTAAACCTTGTCACCCTGATAACTTCAAATCCGCTTATCCGATATACTCAATATTCAAAATACTGCATAGTAGTATTGATTCCTAGCCTGCATCAATTTTTCAGACAGTTCGGGAAAATATCCGGGTCATGGCGGCCATATTTAACCTTTTTTCGTCAAATTAGGACCTTGTCACCCTGATATCTACCAAACCGCTTTTTCGATTCTTTTTGTGTTCAAAATACTGGATGCAAATATTAATTCCTAGGCTGCATCAATTTTTCAGAAAGTTTGCGAAAACATTCGGGCATGGCGGCCATTTTTAATCTTTTTTCTCGTCAAATTTGGACCTTGTCACCCTGATAACTTCAAAGACGCTTATCCAATATACTCACTATTCAACATACTGCATAGTAGTATTCATTCCTAGGCTGTATCAATTTTTCAGAAAGTTTGGGAAAATATTCGGGTCATGGCGGCCATCTTTTATCTTTTTTTATCAAATTATGACCTACATGTAGTCACCCTGATATCTTCAAAACCGCTTTGTCGATTCACTTTGTGTTCAACATACTGGATGCAAGTATTAATTCCTAGGCTGCATCAATTTTCAAGAAAGTTCGTGGAAATATTCGGGTCATGGCGGCCATCTTTAATCTTTTTTAGTTAAACTAGGACCTTGTCACCCTGAAAACTTCAAAGCCGCTCATCCGATGTACCCAATATTCAAAATACTGCATAGTAGTGATAATTCTTAGCCTGCATCAATTTTTCGGAAATTTTGGGGAAATATTCGGGTCATGGCGGCCATATTTAATCTTTTTTCGTCAATTTAGGTCCTTGTCACCCTGATAACTTCAAAGCCACTCACTCATCCGATATACTCAATATTCAACATCGTGCATAGTAGTAGTATTTTCTAGACTGCATTAATTTTTCAAAAAGTTTGGGAAAATATCCGGGTCATGGCGGCCATCTTTTGTCTTTTTTCGTCAAATTAGAACTTATCACGCTAGCCTAAAACTGCTAGCCTCTGCCTCATAATATTACTTGATAATTACATGTTCAAATTGATTACCTGCTAAAATTGTAATTAATGTATAACTCTTATTTGAAAAATGCGAGGGGGAGCCTTCTTGGATGGTAAACACTTACGTCTAGTTTGTTTACCCAGTTACTACACTTTCACCAATTACGAACATTATTACTGGTATCGTACGACTATGTATACTGCATTTATTATGTCCGCTCAGTGAGTCTGTCCTTTCTGTCTGTCCGTCTGTCCAACGGTTTCCATTGTGCAGTTGCAGACCGCTTTAGCAAATATGAGATGTTGACCTAATACAGGGCTAATGTTGGCCCACAGTATACGACGCTGAGCCAGTATTAGCCCAGTATTGGGTTACCGTGTCGTGTTTGGCGCCACGCTGAATGTGGGCCAGCGTCACAGACGGCGGGCCAACATTAACCCGGCTTTGTTTCAAAGCATTGTGCTGGTATAGTCTATGCTACACAAGCCCACCATTGACCCGGGAATGTGTCAGTGTAACGTACATTAGTCTGATGTCTGGCCATTGTATAGCGTCGTACAACAACATTTAGACGGCATTGGGGTGGTGTATACTATACTATGTGTTTGCACTTCCGCCAGCATGAGGTACTGACTAGGGCTGAATGGATACTGGCCAGCTGGTATAACATTTAACAGACATTAGATCAGTGTCAGCTTGTACTCTATGGTCACACCACCGCCAACAGAAAGCACTGTCGAGTGTTGAATGGTTGATAGCCAGAGCCAACGAAGGTGGACCAGCTTGTCGTGTTTGCTAGGCATAGTGTGGTAGGCGACTTGATCGCTGATACGGGTACACTTATCTATCCAGCAAACGCGGGGTATTCACACAATGCTGTATCTATGTTGGCCCTCTGTCTTTAACACTTAGCTGGCCTAACATTGAAACACAGCATTGGGTGAATGACCCGTGTTTGCTGGGTATTAGCTATCAAGCTGCGGGAAGGGAGACATCTCAGGTGAACCTTCTAGTTATGTCTCGCCTTCTGTACACAGAGGTGAGTACATGTTGGTTTACCTTTGTCCGCTCAGTGAATCTGTCCTTTCTGTCTGTCCGTCTGTCCAGCAGTTTCCATTGTGCAGTCGCAGGCCGCCCCAGCAAACACAAGACGATGACCCAATGCTGGGCTAATGTTGGCCCACTGTCTACTACGCTGAGCCAGCATTAGCCCAGTATTGGGCTACCATGTCGTGTTTGGCGCCACACCAGACGGCTGCCAACATTAAACCAGCTTTGGTTCAAAGCATCGTGCCGGTACTGCCAGCATGAAGTACTGACTAGGACTAATGGATACCAGCCAGCACCGGCGACATTTAACAGACAATGGGTCAGTGTCAGTTTGTAATCGCCGCCTAGTAGTACTGACTAGGACTAATGGATAGTATCGCTGGTGCTGGCCGATATCCATTGGATACCGGCCAGCACCGGCGACATTTAACAGACAATGGGTCGGTGTCAGCTTGTAATCGCCGCCAGCAGTAAGCACTACCAGCCCAGCTGCTATTGAACGCCCAGCAAACAAGAGGCGTTGAATCAGTGCTGTTTGAAGCCGGGCCAGCGTCGCAGACGGTGGTTCAGCATTGGACCAGCATCGGGTCAACGTCTCGTGTGTGCTGAGAGTGTTGACAAGCCACATTTTGTTTCGCACATTGTCGTGGTTCCAAACAGGAGCCATTCAATAACATTAATTAGAATAGCCACTATTAGCTATCAACCTTTATGGCTATGCTGCTGAAGGGGAGACATCTCTAGGCCCTTCTAGTCAGTCTTTGTGACAGCATCAAGCATAATAAAATGATCATTATTGTCGTCATTTTTTACTAGATTTTATAAATTAACAAGGTAATAATCACTGTAAGCATGGTGAAAGATGTCTTGTTTGGTTTGTATCATATCATGGCATTACTGTTGCTAAAATGTGTAAAAATATTCGCAATTTTTTTTTAATGCTCAATCCCAAAGTCAGCCAAGTAAAATGTTATAATTTTATTCCCCACTCACTCGTAAAGATTCAATATTGTGGGGAGCATCCGTGAATTCACAGTTATCAGGTCTTTGTGTTATATACTTCGATTATGTTGCTTTTGAAATCAGCTCACTCCGCCTTTAAATTACAACTGGTGCTGGAATAGTGATTCTTTGCCCGTATAATGTCCCGTTGTTTTCCGAGTGCAAGTGGTAATCTCCTCTTTAGTGTCTCCTGCTGGATGCGCCCCTGAATAATGACAAGTGGGATGACACTATTAAAACAGCTGATGGTGTCCCAGCAAACACGAGACGTTCTTTAAATGTTGGCCCACCGTCTTCGACGTCGGCCCAACATTAAAACAACATTGGACAAGCGTCACGTGTCGTGGACACCTGATGCAGCCTGAGAAACGTGAACAGATTTCCCCTTTAAATTACATCCACAGTGTTTTAATTATGTCTCCCCTCTGTACACAGAAAGGAGTCATATAGGTTTACTTCTCACCCCTCATTTTTATGTCACATCAGTTTTGTGTCCGTGCGTTCTGTATTCGCCGTCTATCATGCAGGCGGTCAAACACGAGACGTTGACTCAATGTCTACGACGCTGAGCCAACATTAGCCCAGTATTGGGTTACCGTGTCGTGTTTGACGCCACGCTGAATGTGGGCCAGCGTCACAGACGGCGGCCAACATTAACCCAGCTTTTGTTCAAAGCATCCTGCTGGTATTACAGTCGGCCTGAAGTAGGCCTACTGACTACGGTTGAATGGATACTAGCCAGCACCGGCGACGCTAGCCCAACATTTACCAGACATTGGGTCGATGTCGGCTTGCACTGCCTGACCCGCAGCTGTTGACAGGCCACATTTGTGTTTTGCACATCACTGGGTGTGAAGATATTAAAACTGTTGCCCAACTGATTGAGCCTAAAGACGATTTAATTACTGTAGATCATCTTCCCGGCATCAAAATACATAGTCTCTACCTATTTAGTAACATTAATTACAAAAGCCATTGACACAACATCTAAGTAATAGCTATCAACCTTTATGGTTACGCTGCTGGAGGGGAGACATATATCCAGTTTTTTTGTACAAAAAAACTGGACTCTTCTAGTTTATTCTGTGTGATCACAACATTTATTGGTCACAATGCTGGATAATCCTTGGGCCAATTGGTTGTGACGCTGCCCCAACATTGATCCAGCATTGTAGAAACGTTTCACGTGAGATATGCCCAGACCAAGGACTTGCTACACGTTTTCAAAACTCAGACGGTATTGCCTGTCTGGGACAAAAACTTCACCCAGAAATACATCGAAGCTGGAAGGATTGATCTAGAACATTTTAGCTATGGGATATATTCTGCAAATTTAAACAGATTTAGCTCTGTATTGGCTGCCACAAAGTAAAGAGTGTCGAATGGTGGTTGCATCTTCTATCTTTCACAAATGGTTGCATGTATTAAGGGTATACTACTAGTATACTCGCCGTCAGACGAGACGGAAATAAGTATTTGTTTATGGTAATGGATATATATGGCAAACGGCCTGAACACAAAGAATATCATTGATTATATGTATGGATTGGAATACTGCATCTGTGAATGGATCGCTTTTTCATTTTCCCCCATAAATACAGTACATCAATAATTTTGCCAGGGTAGACGATTCATTATGCTGAATTAGGGTTTATGAGATCCATGCAATGGCTGTGCATTTACATGTACCGGTACGCTGATTGAATAAAAGCAACTCGGGGTTATGTCTTCCCTTGTAGGGCGCTTTTGGGATATATGGCCCTATTAGCATGAGCTGTTGTAACAATGTTTGGCCAATGCTGTTCCACCTGGAACGTTAAGCCAGCATTATACCGGCGTTGCTACCAGGTCTCGTGTAAGCTAGCATGCAGTTATGTTCAAATCAACATGAATGTTTATAACATTGTTAAGCGACCAAGTATAGACACTAAGACGTTGAGCCCATGCTGGATTAATGTTGGTCCACCGTCAACATTAAATCAACATAATGCTCAACGCCTTATATCTGTCCCAAGGAAAAACGATACGCTGACCAATTCTGCTTTAATGACGGTCCATCGTCGTCCACGCTGAACCGACATTAAACCAGCATAGTCTCATTTTGGGAAGAGAGCATTATCTTGGTGTGATGGGTCGCTTGCATCCCGTCTGCACCTTGTTCTTTGCTTGCCGTACTGTCACAGGCTGTACACGTACGGATCAGGATTGCCAGCCAGCCAGACGGCTCGTCCTGAGTCATGTGTAGTCTGGCATGCCACAGGAGTCCCCTTCCTGTAACAGAGAGGGCTGCAGTATAACCTGTCACCGGTCAGCTGATGGTTATGTCATTCTGTAGCCGGTCTAATGTATGCGGCACCTGTTGCCAGGCCTAAAACAAGGATCAGACACAAGGATTAGACTGACAGGAGGAGAACCAGACAGACACACTCTCGGTGTTGATGACACCGGATTGTTGATGTCCGTATATAATAGTACTACCTCAATCTACAGTACTGATTGTGATGTCCCCACATCCTCATTCTGTGTCCCTTAATCACTGTTAATCACACACGCAACATCATTCTGTTTCCATGGAAAAATTGTCTTTTGATGCAATACCACGGGATTGATTGATTTATACAGAAGACATATCTACTGTTCGTTTAAGATGACTAGCGTTGGTTGTTATCGTCCCAGCAGACTATATTTTAGTACGACTTACTGGAACTCATTAGAGAAGCGTCTTTCTCGTGATGAGGACTATGATCAAGGATATGGAACGCTGGAACCTCCTAAACGGGTACGTGAATTTTATAATTCTTTATACCTATTGTAGGCCATATTCCCGTAATTTTTTTAAACTTCGGAATGATGTAAGTAACAGTTGTAATCATGGTAATGCGCTGCAATCTAAAATTCGAAAAATCCATGTCCTAGTGGTTTTCGTATATTATCTATATCTGCTTAGAGTGGCATAAAGGTGGTGTCACCAAATGAATCATTTTAGATGACTGTCACGTCCAGGGTGTAGCTGTTATCTGTATGTTACGTGGCAGTACGCACTATTGTGCTATCGCGCCACGGGTACTTTCGCACCACATTGTGGATTTTGGGTCTCGCCGGATGGAAACTGCGCCTAAGTCCATTTAGGTTCTTTTACGCCCAACTCTAGTTCAGTCAGACGAGCCATCTGATTTACGTGGTTCTCTGAGCCCCACGACACGACATCGCTCGAGCATGTCCTAGTGTATACAGCACCTGGTGGTCCCATACGATGACCCATCCAATTATGGACCGGGCCCGTCGTTGCTTAACTTCAGTGATAGAGCCAACACCGATGAGCTAACGCCGTATTCCGTCTGTGACGTGTATGTTTAACGGTACTTAAACGTTCACAAATTGAGATCAAATTTGACCTTTCTATGACCTTCAGTGACCACAACCCTCACATTTTTTCCACAACTAAGTCGTGAATTAATCTTGAACTGATACAAATACTGTCTTAAATAGGAGAGAACATCATGTACTGACATAAATAATAACAGGTCACATTCGACTTGATTGATTGATTTATTTGATATGCCATTACATGGCCTTTTCAAATATAAATAAATACATTTTATACAAATAATAATAATATACAAATATAAAATTATTGATTATTGTCGAATATACACTTTTCTCGTCTCTGGAAAGTGTGATTTATCTGGAAAAAATAATACATGTGGATTAAACAATGATCGTCAGTGGATAATACTACTGGTAGTATACATGTACATGTATTTTGAAAAAAATATCGTCTGTTGCAACTTGGTGGACAGTCAAATAAATAAAATATAAATATTTTATTCTGAGGTTTTGATATACTAGACATTGCGATAGAAAATGTAGCTCACCTAATTCACCTACAACTACTATACTAACTAAAATACCCCTGCAATCCAAAATTCGACCCCCCTTCCCATCAGAAAAATCCTGTGCACGGGTCTGACCATGTGTCCAACTCGCAGGTGCGAGCTCCACTCTGGCCTTCAAGTTTCAAAGAAACAAAATGTTACTTCCCCACTCACTCATAATGATTCAATATTGTGGGGAACATCCGTGACCGAGAGTTAGCAAGCTCGGCCTCCGACCGCCAGGGCTCGAATTTTGTATCTTGTGTCTAGAGGGCAGTGTCATCTCACCATCCTCGGGAGGTTCTCCTGGCCCAGTTTAGCCTAAATGTGCACAAAGGTGACCCCAAACCTTATTCATTTCATTTTGCCCCACTCAAAAATATCGTGCATATATACATGTATGTATAATGACCAGATACAATACATGTACTATTTAACTCACCAGGTGGGGCACAAATATTAATTTAGTAGACTACAATTGATATCCATTTCGTAGAAAAGCATGCTTGTAAATATATCCTTCTTATGCTCTTGTGTTTAATTAATAGGAATAAAAATTGCATGTCGGCAAATAACATAAATAATATACATGTATAAGCTATGAGTTTGTACAGTGTACATATTCTCATATTGAGATAATGTTGATTAAGGCATCGGATTCTGTATCATCACGCATATCTCTGATGGCCTGAATTTTGTTTCAAGCTACGCATTTCTGTGTTGTTATTTGTAATTTAAATATTTAAAAAAATCCATGATTGTCCGATATTACCCATTAGTTTTGTTGACACTTTCTTTGCTCCACGCACTTAAGGTGTTAATATTTTGTATATTTATTATGGATGTGGACAAGCCAATTTAAAAGGCAGCACATAATTATTCGCTGTGTGGCGCTGTGATTCTCTCTGATAAATATCTGATAAATGTCCACTAGATTATCCGATCCTGTTTGTATTGGGTCTTTCAGACAAATTATATCATTGTTTCTCTCATCTCAATGTGACTAGGCACTGTTATTAAATTTTGTCATTTAAATATATAATTTAATCCAGGAGAGGATGAACTGTCATTGACACTCAACTGGTTTTACCTTGACTTCAAAAATTGTTCATGTATCCCGCTCAAATTTGTTTTCACTTATTCATCAGTGCACACCTGTGGGGGGGGGGGGTGTTGCAGGCTTTAGGCACTGATATCTTTGCAGTGTTTGTCAATGAGCGAGCGGCATTGAAAAAAATGTTCCTCATGTTTTTAATAACCAGTTCTCAGACAATAATGTCGGTGGACTATTGTCGAGTGTGCTCTTGTTAACTTAATTATGACCTATGCGCCTGGATTTTTTTCCCAGGTATTTTTTGGGGCACCGAGCCATACACAGCCATTTTCCAAGATGGCTGTTCCAATTTTGTGGGCGCGATATCTTAGAAACCGTTTGTTGGATCGCATTCAAATTTCATATAGTACGGTGGTTCTCTAGGCATTTGTGGTGATCAGGTTAACTTTTGAGATTAATCCATTAAAACAAAAATGGCTGACGGTGCCAGCTATCAGTATCTTGTCAAAAAATGTAAAAGATTTTTTTTTTGGGAAATTATTTTGATATTTTTTTAACTATTGGGAGGAATAAAAAAACTGGCTACAGCCATAGCTACAGCCATCTTGTTATTTTCTTGATGGACTGACCTCAAATATCTAGTGCGAATGCTTTTAACGACATATTCTAGTTGATAGGTATATAGCTAAGGTAGCAAATAAAGCACAGACGAACAGGGTAGCAGATGGGCGGCTAAAGTAGTACATCGAGTATGGATGGATAGGCATATACAGCTTATGAATAAAGTTAGGGTAGCATATTATGAGATAGAGAATAAATATATATACGGTAGGATATGTTGCCCATGTACCTAGAGTAGTAGCAGATAGACCAGTAGATACGAATATGGAGCGCTTTTGTAACAGATAAAGCGTACGGTAGAATATGGGTAAATTAGTAAATAGAACACGAAAAGAAGCTGTGACAGGTATAGACGTTATAGCACGCTAAGTAGCTGTGGTAGTTGATAGAGCACGTGAAGAAGCTGTGGTAGTTGATAGAGCACATAAAGTAATTGTAGTATTTGATAGAGCCCGTGAAGTAGCTGTGGTGGATGATGAGCATGTGAAGTAGTAACTGTTATGGTAGTTGATAGAGCACAAAGTAGTTGTAGTAGTTGAAAAAGCACGTGAAGAAGCTGTAGTAGTTGATAATGGACATAAAATAGTTATAGTAGTTGATAGAGTACGTGAATAAGCTGTGGTAGTTGATAGAGCACATAAAGTAGTTGTAGTAGTTGATAGAGCACGTGAAGAAGCTGTGGTAGTTGATAAAGCGTGTGAAGATACTGTGGTAGTTGATAAGCAGGTGAAATAGTTGTGGTAGTTGATAGAGGAGGTGGAATAGTTGTGGTAGTTGATAGACCACGTGAAGTAGCTTTGGTAGGTGATAAAGCGCGTGAGGTAGTTGTGGACTGGTAGATGACAGAGCACGCCATGCATCCGTGGTAACTGATACGTGAGGTTATGATAGCTGACAAGTATTCCGAATATACTGCTGCCATTATCACATTATAAATCTAGCCTTGGTGGTTATGCCTTATTCAGATTGCTAGTGAAGATGACAGATTCTGGGTAAATTGTAGACTCGTTTGATACATGTTGCGCTACAACCAATATAATAATCATGTGAGTCTTTATATGATGCATATATCCTGAAAGGGCTGCTCATGGCGCCTTACATCATATTATCCCTCGTCATTGGATCTGTACGTACCATTTCACAATGTACATCGTATAATTTCAACTTCCCGGGAAGCATACAGCACTGCAACCATGTGACGCTAGTTACTTATCGTACAACAATAATTTTCTCTGTCCCGCCAGGTACTCATATACACCTGAGTGAGGTGAAACAATTGCGGGTAAAGTTCCTTGCCTTTTATTGATACAATAATATTCTAGCGTTTTGAGGGGAAAAACATGATATTTCTCTAAAAATCATGTACCCAGCGAGCCTTGAACTGCCGCGCCAGGCAGCGGCTAATTACAAAGCGCTACGCTCTAACCATTGTGCCACATCCCTTATCATATTATGGCTTACATGTGTTATAACATGAATCGATAAAAGTAGCTGAGCAGAAAGAGTCATACTATGATAGACCGATCGTTTACTTATCAAATATTAACATAATCAACCTCTACTCGAACATTCAGATCGATGATTACTCCCTCTTGATGATTGCAGTGTCGTTCTTATCATGTCATTATCATATCAATGATGATTAGTGTCCCAACGTTTATTGATTTATAGTAGTTAGAGTAGAGTAGTTGTCGAGTTATGGTCATATCTACAATGAGTATCGGGCAACTACTTACATTTTACAAACCAATATATAGGAACAATCTGGGCCCGTATTCTCGTACAAGTTACGATATATTGTAGGCTTGTGATTGGTCGAGATGGCTTGTGATTGGTCGAGATGGCCATCTCGACCAATCACAAGCCTACGATATATCGTAACTTGTACGAGAATACGGGCCCTGCCATGTAGTGAAACTAAATACTTCTGTAATCAGCCTGAACGAAAAATTAAAACCTTCTTGAATATTTTGTTGCAAGCTTCTTAGTTGTATGGTATAATGAAGTACACTTATATATATATGTGGAACATTGTGGGGAGCTTGCGTAAGACTGACCGAGAGGTAGCGTGCTCGGTCTCAGACCGCGAGGGGTCGCATTTCGAATTCTGTGTCTGGAGGACTGAGTGTCCTCCCATTCATCTCACCCATCCTCAGAAGGCTCTCTTGGCCCAGTTTAGCTTTTATGTGCACAAAGGTGGCCTAAAATCCCATTCATTTCATTTTACACCTTTGAGAACATATTTTGTATGGTTCAAATAATTATGTAAATACATATTTTGGGAGTCACTCAGGTGTTTATATTTGAGTAGTACGACAGATGACAATATGTATGATCAGTGCCGAGAAAATGGCACATGGAGGCTTATCGTCACCTTATTGCTAAACGGTCCTCTAAACTCATTTGCGCGGAAGATCGGACCTTTTAGCTCCATTATAAAAAGTTAAAAATTAATTGTAATCTACAGACACGTAGCATATGGTGTAGATCGGAGGCAGTATTATACACAACACATAATGTTTTGCTTCATTTTATGAAGGCATTTAACATGTTTATAAAGCTTATGTACATCGGCAGACTTTAAATTCCCGCCAGAATCCAAACACCAGCAAGCGAGTGAGACGATACTGAAGTTATCGACCAATCTCCAAGTAGGTAATTAGCACAATTTGGTACGGACACACGTGAGGCAAATCCGAAATCTACTGATCTATTCGAAGATGAGCCACCATTAATCTGTAATCTGTAAAAGTTAATTTATTAAAATTTGTGTCTCGCTACCGCGATCCACAACCTTGAGTGGTTGAAAATTAGCATATTTGTTTATTTTGAGCACACATATTTGTAAATATTGATGTTTAGAAAGACATTTCAGTAACAATACCACTGATTTGGTCGAATAATAAAAAATTTAAAACAACAATTATAGTCGTGATCAGCAGGATAAGGGTTAAAAATGTTTAAATTAGACTATCTTGACGTATTTTCTTTGTTTTATTTCGGACAACGTTAACTTTGAAATTTTATTTATTGGCTCCGGAACTACACGTACAAAACGTGGGAATGTTACCCAGGAATGTTAACAAAATCAAAGCCAATGTACAACGACGAGTTAGACGCTGGTAACACCTTGATGAGTTAATTTATATTACCTCATTGAGTCACCGATAATGATTCCATGTCAGGATACAGCTGTGCAATGAGCATATCACAGCAAGCACGAGGTTAGATCAATGTTTAGTGTTGGGCCAACACCGTAAACTGGCCCAACATGAAACCAGCATCGGGTCAGTCAAAGTGTAGTACTTGCTGGGATATTCCTCTGGTGATACACGTTGCACTAAGTTAGAACATAGAGTTAATAAATGGTTAGAACGCCTATTCTTGGCTCTACATGTCCGCCGCGCGTGGCAACATGGAGAGCCCGAGGGTTGGTTTCTCCTGGCATAATGCGCCTCTTATCTCCCAAGATTACCGGGAATGTGTCACCAGATGTCACTCACATTGTCACGAGGAATAAAACAACCACGCAAATCTGAGGAATTATTTGAGTACAGTTTTTTTTAGGAGTAGATTGCATTCCGTAAACACGGCTGGCGCGTGAGAATGCCTGTATTTTTGGAGGCTCGTGATACCCGTGATAAGATGGCGGTGCCGTGTGCGTGTTATCACCTCATAACACGAACCTTTACAGTCCGTGTCCAATCGCCGGCTTAATGCCGGGTCAACGTCATAGACGTTGACCCAGCATTAGGCCAGCGGTGGGCATGATGTCTCCGTGTTGGCTTGTTAATCCACGGTATTAACGTCACACTTTGCTGTCAGACCTGCCAAATCCCAGCACGACAGATACTGTCAATGTACTCAGTATTCACACGAAATCCAAGGGAAATAGAAACACGGTGGATACAGGGGGTGGGGGGGGGGGGGGTGTGATGCTTCAACATCCAGTTTCTGTCCGCATACACTGTTTGTATCTTTCAACAACATTTTGTTCACCAAGCGTGTGAGTTCTAAAACTTCACCAACCTTTAAGACAAAACTTAGCTCAGTCGTGAGTGAACTCGCTGGTTGGTTGATTCCTAAAATCAAGGAATCTATAGATTCCTTGCTAAAATTTAAGATAACTTACATTTAAATCCGTTGATAAAACCGGTTTTGAGCAGTCGTCGACTGTGACGTTGTAGTGCGGGCTCCACCTACTTGGCATACATGTGCGGGTTATGGAGTCGTAGTTTACTCCTTAAATTCATATATTATCAGATATATGTATCCTATTATCTGATTGTCAAAATTATTTTTTTCGATTTTTTTAAAAAACAAAAAGATTTAATGCTACATTCTCCAGGTAGGCTAATCAAGGTAATTGGAGAGCCGAACTCTAATGCTAAAGAAAGATGATAACATATTTTAGACTGCCTTCTGGTTTTTCAACTCCATGCAGTGCAAAGTGTGCAGTGCAAAGTGACATTGACTCGTGGTCGCCGTCTGTGACACTACAAACCTTGCTCGGTGTATACAGTTTTGTGATAAGCTTTCATCTTGTTTTTCGTTTTATTCCGGACGGTTTTATGTAAAAACAAAGTCATAATTCACCGGCCACTATTGGCCGTATGTATATGAAAAGGTTGTGATGAACTTTTTTTTATTCTAACCGCTGTTGATGAATTCATGGATTGGCCGTCTACCAGTAATCAAAAAATATTGGTATAACATTGGTATAACATTTATATACAACGTCGGCCCAACGTCTTCGACGTTGGTCCAACATTGTAAATAAATGTTATACAAATGTTTTGTGTTTACCGTCTATAGAGCCTGTAGGGTTTCTTATCATGAGATGACTTGTGAGTAGATTCTAATTATATCATTATCATGGGGCACCTATTCAAGCGGGTCTTATTGAGACTCCATATCAAAAGTTTCCTAGAATGATATGGGGTATTTTAAAATACATTTTGGTGTTAACAATAGTGAATTTCTTTTAATTTTATTTAAAACAATGACCATTGTATTTTTCTGATGTCGAGCCTTTTTATCCTTGCAGTGAAAACCTGTGAGCCAGCTAGCTCTGTGAATAAATGTCGATATATGTGAAATACTACCGGGGAATAATTTTTTCATTCCAAGAATAAGCATTTAGTAACGGACCATGTTATTGATTTATGGGTCGATGTTAAGGTCATTGCCGGTCCCTTGCAAACACGAGGTATTGAACCGATGTTACTTTAATGTGTGGCCAGCGTCGAAGACGCTGGGCCAACCTGAAATTGACATTGGGTCAATATCTCGTGTTTGCTTTGCCCGTACGCTTTGGTTTCTGGCAATAAAGCCAGCAAGTGTACACATTACATACACACACGGGCGTGTACACCTGTTTCAAGGGTTTACCAAAGGGTGGCCACAAGTAGTGGGTAGTGATCAGGTGATTGACCCCTGTAATTTTCATCCAAATCAAACCATGCATCGCTGCATCGATGCATGGCTTCATGTGGATGAACAGTAGGCCCACAAGTTATCATCAGTCTGTATTAGGATTGTATAATTACAATATTTGTGTTATTCTCTTTCGAATATTTTGATTTTTCTATCAATGTGACTGAATACGACCAAAATAAGCTGCGCTACTCAAGTATATGTTTTATCAGTGAAAGCTGCGAAATTTCTGCAGTGACATTTGTAGTCTTGGTCCAGCGTTGAGTCATTGCACATATCTTGCTTTGTTGCGTGTTATTAGGCCTGTATTTTCACCTCAGCTGACAATGAAGAAGAAAGGGTGCTCTCAAACTGGGCGGCCTCCCCCTCATGACCCTAATGGACGACTCTCCTGTAAAGCCATGTGTTACAGCTGGTGGCAGTTAGGTTAGTCAGGTGGGGGCGCTGGGTAGTTCACCATGACCAGAACAGTGAGACACGCTGTGTGACACAATCAGAACTGACTGAGTAGTCCCAGTCTAAGTGAGTACCTGTAGTTGTACTCTTGTTGTGTCCACACACGTGGTCATCTTCTGACTGACCCCTGGGGCTCGTGACGGGTGGACACACCGTGACGCCTATCTGTACACGTCACCCTAGACGAGGGGATACTGACAGCAGGGGTAGTATACTGTGACAGGGGGTGCCAGACCTCTGAGATAACAGACAAGGCAACCCATTATCACATCACAGGCTCACCTGCTCAATACATACTGATGGAGCACAGGTGAGCAAGGTGTGTCTACTGATAACAAGCACAGGTACTGCGAAATATACTGACTGGTCAGTCTGGATACCTGGCCCAACCACAGGATACTTACAAGCACACGACATATCCTTAATACATAATACATAGGCCAGGTGATGGAGATTGTGTACACATGACTTAGAGGACCACCCAGGTGTACAGCCAAACGTGCACTGGATGATCGGAAATAATGCACAGATGTTATGAGTGGCTTATAATATAACCAGAGATCGATACTGAAATACAAGCACATTGCTTTTTTCTGGATACGCACATTTGCATCTGGTGCGTGTAAACTGTCACGTGTTGGTTACTGGATAAATCCCCCGGAGAGCTATACGGACAAGTTGACGGACATCCGTGCACCATATCCGTGGATTATCTCCTATTTGCCGATGTGTGTTACAAAGCCGGACTAGGCGTTTGTCCCGCCGCTCGACCAGATCCCGCTTTCTAATCTGGACTAGGCGTTACCAGTACGCTGGGTGGACTGGTACCGGGGCAGATCCACATACAAGCCGTACCAGGATCACATTGTGGTAGTCCACATCAGGATGGTCAGGGTAAGCAGGGCATGTCCACCTATACGTTTTAACCCCTAAAGCGCTGACAATTCTTGTATAAACCATGGAGACCAAATGTTTTTTTTTTCAATTTTAAATCATCATTAATTTATATCTTAGTTGGCTATTCCCAATTCATTTGAATACTTATGTTATGGGTCTGCGGTCATTAGAAATATGTTTACTCTTACAGTGCGGGGATCGACTTTAGACATCAGAATCTGACGTCTACAGAGCCCAAGATCCCAGCAAACACAAAACATTTGTATAACATTTGTACAATGTTGGACCAACGTCAAAGACGTTGGGCCGACGTTGTACAAATGTGTTTGCTGTGGAGTTAGCCTGACAGTGTACATTTTGCATTTTCAACTTCGTTTTAAGATACACCGGTCATCATCTTGAGATGATTCTTGACGCGTAAAGTTATAGAACTGTGTTTAACACTTGAGAGTTATGTCTCGCTACCGTAACCGCAATTGGGTGAAAATTACTCACATATGGTTATGTAAACATTGATTTATAATACCCATCAAATCTAATGTTCATTTCTACTTTCACTTTTCTTACTTGAAGAACAAATACTAAAGATAAAAACGGTCATAGCCGTGCTAAGGGTTATTCCACACAATGCTGAGGTGTTTTGCGTCCTCTTCTAAATGTCAAAGTCACATTAACTAGCTCTTTCACTTCTCTCATATAACATTCTTTATGGATCCATGACGGCTAGAAATATTTTCACGACTCTGACGTCAAAAGTCGGTCTCCGCACTCAAAGGGTCATGCTTATCACCACTGCTCACTAATAATAGGCGGAGTATTAAACCTCAGTCAATCAACCAAATTAAACCTTGTCCTGCTAGGACCGTAGTCATTATTAAACAAGTTTCAAGCCAAAGTAAATGCCATGCACTGATAAATTATATGTTTGTAGAGTTCTGGGTTATCTTCACTTTGAGAAATGCTGATCTTTTATAAAATGATGTATTATTGGTTATTTGAAGATTACATCAATAACCGTGCTGGAAATTGGGTTATTGAATAACACAATATTCAGGTCGCATTAAATTAAAAGCACTTATTGGCAACCAAGCATGGGAAGCGTTAAGATAGAGCTAAGACCGAATATAATTAAAGATTGGAGGACAGTTTAGCTCCTCAGCTCTATCATGTCCACCTAAGCTATTTATATTCTACAAGTTAGTGAACCATGACTGCTGGAGCTCCCTGACCTGTCCGCCTTTTATATCAACTAAATGTCTCATTTTGATGGAACTATGCCCTTTGTTGATGCTGAGAGCGATGTAAACTAACTGGCTCTGACAACTTGCACCGATTAAAGATAGATCACTGAATGGAAAGTATACCTGAATTAGAGTCAGACTTGTGGTAATGACTGACGACCGCGTCAACGTTTGTACAAAGAATCGTATTTGCCAGTGTGCAATGTGGTGAATACGACACTTTAATCATAAAAGGGAAAACCTTTAAAACTAGTTTACTTTCCTTTGAACAAGTAGGCATTTAAAACAAGCTTAGTTTACCATGTTTACAATCGAGTAGGCTTCTACTTTTTTTTTCGCTCATTTTAATTTATGTATCGCTGTCACGACCCAAACTCCGTGTCGACCTAAGGCCACTAATTAATACAAGTGCCTATAAAATATTGATATGCATTTTATGGCCGATCTACTTGTCAATTTGTGCGTTAGGCAGTCATTACGTTACATGACTCACATGAGGTCCTTTATAGCTTATCAGACGCTATTTGTTAATACGAGGTAGGTACCAATACTTATAACGCTGGTCCACTGGTGACCCAACCTCAGGGTCCCCCGGGGGTCCGTACGAGGTGGGTGAGATCAATATTCAAATACTGATCAACCCGAGACGTTGACACAATGTTGGTTTAGAGTTGGTCCAGCGTCCGCGACGCTGGACCGACACGGGGGCAGCGTCTCGTATTTGCTGGGTGTGAGATCAGGAAGTGAGAAGCGTTTTTCAGCACGCATGCGCTTCTGTAATAGGGTGTAGGCCATTAGCAGGAGAAAACATCTGGGTGACGTCATCGTTTAGGGATTTCCACTATCCGTATACATTTCGTCCACAGGAATGATGTCGGGGATAAATGACTGACTATGTGTAAACGATACTTATTTATGTACACAGTATCTAAAAATACAGCTGCTGCATAATGAGCGTCGTCGGTGTCCCTGTAGGCGATTTTTACCATTTTTATAAAATATCCTGATCGCATTCGAGTGAAAAATGTCTAAATACACTGAAATAGTAAATGTTTCAATGCGTGCATTGCAGTACATCATTTGATTATTGCATAGGGCCTAAATTTGTATATGATAATACATCGTTAGCAATTGACTAATACAAAAATAGCGGCGCTATTAAAATTTTGTGTTTTTTCTCTTGTTTGTGATCTCGAATTTGGAATTCTGCTTGTACAACGGGCTTCTCAAGCAGAGGTAGTATTTTCACATAGCCGAAAAACAGCATAGAACTGTTATTAGCTCTCATCCTTCCATAAGATGACTTAGAGTTGAGGGCCGGCCATATATTAACATTGCATGAAGCAGGGCCATCAAATAGGCCCACGCATATATATGTACGGGCGGACTAATGAATAATAAATGATGATTATGAAGATATCAAGGCCAATTGTGTGCACACATAATGTAAACTGGGTCTTTAAACTTCAGGTAAAGAGACGAACCATATTAAAACGCGATAGCCTTGACCATGTTCACGTTGCTAATTTAGCAAGCAATCGTTGCTACTATTACCATGATTACCAAGAACTATTGTCCATATATATATAGAAGTAGAGACACCCCAGAACAGGGGTATAAAATACAGGAAATATCCAAGATATCGACTTGCCTATCAGCTGGTGTATGCAATTCTAACTCTATGATGGCAACAAACTGTGATGTGTAATTGATTGATCTGGATGCCGGGGTCTGCATATCCCTCAGGGGTTCTACAGTCACCCACCCCCCTCTCCCGGCCAGCCTCTCAGATCCAGACTCGGTAATAAGAGATTGACTCAACGCTGGATCAACATTGAACCAGCGCCACAGACGTTTGCTCAGAGCTCATCCCGTGTTGGGTCAGTGTTTTTGGGACTCGGACCCCTTGCTGATGCCTGGATATAGTCTGCCAGCACATGAAGCGATCAGCTGACTCACTCATTCCCTTTTAGTCACCGTGAAAACATGGAAGGGTGAATATCAAGAAAAATCTCCCAACAATCCTTCTTGAAATACCATCTACCGGTAATTGTATTTTGTATATATATATAATATACAAGTTTGAAATGGATGGCATCATGCACAAGTGGGCGAACCCACATTAAAAAAAACAATGAAGATATATATGTCATTGATCAGTTGATAGCAATAAATTGATCAATATACGATTTTTTCCATTGAGTGTTAGACCACTTGGTCACTGATTTTGTTACCTTTTTGTGTTAATTTGTATTTATTCGTTTTATTCTGTACTTCATGTAACTGCGCGATTTTTTCTCAAAATTGTCAAAATGTGGGTTAGCCCACTTTAGTGTAGGCTCATATGTCACATATAACACTTTCGTGCAATTTGTCTGTAAAAATTGATTTTTCACTTGATTCTGACTCAAAATATCATGAAAATCAAGAAAAAAAGGGATTGCATTTTTTTATAGGTCTCAAATGGCGAAATCAAAAATGGCCGCCAAAGTATATAAAATTAAACATATTTACGAATAATTTTGCAACTACATACGCTCGAGACATAAATAATATGTCTATTCTAATGTTTTCAGGTATGAGAAAGCCAATTCTTTCAATATTTTTCAGGAAAAAATATTGTAAAGTTTATATTTATGCAAATATGGACAAAAACAAGCGGATATCGCAGTGAAACTGCGGCTAACATTGTTTTGGCTGATAGTTTTTTTCCTGTTTTGATTATGCTTGGCTGGCTCCCCTATGGAGACATATGGGCGGATGTGGAGCTCTTATCCTTGTGGATGTATTTTTGTAAAACATGAAATTCAAAATGGCTGCCATAAAATCACTGAAGTCATATTTTCCATAATATTTTTTATCAGAAACTACAATAAAACAAATCCTACCATTATTCGACATCATTATATTGCCTAAAATGCTTTATTATATATATTCCCAAGTAAATTACATACAGGCACATCTATTCATTATATGCGTGTAGTAAGCCTACACATCACCCATAAACATAACTAACTGCATGATAGGTTAGATTATGAACCAAGCGTAATTGTTCAGATACACTGAGGGTCCTTTTCCCGATGGGTGCTTTATAATGTCATTTCAATGTCAAATCAAAAGAAATCTTAAGAAATTAATTCCAATCTGGTATATTCTGCGCATAATTCTGAATTGCAAGACGTCAAATGCGCAACTAACACTTCTGGAGGGCAAAAATGCTAAATGATATATGTCATGTGTTACATACTAAATTAGAAAAGTAGAAGAATAACTGATCTGAACTATTTGTCATATTTAGATATTTACACAGGTCAACATATGCCTATAGGTATTATTAACTCGGTGTTATATATATATAGATTATTAGCAAAAGGTCAAGAACAAGGTCATATCATACTGTTTTCACATCCGTCTTCAAGCACTTGCACGATTTGACGTAAAAATGTAATGTTTTACACATTAATGGAAAGGGGTATGCTAAAGAAAATAAAGATTTATATCGGTTCGGGTTGCAGGGTTGGTCTTTACAGTAACAAACAAATATCATACCAAGGACAACCTAAGGTCGTTGCAAAGTCCAATAATAGTTCTTCGTACATAAAACAAATATTACGCAATCCTGGCATTTAGTTGTCATGGAATCTAAATTATCCTCCGCAAAAAAATATTTTATTCATTTGTAGCATCAATTCATTCTTGCAGCTAGGCCTATATTTTTCTTCCAATTGGGAGAGTTGAAACTAACATTGGTCATAATATTATGGTGATGGCAAAAGGCGGCAGTACCATCTGGATCTTGCATTGCTGTTGTTAAATTCCTGGAATGTAAGTTAAGAGCAGGCCTAATGTATCCTTGTGGCACGTATGTCTGAAAAAATTACTCAACATCTAGTGTGTTTGAAGTTAAGCTGACCTTAACCGTGTATGGTCTTGCCTTGAGTTACTAAAGCGTTAGAGTTACTGCCCTACTACGATAAATCATATTAATTTATTGCAGAATAATTTTCATAATAAATAAATGTACGGTACATTATCAGGTTTATACAATTAGAATGAGAATTAAATGAGTTAATCTGAAATGAAAGAAAATTAAGCTGAAATGAAAGAAAATTATTATCTAAAGAGCTATTATCTGATTATAGCTATCATGATTGTGTAAAGTCGTTATCCATCAATTTATTTTTGTCATATAATTATGTGATATACGTTATGCTAATAACCTTATGAAAACTGTTATCGGTACATTTAATTCAATGATACCTCAATATTACACTAACAAATAATACAAGATAGATATAGAGATGGAGTTATTTATGTAATGGCAAAACGTGTGTGAAACGTGAATCCAAAGTCGAAGCCTTTTTTAAGAGTTGGGCCAGAGAACCACTCTCAGAAACACTCTAAACTTTGTTTTTAATTGACTTCTTTTTCGATATATATTTAGAGAAAGGATAGTTCCGAAAATATAAGCAGCAATATATTAATAATTCTGACTGGTATTTTTATATCAGATAAATGAATGCGATGCACATGTATATAATGATGCTAGTAACATAAAATAAAGCAAGTTACATGTTTTTGAAGTGGTGAGCATAACAGTTTAATAAGTTTTGTCATATTACATTCTTTGACTGCTAAAATTAAAACCAAAATTGTAACCTTTAAGTGTTTTTTTTGTGGCAGCATTCTTAATAATATGATTATATAACTTCATCTTCGACATGTTTGAGGTCCCGACTCGAGTGGAGGTTCAAAAATGTGATATTGACGTTTGAACCGAAGTTTACTCTGTGCCAGAATGTAATTTTAGTAACTGCCTTTGGTATTTCCTTGCATTGAAGAGAATGTTTATGTAATATTAAAAAAATGGGTTTTACTTAATAATATTTCAGACATTCGTTGATAATATATATCATCAGGGGGGGGGGGGGGGATAAATGGGCGAATAAGAGAACGAATGATTGGGGTATTTGGACACTTTTTTGCACATATAAATTATGACTAAACTGGACCAGGAAAACTTTCCGTGTACATGGTGTACATGGTGTATTAGTGCTGTACAGATTTCTGTATTTTCAAGAGGTGACAATTGTGGCATATCTAAGGGTATGAAAATCACACGTACTGCATATTCATGGGTCAATAAAATTAACCAGCTGTATCATGTGTTCATTCAACGGCTGCTTTGTGTGTCGAACATTGGGCCTAGATTAGTGTGCTGTGCAAAAAGAAAGTTTCCGTGTTTTTTACAGTGACAGATAGTTTGTTAAAACTTTTTGGCTATCCCGAGCATTGTGTCTATTCAGAAAGGATGTGTTATTGTCCAAATCTGTATAGCCCTATTAAATGGTATGTTTACGCCAGAAACTGTATGGGGCCTAGTTATTTTCGGCAAAATTTGTATATTCAAAGGTATATTTTTGGCCAGAGTTGTATATTCAAGACTAAGGGTTTGACTATCCTGTTTGCACACCGAACCCAAATTTTCACCGAGTGCCCCACCCCCTATAGGGGGGATAACCTCCTGAGCATGGTGAGATGTATCAGAATTGGACTGTTTTCCACACAGTATCCTAAATTCCGTTCAAGGCCTCGCACACAGCCTCTCGGACACGTAGGAGATAACTTAGGCTATTCGATGTTTTTATATTTTGTTGGTTGAAATAAAAAAAAATCAAGTTTAAACTGTTTATTTTATATATAATGGTGTTATCAGTTTTCTCGTCTTAAAAACTATACAAATCGATGTATTCTACATGTTTTTGTGTTCATTATTTCAAAAGTTATGGTGAAATAGATAATATCTTGGAAACATGGCGGCCATTTTGGATTTAGTCAATTTTCATTGATTTAAAGAGTTTTAAAAAAATGCAATCCCTTTTTATTCTCATCACTACTATGTTCCAAATGGGAATAAACAAAAAAATCACTTTTAACAAACATTTTGCACGAAAATACATAAGGGCATATACTATACTTGTGCATGATGCCATCCAAATACCGCCTAGTTAGGTTTTTTATATAGGCCTACCTAAGTCATGCTAAAATATCAACTACATGTATGTCGACTGATTTTTTATATGGTACATACAGTAACATGTACTTCAATTATCGCCTATATATACAGATATACATGATATAGGTCTTAGTTATACTTAAACATGTTAAAATACCGCCTACTCAAATTGTTTTATATTTGAGAAAGCACCCATTTGGATTTGTGAGGTCTATCATAGTCTTCATTATTGCGGAGGTTGCTGTTATTTGAGGATGCATTTTAGATAATGTGATCAGGGAGTGGGATTTCCATTGATCCATATTGATTCGTTTCCCATGAGTACACGGACACCCCATCAGGGATATTAACAGAATCCCAACGCTGAAAGCAATATCATGCAAGACCAGTAAACCCTAGAATCCAACATTAAACCAGCTTAGTTTTAACGTCTTGTGTGCGGCTTGCCCAGTGCCGACCCTATACACTTACGGTTTGCTCAACTAAATGCCGACTAATCGAAGTTTATTCTTTTTTTGCAATCAATATGATGCTGTGCTGGATCTTTCCAGACTGCCATTTGATTATATTGTCTGGGTATTGAAATTGTTCGTACAGATTACTGTCTCATAATACAATATAATGTTTAAAGTGATTACATTCATGTAGGGCTACCGGTGGTATTTATCTGTCAGATAGGTTACCAGTGGTTACGTAACGTTACGGTAAAGCCGTATCCATTGTATCCACATAGAAATGACTCTACTGAGTTCAATCATTTCAAGACAAAATACATCGTTTACATGGTTCAGTTCTAAACATTTTCACCACCAGCTGCCACAGTGTTATACATGTTATATGTGCAACTCGCGTATCACACACAACACTTTGACAGCTAGGGGATTACATTACTTAATGGTGCAAAGCGGTATCTATTAAAACCCTCAATCACAGAGAATAAACCATATATAATGGGTCATGGGCGGTGACCCATTATTGCGGCCGTAATCATAGTAATAGGAGTTATTGAAAATCACCCACACAAAACGGTTCTCTCACGCGCCTTGCTATATACATACATGTACATAAACTAATAGAATAACTCTCCACTTGGGTTTTCAGTGTGTTATTTTGTAATTTTTTTGTCTGGTCACCCTGGTGTATCATTGTGATTTTCATACACTGTATCTTCTTTTTCCCATGTGGTATACTGTACCTGTAGGTATTTTTTAATAACTCCACAATTTAAAATATTACTACTCGTATTAGTCGTGAGAAGTGTACAAATCTAACTTTTTGGTAGAGATTTGGCGTAACATGAAGTTGAACAGCGCTGGTCCAGATTTTGAAAAAAATATATTGCTTTGAATCAACCCACCCTGCTATGCACTTTGAGATTTGTTTGTCAATGACCTCATTACCAGTTATCACGGGTGGCAACAGTCACGGGTGGCAACTTTCGTAACCATGACACCAGTGACCGTGTCACCAATTACTATGTCACCAATAACCGTGTCACCAATAACAATGACATTAGTAACAATGAGACAAATAAATATGGCACCAACGACACCAGATCATGGCATTAGTACCAATGGCACCAATAACCATGGCATCAGTGACAATGGCACCAATAACACCAATTACCATGTCACCAATAATCGTGTCACCAATAACAATGGCATTATTAACAATGAGACAAATAAATATGGCACCAACGACACCAGATCATGGCATTAGTACCAATGGCACCAATAACCATGGCATCAGTGACAATGGCACAAATAACCTGATAACCATGGGGCCAATTATTGCCATGACATCAGTTACATTAGCACGGGTAACCGTGATATCGGTGACAATGGCACCAGTAACTATGGCATCAATAACCATGACACCAGTAACCATGGCACCAGCAACCATGTAATCTGGTAATATCCCAGGCATCAGTAACATATGGCACCAATAGCCATGGCACCAGTAACAATGAAGCCAGTAATCTTGGCAACAATAATTATAACCATTGCGCCAAAAGTCATGACGCTAGCTAGTAACCTTGGCGCAAGAAATCTTGGCATCACTAACCATGGCACCAATAACCATGGCACCTGCTACCATGGTACCAAATACCATCCTGGAAAATACCAAGCATTGGTAACTTATTGCTGTACCCACGTCTATGATGATGGCCATATATTAAACAAATGGTATTATTATCATGATTATGGGGGTCACTGTATTTCATCAGTGTCGGAGACGATTGCTCAACACTAAACCAATGGGTGGTGTTTACTTGGTGATGTCCTCCTACATGTATGTTGACCTTGTTGATTGTATACTGACGTCTGTCTGGTCATATATTATATAGTATATAGCCAGACGTAATGACCAGCATCCCTATCATCTCTACATTCCTCTCTTAATGACATCTGATCATCAGCTCAATATTTAGTTAACCTTTGTGGTGCTAGGACGGTGATTGACCGTAAAATGCCACCATTACCTGTACCGTTGTTGATTCTGTGCGGGAATCGTCGTTGATCAAGTTTTAACTGAACTTGTGTGTACTTTGTTCAATTAAAATTATTAAAAGCAAAAATATTTGATCATATTATATAATATTGAACATATCTGAATACTCTCTGAATACACATGTTGCCATGCCCCAACCAAAAACCTCTGTATGAACGTGTTATTTGTTTATCGACGTTGCTAAATTTTGTCAAACCACTACTTGCTACAAATGGTTGCTAGAGCTGGGGATGTTGCGAACTTTAAAATTTTAACTATTTTGGCTTTGTCGTATGTGATGGGTTTAAATCCCCAACGTATTCATCACTTTAATATGTTTAAATACTCATCTTTCAACATTTCTCATCTGCTCTGTTTTCTCCCCAGTAGTGGTACTTTTGTTTGGCCGTTCTGACCAGATTAATTTATAGACTTCATTTGCTAAAACCAAGAACTTTATATAGTTCTTGCTAAAACTAGCAGCCGACCACTTCATACAATACTATAGTTCAAGTATGTCAAATGTCGATGCGAGGTCTAAGCGTCAAGTTAAAATCATTTAAACGACCCGAGTGATGTTGACACTTGAGCGTTGATTTCATTACGACCTCTAAGTGTACTGGACAGAGATGAGTGAGGTTAGTGGTGCTTTGCCAGATACTTATGAGGATCAAACGAATACTCCACACTCGGGATCTCCGCTTACATACGGATCAAAAACCTCACGTGAAGTGTGTGAAGAGCGTCTCCTCCACATCGACCCCTAGCTGCCAGAGTGTCACATGCGCCACTCAGATGAGTGGCGCATGCGACACTCTGGTTGCTAGGAATCGATGTCTATGCTTTTCGAGCTCCAATATAGATTTGCTTGCGCATATTTGAAGAACTTGACCTAGATCTCAGACATATGATTGGTGTCATCTCCTCCAATGAGTTGCGTAATATTTGTGCCAATCTCTAGGAATACTGACTGACCTTGGGCCACGTTTTATCAAATAGTTTTGTATAGAACGTCCTTGGTCTAATCTCGCTCGTTGTGCTCCGAAAACCCATCACCTTCCTATGTGATGAAATTAAAAATTATTTCTCGTACCAACCCCCCCCCCCCCCCGAATTTTTCATTGCGCCCGGTAGCGTATAGCAGTGGCTTTACGTTTGCGAACGTGAGACCACATTATCCGGCATAACTTTTATGGTGGGGTTGAAGGTTATGTAAACCAGAACCATAATTTTTAGGGCTTCTGTATACTGTACTAGACAGCCGGGTCAGCCATGTCCTCTCAATGAACAGTTTATTGTGACCTGTCTTTGTATTGGCGTGAGAGTACTGCTCTAAAACCGAAAGGCAGTAACTGCTTACTTTTTCAAGTGAGCAGTTACTACATTTTGACTTTGCACGGCAGACTAGGCCTATGCGTTCACATTCAGGAAGCATTGGATATTTACAACGCCATCAGCAAACAGAGATTATTGATGAGAATGCAATCAGCCGGCGGAAAGCGTGACAGAAAACAAGTTATCATAATAATGTCCTTGTATGAAAACCCTTTCGCTTCCACGACCCCTATAGGCGGAATAATTCTCTAATATTTACAATACGTTTTTGACGCTTCCTAATTCACATAGATAAAATAGTTAAGTATGATTTAATCACTTAACCCTTACAGCGCGGGGACCGACTTTAGTCGTCAGAATCTGACGTCTGTAGACGTCAGATTCTCACGACTAAAGTCGATCCCCGCACTGTACATGCTGTAAGGATAAAAATATTTATAATAGCCGCAGACCCGTAACATAGGTATTCAAATGATTCGGAAAGAGCTAACCAAGACATTTATGATGATTTCAAGGTGAAAAAAACCCATTTGGTTGCGATGTTTTTTATAAATTAATTCACCGCTTTAATGATTAAGCTCCCCTACCGCATTATCACACCATTGATATTTTGCATTTTTACATAGATTTTATTGAATAAAAAATGTTATTTCCCATCACAATAAGAAAGGTGCGAGTTAAATATTTTATACTTGGCTACTTCAATAAAATCAGGACATTCCTTCACATTGAATTACAATTCACATCTCAGGGTGAAAAAAAATGAAATCAAATATATGGTTGGAGAAGGGTTATAGTGTTAACATGGTAAGTCGTTAACGGACCCAGATGCCCGACCTTGGACAAGAATGTTGTCTCTCCCCAAAAAATATAATTATCAGGCCAGATGGCTAATTACAATTGAATTTGTATTTTGATCCTACGATTTTTTTGTCTTGTGTTAATGTACATACACATTAAGCAAAAATAATAATCTAAGTATCCCTGCAAAAGAAAATGACATGTAGACATAACAATTATAAGTTCTAGTTATTTCTCATTGAGCAGCTATGAATATTGTGTGTGATAACGTCATATTCGTATATATCTTTATGGCTTTCACATATTAAGGCGTTCCTTTCGTGTGTTTGATGCTTATTTTGTTCGGTTATTCAATAGAAAGTGATATATGCGTGTCTTTTTGTGGTAAAACGACAATCTTGGCACATATGCTACATAATTCATGTCCCAGTGAACATTCCCATTCTATATGTCTTAATGGTAACACAATCTAGACTAGAGTACACAATGTTGCACGACATGCCACGTGGAGTGTGATATCTCACAGTTCGCTTCATTAATTAATGTTAGCAGTTTCACACTATGTCATGTAGATATCATACACAGTCGCCATAGAGAGAGACGTGGCGCATAGGCTAGAGCGCGGGACTTGTCACAGGCTGCCCTGACTCAGGGGGGAATGAGTACCTGGTAGGACTGTATGTTAAACATCATACATTGTACATGTTGTACGTGAGTTGAAGTTCAGTTGTAGTCTATAATTTAGTCGAGCAGATTAATAATTTTATGTTATCGAAAGTGACTGCATATACAACTTTAAATTGATGAGTTTCTGTACCCTTGAACTGTGCCTCAAATACCAGAATTCAACCTTAGCTGATAAAGCCAGTTTACACACAGTTAGCTTGGTTAGTGAGACACCGTTTGAGGTGGTTAAAAATCTGCATGCTGGTGACCATGCATATCGGCACCTCGGGTATTTAAGGGTCGTATCTGTTACTTTACGTTACGTTAACACTGGTTAACCCTTAGAGCACTGATGTCGACTTCAGTAGACATTCTGTGTTTTTATCAGCACCTGTATAACCCCTGATAACGAGCTGTTCATAGTTAAATATGCCTTCAATCTTAAAGCACTGATATATTGGGTTTTAAATTTGACAAACAACATACATTTTCAGTCACTTCAAGTGACTGAAAATTTAAATTGAATAACTCAGTGATCTAAGGGTTAATACCTGGATGATTTACTCTACTAGTATCTGAGATGTTTTCAAGATAGAATAATTCAATACAAATCCCCACTAGCCATTCAAATGATGACTCCGGCGCTGTGAATGGATGTAATTAGTATATGCGGTTCTTTCATTTTTGCATTAAATTGGACAATGTTTTTTTGTGTGAATTGCGGTAGCAATGTGATTTTGGACATTTCCGTGTAGGTTAAAATGATATTTTTTTGTGGATTTAGCCAATGTGACTCTGATGTCGGTCTAACGTAGATATGACGCTGTCCCAAGCTCAATTCAACAAACTTGTTGGCCGGAATTTTGCACCTGTATAATGTGTACTGGGTGGTATATCCTAACACACACTATTCAACACCCTATTTGCGCGGTGACAATTCTAGGCCAACGTCATGGACATTGTTACAGCTTTGGGCCAGGTTGTTTTTTGTTGCCGTGATAGCTCAGGTTCAGGTGTGCTGCTCTGGTTATCACAAACACGAGAACCAACATTGTTTTAATGTTGAACCACCGTCTACAACATTGACCCGACATTAATTCCACATTGGTTCACTTATGATGTTTTCTGGACGTGATCACGCAGACACAGGTACACATGGTCCCAGCAAAAGGGGAGACGTGAATCAGATGCTGGGTCAATGCTGGGCCAGCGTCGTTCGACGCTGGCCCAACATTGACCCAGCATTCATCTGTGTCTGCTGTTTGTTGAGGTGATCACTGCCTGGTGCACCAGACCGTACCTAATCAAACCACTCATCCTTACTGAGCTCTCAACAATAATATCAACCATTCAGGCGATATAAGCTGTAGATCGAGGCAAGCGTAAGAGTTTGTTTCTATGGTGGAGTAATGTTGGTCCCGCAGCGCAGACTGTTGTTAAACACTGGGTCAATTTCTTGTCAGCGCGAACCCATGACCCGTGTGTGCTTATCAGCGTAACATTTACCCTTTTGATCACTATTAAATAATGACTCAAATCAATTTAATCCGTTTTAATAACATACATGATTGTACTTAACAGTTCGAATAACAGTTCTTGTGAGCGACAGACATGTCTGGTTTCAAATTAGATAGATGTTCTCACCTATTTTAAGTTATTGGTCGCGGAAATTAGATAAGTTACCGGAATATAGGTGAAAAGATACATATTTCGCATTCTTTTCAAGATGGTATTTAGATCTCTGCGGAATACTTCAACCTCCAAAAGACCATATTTAGTAGGATATATATATATATTTTTTACATTTTCCAGTGTTTCGTTTGTATATAATTTTTCATTTGTTATGCGTTATAATAACGATAATGGGCGGGGGCCCTGGTGCAGTGGTTCAAGCTGCCTGCTTGAAAAGTTGGAGGTGGCGGGTTCTCATTTCACTCTGGCCTTCAAGTTTTAAAGATACAAAATGTTTCTCCCCCGCTCACTCCTAAATATTCAATATTGTGGAGAGCCTCTGTGACCGAGAGGTAGCGTGTTCGGACATTCGAATCCTGTGCCTGTAGGGCAGTGTCATCTCACCATCCTCAGGAGGTCTCCTGGCCCGGTTTAGCCTAATCCTTTATGTGCACAATGGTGGTCTAAAACACCATTCATTTTAATTTTATAGTTATAACGATAATGCGAAATTGTTTCTTCAGATAATCTGAATGTATACTGTGCTCAGTCTGCGACTAATTATTCATCTGTATATTATAGTCAGATTCACATTAAATTCATCAACCAGGATTATTAAATTTCGCGGATTTCTTAGTCAATTCTCAACCAATTTTCATGTAATTTTACACACCATTTTCCATTCATGTCGTGACTACCCTGAAAGTTTCTCAAAGTTTTGATAAGTATGGTAGAAGTTAGACCATTTGACATGTAATAAAATTCTGAGACGAAGCTAATTCTGTGAAACTCAATGACCTTGACCTCCTTTGTTTTCACCGAGCTGGCTAATACAATGAAGTATGGGGGGGGGGGGGTCTTATATAACCTTGTTTTCACAACAATTTCCTGACAACAGACTGCTTGCACGAGTTTGCGCAGTGAACAATTGTCTGATTAAAACAGTTCAGAGTTGCTCACTGTGTGGCGTGTTGTCATTGAAAAGTGTGTAACAGTTGTCTGATTAAAACAGTTCAGCGTTGCTCACCGTGTGGCGTGTTGTTATTGAAAAAGGTGTAATTGAGAATTGACTGAGAAATCGGCGAAAATCATTCACCACGGTTAATGTGACACAGACTATAGTCAGATAGTGTGGCAGTGTGGAATGTCATAATTAATCGCTTCATCTTTCTTGTGAGGCTGTTTCAGTTTAACATATCCCTGATTAAAGTGGTCTAAGGGCAGATTCAGCTATTATAAATCCGAGCATTAGTTTATTATTTACATTTGTGAAGCGTTGAATATAACAGACCTGGTGGTCTTTACAAGGCAGTATAACAGACCTGGTGGTCTTTACAATGCAGATTTAATGGAATGAGGCACTCCTGTTATATAATATGCACTAAACGACACAAACCTGTTTAACGTGACAGCATGAATACTGCCATTTAACGTGGATCTATTTCCAGGACATTGTTTTTGTTTTTAAAACATGGTTTTATAAGACAACTAAAACATGAGAAAACAGTACTATAGTCAACTGTAGTCGACATCGGTGTGCTAAGGGTTAATGCACTAGGCCAGGTTAGACATTTTAACAACCATGACTGAAACTAGGTGGTGGGTTTATCCCCTTTAATTTGTTTAAATGCATTTATAAATCGACATGTCATTTGGCCTATGGTGCTTAGATATCAAGAACATCGGTCAAATTGAATTTATTAGTATTTTCTATCACAAAAGCAGACAAGTTGTAATCATACCAATGGTTGATTTTCCTCTGTTCATTAGTCATGTTATTATGACGTACTTGTAATTTTTTCAATGAAGCAAAGAGAGCCTTTGTCGTTTGTACAATATGCCAATAAAAAACCCCTGTTTATATCCCTATAACAGGACGCATTTTAATGTATACCGTCGCACAAAAAAACTGTTGAGATTTATCTACTAATGATTTATTTAGCCTTCTATCCAAGCTACGATAAAGTCCGGGTGCGTGAATGTGTTTATCTTCAAAATAAAAAGCACATTGAACGTGACATGACCCAGACTGTACATAACTTTTTTAACCAACACGCACAACAGATTTATCCAGTGTAACATCAATGTTGGACCAGCGTCGTAGACAGTGAAACCACATTAATTTTGGTATATCTGTTGTGTTGCATGGCTGGAATAACACATTGAGCAGCCTGATCACATGTATGCAAAATGTGCCATATTTATTTTTTTTTTTTAATATTCAGTATTAAAATATTGAATACAAATTACCCCTTCGGTATGAAAGGGTTTATCTGCCACTTTACAAAGTGGCACATGGTTCCCACGGGTCTTTGAAAACGGGAAAAATCCATGAATTTGAAAAAAATTCCAGGCCTGGAGAAGTCTTTGATTTTTGTAAAAACATATATAAACAGCGAAAAGTCTTTAATTTTGATCAACCTGTGTTGTTTTGCTGTTGATCTTGAAAAGCCTCACGCAGCGGCGACAGTTAGTGATTAAACATGTTAAATGAAAGAAGAAGCTACACTTAAAATAACAATGTGGTTTAGGAATCTAGTTGCCGTTTTCCATACCTTCTGACCTAAACTTATTTTTGTAATCCTCGAATCAATTTTTTAACAAACACAAAAATGGTCTTTGTAAAATATTGAGAAGTCTTTGCAAGGTCCTTAAAAAGTTCTTGAATTTTGTATTCGAAAAAGTGTGGGAACCATGGTGGCAGATACACCATTTCATATCCAACGGGACGAAATGTCATATGTCATATTTTGCTTGGTTACACTGTTTTGCTAGACGTTGCACATGTACCACTGGTCTATAGGATATGTCGCATAGGCAATTAAAAAGTTACGCGTATGTTAAAGAAGAAACAAACATTATGATTATGTAAATGTACTGTAGATTCAGATAGCAGGATAGTAAAACGAGTTAATCTATAAGTCGGTATCTACAAATATTAATATAACATTTGTCATAAGCATTTTTGTTTAAAAGCCTTAACTTCTCAGTACAAAAGACCAGGGCTCCCGATGGCTCATTCTTTCTGGGTGTCACTCAGAGCTGAGCGGTACTGATTTCGTCGGGACGGATATTAATCTTGTCCTTAGGGTTTGTGTATATACAATGTTCCAAACTGTTCAAAGGTCTGACGTGTGCGGTGCTGTCTATATCGTACTGTGCACTATCTCCACATAAAGTACCCTTGTCATTTGACAAGAGCATAGTGCATAGTCCCGACTTCGGGCTTCCTTCTGTCTCGATATTGCCATGCTTGTGCAGAAGGCGACGTAAAGCAATACCATTTTATGCTATTACTTACTGAGTAGAAATGATTTTATTTTCAGATTTCACTTCAATTTATCATTTTTGAAATTCCATAAATAAATTAGAATATTTATACATACATTGTATAAGTACACTGTACATAATATTATCATCCAGTATTATTATCTGTGGATATATTGGTCACAGGCCGCTTGCAACAGTATCAGGACAGCATGCCCAATAGGCCCATAAAACAAGTACCCAGAACTGGTAAATTGGAAGTGAAAAGCACATATTCATTAATCTGTCATAGCCGTTTAACTGTGACAGGTTACTCTAGCAATTGTAAGATATTAATCCAGCATTGCCATGATTACAGTGTCAAACAACTCAAATGTAGAGAAACACTGTTGCAGGCAATGACATGTTGTCGACTAGATATATCTACAAAATTGAATATTATTTTAATTTCATCAAATCCATTTAGTATTTCTCATCAACCTACAATTATTTACATGGCGATACTTATTCGCAACTTGAATTTATTCAGTTGAAAATATCAAGTATCTACTTTGTCACAGTCAAGTGAACATGCTCACTAGAATTACCTGGGATTGTGCATTACTATAAATCTTATTATTTGGCATCTGCATCACCTAAATATAATAATGACGAAATGACTATAATCGATGGGTACAATATAATGATACACGGTACAGTAATTACAGGAGGGGGTGGTAAGAGTCTGATATCTATCCCGCGAACACGATGCATTGACCCAATGCTGGCCAACATTGACCCAGCATTGGGTCAATGTATCGTGTTTGCTGGGATATATCCAGTAGATCCTCTACATGTACATTCTCGTTTACTTCATAATCGCAACAAAATGGTAATGCTCCCTACTATTACTAATTATAATTGGCACTATTATAGTTTTTATGCACACATTTACTCTAGTCAGTCACTAAGAAAAAACTGTTCAAGATTTTTATTTAATTTATTCTTATTCGAATGAATTAGAGGTGAAAAATGACAATATCCTTCACATCCTTGGTTTGCGCGGGTGAGAAAATTGACATCTGTGAAATTGAAGTTCAATCATTTCTAAAGCAGCTTGATATTTAAATTTACAAATTCCGTGTTTGTGTGTTTAACCCTTGCAGCGCGGTGATCAACTTTAGACGTCAGAGTCTGACGTCTGTAAACGTCAGATTCTGACGTCGAAAGTCGATCCCCGCGCTGAAAGAATAAAATATTATAACGGCCGTAGATCCATACCATAGGTACTATAGTATTCAAATGAAGCAGAAAGAGCTAACTAAAACAAGACAAAATATATTTCAGCGCTTTAAGGGTTAAGCGATACGCCACGCGCAGTTAAAGAGTTTGCAATCTAAACATAGTACTAACTTTACTGATGCTGCTGACGCTAAGTTATCAGTCCGATATCCTATGTCAATTACCACATTTGTGGTAATCACGGTAATCTTCAATATTGGTGTATTTGTGGGGTGATTTAAGCCACTTATTAGCTCCCGCCGTCACCGTAGGTGAGCGAAGGGAGCTATGGATTCTACCTTCGTTTTTTTTGGCCTCTTCTTTTGCCTATAACTTTGTGAGAAAATAAGCTAGGATAACAATTTTTGGTATGTGGGTTACTTCCAGGTGGCTAATGGACGGGTTAAAATATTTTTAATCTGAATTCAATACGCAAGGTTGCAGAGGAGAAAATGATGATGTGACGGCGTTGGGCCGTTGGGCCGTTGGGCCGTCCGTAAACAATTCGTTTCCGGAGCATATCTCTGAAAGTACTTGTCCGATTGTCTACAAATTTTACACACAACACCCCTAGGGGGTCTTGTTGTGCCTTTTGGGGTATTTGAACTTTGACCTACTTCTGGTTCAGAACTATGACCTATTTAGACGTTTTGACGCGCACTTCGTTTCCGGAGCAGATCTCGAAAAGTACTGGGCCGATGACAGTCATATTGCACATACATGTTCTCTAAGGTCCCTAGTTGTGCCTTTTCAGGTTTTTGGACCTTGACCTGGAAGTTGACCCAGCACTTTGACCTAATTTATAACATCGGTAAATCCGACTGAAAGATTTTGTGGAATATCATGAAAACCGCTCAAGATAGCTACACCATTACTATAAAACAAATTGTGAGGTTCCAGGAGAGGATGCATCTTGAAAAATTTCAAGTTGATAAAATCAAAAATGGCCGCCTATCGGCCATTATTCACCTCGACAGGCCTGATATTGCGGAATATCATGAACACCGCTCAAGATAGCTACACCATTACTATAAAACAAATTGTAAGGTTTCAGGAGAGGATGCATTTTGAAAAAAATCATTTTGTCCAAGTTCAAAATGGCCGTCAATCGGCCATAATTCACTTTCACATGGCCGTTATTTGGTAAACCGTGCTAGATGGCTAGACCATTACTATAAAACAAAATGTGTGATTTCAGGAGAGGATGCATCTTGAAAAAAATTGACTCGATAAAATTCAAAATGGCCGCTTATCGGCCATTATTCACTTTCACATGGCCGATATTTGGTCAACCGTGCTAGATGGCTGGACCATTACTATAAATCGAAATGTGAGATTTCAGATGAGGATGCATCTTGAAAAGTTTGACTTGATCAAATTTAAAAGGGCCGCTTTTTCGGCCATTATTCATTTTCACATGGCTGATATTTGGTAAACCGTGCTAGATGGCTAGACCATTACCTGATTACTATAAAACAAAGTGTGAGTTTTCGGGGGAGGATGCACCCTGAAAATTTTTAACTTACGAATTCAAAATGGCCGACAATCAGCATTATTTACCTCGATAGGCCTGATATCAGGTAAACCGTGCTAGATAGCTAGACCATTACTATAAAACAAAATGTGACGTTTCGAGAGAGGATGCCTTTCAAAAACTTTCGACTCAATCGAATTCAAAATGGCCGCCTATCGCCACTATTTACTTTCACATTGCTGATATTTGGTAAACTGTGTTAGATAGCTGGACTATTACTATAAAACAAAATGTGATATTACAAGAGAGGATGCATCTTGAAAAAAAATGACTAGATCAAATTCAAAATGGCCGCCTATCGGCCATTATTCACTTTCACATAGCCGTTTTTTGGTAAACCGTGCTAGATGGCTAGACCATTACTATAGAATGAAATGTGAGATTTCAGCTGAGGATGCATCTTGGAAAATTTCGACTTGATCAAATTCAAAATGGCCGCCTTTAGGCCATTATTCACTTCCACATGGCCGATATTTGGTAAACCGTGCTAGATAGCTAGACGATTACTTTAGAATGAAATGTGAGATTTCAGCTGAGGATGCATCTTGAAAAATTCTGACTCGATCAAATTCAAAATGGCCCCCCTATCGGCCATTATTTACTTTCACATGCACAATATTTTGCAAACTGTGTTAGATGTTAGTCCATTACTATAAAACAAAATTTGAGGTTTCGGGGGAGGATGCACCCTAAGTTTTTGACTAATTTATATCGAACTCAAAATGACCGTAAATCAGCTATTAGTTACCTCGATTGGCCTGATATCGGGTAAACCGTGCCAGATAGGTAGACCATTACTGAGATACTGATTAGGATCATTAATTTCAATGGAGGTTTGCAATCTCTGACAGACTGTTTAGTTCTTATCTTACTCTTAGACTGGGCTTCTTAGACCTAGTTGTCTTGCGTCTTGTTGACCTAGCTTAGGACAACATTAAAAACCCTACACAAAATTGCTTAAATCAAATTCTAATTCGTCGCGGGAGCTCCTGGACTTATGTAGTCTTGTTGAAGATGTGTTTGTCAGTAGATAGACACAAGTCAACTGCTCAAATGTATCATCTAATTTAACGCTTTAAATTAAAAATACGATCAGTGACATTGTTGCTAATAAGACACACAAAAAAGTATGTAGAAAAACTATTTATATGATATAATACGAGTCGACTATTATAATTCGCGGGCGTTTGCGTGTGTTTTACTGTTTTTTGCTTGATTATTTATGACCATACATGTACATCTCACGCTCGCCCAGGGCCGTTGTTTACTCGGCTAGTACATCTCATGATGTCCTCTACATTTGACGTGATCACGAGTTCGTTAAATGTGGCACATTTTTTGCTAATGATCAGCGTACTTCTGCGAGCCAGTGAGTGTGATATCCGTATTCCTAGCCCAACATTGGACTAAGTGTGTTCACAACTCAGTCCAATGTTGGACTACATATTTCCACCAGCCCTGGTCTTGTTCACCACGTTTTAGTTTTTTTTTTACCATCAAACAAGATCATTTGAAACATAAATGAGCATAACATGTTCTAGATTGGCTTTTGTTTTGATTCAAATTGTAATTTTTATCCACCTGATGCTGGCAGTCTTGGCAGCAAGACATACCTTAATCATTTGTTAATGTGGGTAAATGTAGTGCTTCAGGGGGTTAACATGATTAACACAAGGCCACAGAAAAAAAAATAGTAAGTCGATTGAATCACCGCTACTGCCTGGTAAAAATGTGAAGACAATTTTTGTTTATTATCACTCCACATCACCACCGCCCTGACTTCGGATTGATATGTTTTTTTTTCTTTCTGTCCAACCTCTTGTTTGGTTAAGACGACAGGTCATACATGTATATGCTTTTATAGTACTCTGATCTCGTTACCGAAAATGTATTTAGCATAAAGCCACTCTGGCAGTATTCTGTCGGACCAAATTACATGCACCTACTACTTATTTTTTTATTATATCTGGCCTTGTAGAGAGTCAGCATCACGCATATCGAAGGCTGCACCAGCCGCCATCTCGATGATCAGCATGCCTCGAAATTATTCAATTTGAATACATTTAGCTATCGCGATAAACACTGATATAAACAATGTATCATTTAGTACAGATTCAATTCATTTTGTCATTGATGATTCACGAACTTTAAATGTACCGTAGTCTGTGATTTACCCTATTTATACTGAGAACCTGCTACAACGTATACAATTTTTTTTTTACACATTCATCAGAACATTATATGTGAGGGTCCCGCCCTATCAAGGTTAATGGTTAATTATTCAACTAAACTATTCACTTATCTGACATGTACATTGATGACTTGTGGATCTTCGTGCTATAATCACATTGCAAAGCACTCATGAATTAACCCCATACATATTTACACATGTTGCTATTATCTAGTTTTTAGCTGGGAGCCTATGATCTTAAATTACTTAGAGGGGATCTAATATTCGAAATGCAAGGACAAATTCATGTACATCACAATGTATTTTTTTTGAATATTATATTGCACTGAGCGCTATAATACCGATACACCTGTACCATGTGTACATGTATCTGATAACACGGGTACATAATTTACCTGTATATATCATGTTATACACGTATCTCCCCTTTATCATGTTTATATGTTATGCTCATTTATCTCCTCTCACAACCATTACTATTTTAATTTTCAATAGCATGTTAATCAATAGATTGTACATGACCTTTACATTTAAATCTATGTATCATTATGTTATAGTACCGGTATAAAATAAACTATATAATTTAAAAAATGCAGCTGTTTGTGTGGTAAATAAACCACTAATGCCCTTTGTTACCCGTGAAACTTATCAGGAGCTGGGAATGTCACTGATATCCTTGGAACGTTTGCTGTTATTTTTTTACGTGGGCATCGGGCAAATTACATTACCTCGGAGTAAGAAAACATGTTATTGTTGAAGAACATCCTCGTGTTTGCAACACGTCCTGCTTTTGTGATACTTTAACCCTTTAACCGCCAAATTATTCAATTTGAATTTCCACCCACTTGAAGTTGTGTCTCGCTGACGCGATCCACAACTTAAAGTTAGTGAAAATTATTCAGATTTGGCAAAATGGAGGTCAACTCTTTTCAAATCGTGCTGATTGATGTCACATAATGGCTTTAACATGCTTAAAAGGCGGTACTGAATGTGGTAATAATTAAGTGAAAAACCCAATATATGCGACACCGGCGGTTAAAGGGTTAAAGTCATTTAATCCTATTTTTGTGTTAATCTGTTCTGGTCATCACACCAATGAATGGAGCTACATGTATAAATTGATAAACCTATAGCTGTTACAATGATATTACATCAACATGATCAACCACGAAATTGTCAACTGTCTACGACAATGGGCCAAATTAAAAACAACTTTGGGTGAACATGTCATACTGTGATGGCACACAAACTGTGATGAATGAGGATAATATACTTTCCGGTTCCGTATAAAGTGTAGCCACATAACTTGAGTCATTAGCGCAATTCCGAATTGATTGTGTACGTTCCTACGTAATATTTTACATTTTCTTGCAAGATCATGGACATGCTATGATATAACCAGTATTTGTCACATATAATAAGTTCATATGCATGATGAGCTTTTGCACTTACTACTAGTATACATAGAATCAGCTGCCAGATGGACAGGAATCGGTGCTCTATGACACGACACGATGTCCCTAAACCGGGTCACTACTGGGCCAGCGTCTGAGACGTTTGCCCAGCAGTGACCCGGCTTTGGACTGTGGTTGATGGACACACGCTGGGGATCCTGCAGGCATTTCTGGCAGGGGCGCGGTCTGGCTGGCACACAGCCACCAATTACATGACTCTATGTGCTTGTCCGTCCTCCCATTATGTGCTAAGTATCCTCACGTCCATCGTTCCCTTTACATCTCATGGGTCTGTCAGGGATAATCACGCCATTTGTTCAATCGTACTGACCCTGTACACAGGTACATGAACGTGTGTACAACATGCTTCATATCCCGATCCACAAGAATATGTCTGGGAGCATTCGCAGGCCTCCTGGCGTAAGATAAAAACCGCTTCCCATCCCAGTCAGCGTTTTTAGTGAAACACCTACGATAGCGGAACCGAAGAATGTGTCACATTCTAGGGATATATCGCTGAATAAATAGCCGCTATAGATTGGAAAGTCTCTGGGGTTGAGTGGTAGCGTGCGCGGCCTCCGCTCGCCTGGATACAACACTATAACATAGTTTCACGTCTGTTGTTTGTTTAGTCGCAAACCTTGGTCCTGCATACATTGTAGATATATACAACACCTTTTTAAGTCTCCGCCCACTATGTGGTGGTGGAGACTGATGAGCGGACTCAGTCTGTCACTCTGTGCAACTTGGTCTGTGAGTCTGTCTCCCATTCATTTCTCTCCAGCGCTGTGTTTTGTGTTTGCTGGGGTGGGAGCCTGATTAAAATGAATGAGATGGAAAATCATCATTCTGGAAATTAAGGGGAAACTCGAGTTTCCGCGTGACCCCTACGTGATACAGATCATCGTCTCGTGTTTATCGGGTTTCAAGATGGATAATTGAGAATGAGAATATGTTTTTCATTTGTGGCGTCTGACTGGTTTTGGGGCTTGTATCACACACCCTGTCTGGCTCGGCTACCTCAGTACCTGGTGTCCATGGTGTTAGTATGTGTACATGTAATAAACATAGTAGATGTATAGAAGTGATAAAGGTAGTAGGTTTGGCATCTGGACCCTGACAGCTGTGACATCCCTCATATCACGTCTCTACACCACGACACACATTCACACATCCACCATGTGAGCAACACACTATCACTAACAGAAAATAGCACTTCTAAGTCATGTCTACTAATGGACAAAACGCTTTGATTCTCCAGCATGGACGTTTGAGTAGTGGCATGACGCTATGAGGTATTTAACATATCATATAATATTAAATTTTAGCTATGGTCAATGAGAAGTGTGCTATACTGACACTGTTTGCGTATATGACCTGTAATGATCCATATTAATATATCTATGTTTTTTATCGTCGATAAAGTTAATATTAGAAAAGACTGACCTTTCTATGACGTTCAAAATTATATAACAATATTGTCCTTGTGCATGTTGTGGAGACAATGTGTTTCTTAGCAGATTATCCTTAACCCTTTAACCGCCGGTGTCGCATATATTCGGGTTTTCATTTTTTATTAGCACATTAAGTACCACCTTTTAAACATGTTCAAGATAAAATGTGACATCAATCAGCAATATTTGATAACAGTTGACCTCCATTTTGTCAAATCTGAATATTTTCACTCACTTGAAGTTGTGGATCGCGTCAGCGAGACACAACTTCAAGTGGGTGAAAATTCAGATTGAATAATTTGGCGGTTAAAAGGTTAAATCATTCTAAATCATTCATAAAGTGGCACTATTGCTGCTGAGTGGTTCAGCTTTGTAGTTCAAAGTGTAGTTAGTACTCGACACCCAGCCAATGCCGGACCGTGTTTTAACGTCACGTGGTATAAATGGCCAATCAGCAAACGAGTTTTCGTTTCAGTGACGAGTACGTAATTTTTTTCGTCCACATATACTACATGCAGCCAATCAATTCTCGTTACTGGAGACCACGTGGAAAATGTATCCAATTCACGCCCGTCATTCAGTCGTGATGGCGTAACCATGGTAACAGGCAGACTTGTACTGTTCTGCAAAGCCGAAAGGGGGTATTTGGTTAGCGGCAGTATACGCATGGTTAGATATTCGGTTGAATTCGGGCCATCGTCGCAGAAAATGGGACAGTTTTGAAACAGGTGTTGTTGACTCTATATAAGTTTAATGTTGGGCCAGCACCGTTGACATGATTTCAACAATTGTGAACGCCATGTTGTTTCTGGGACTTTGCCAGTAGACGTCACGTGTATAGTGTTCCCCCCCCCCCCCCCACGTGTCTTGTACATTCTGAAGATGACATGCGTTCATGCTGACAAAACGTCACCAGGATGACAACTAGAAATAGGAATGTCTCATTTTCAGTCCGCGACTTTTTGAGAAACATCGTACTGAAGATAATAGAGACAGACAACTTGATTGATTCCTTTCAAGATGTGGTTTTATCAGGAGAACGAACACTGAACATGCTGAACGTATCTTATCTGAGGTGTTTACCATTTAACGATGCTTCTGTATATTACTCTATATTATATTATGTATGACGAAATGAGTCAATATAATGATTATTGAACAGTGCTATTATATGGATATAAATACGCAGTATTACGCCCTGCACATACATATTTAATGTGGAGTAATCACTAACACAACAAATAACGGGAGTACATTTTTCATTTAACGCCACATCACCGCTCGCGTGAAATACCGTCCGTCACCGGATGTATGTCGAGAAGTGGACTTTGGTCATTATTTTTCAGCTAGCGCATTACGAGTAATTTTGTCGTAGAATGTTACATTATTTACCGGCTGTATACGTTAATCAAAGTGTAAAATATTTTGTTATCTGTATATAATTATTATATTGTAGACGCTTTTAGGCGCCGTTGATTACACACAACCACACAGTTAACATTAAAACGGGAAACACCATTTTCAGGAGGTATGTGTAAATATTATGATTAGCGACGTTGTAGCCCTTCCAGCCATGGTCGATCTTGGGAAGGTGTGTCCAGAACGTGTACGATTGTTCCCCGATTTTCTTTGATCAGACCTGAGGCCAGTTGGAGCGTATGCAGTATAAAACACATACATGATTGATATCCTTTTCTGCTAGACGACATCACTTTTTTAGAAATGCATGAACGAACACACTACATTTATAAAATGCACGCCGCCGAGGGAAGAGGGGGGGGGGGGCTTGATGTCTAATATTGCACGTTTAGTGTGACACTGTAGACATTCCTCAAACTCCTGTCTCAATCTTTGTCATCGTCTTCTCTGTCACCTGATAAATAGACTACGCTCGAGCTGTACGTAGAAAGACATAACCTTGGTATTAAAGGGTCGGATTTGTCTCTTTAATACCGAGATGACGATAATACATTGATTTTATCGGATCCAAGATGTAAGTTGTTATACAAAAATATGTAGCAAAATGTGTTATTATCACATTTTGTATGGTTATGGTGTGTTATATCAAGCTAAATGAAATGAAATGAATCGGGCGGTAGGCCACCTTTGTGCACATATAGGCTTAACTGGGCGAGGAGAACCTCCTGAGGATGGTGAGATGATTGAGATGACACTGTCCTCCAGACACAGGATTCGAAATTCGAGCCCTGGCGGTCTGAGGCCGCAGCACGCTACCTCTCGGCCATGGATGCTCCCCACAATACTGAATTTCACACGTGGATGGGGAAGAAACATTTTTTGAGCAACTCTTTCTAGTTTGCTTGTTGGGCTGCTCTATGGATGCATGTGTCAGCTGCTGCGTATTGATTTTTATTTTTTTCGTTATGAATTATTGAAACTGGGAACATTGGTTAACCATAACAGGTGATTTCCACAGCGGGCGATAACGTGTCGGCCATCCATCCGCCGTGTGCAAAGACACGACTCGCTGAGCATGCAGTCACCATGACAACCAAATCAGGGTATTTATCAAGTAAACAGACATTTTGAGGATGACCAAGGATGCTCCTCCGTGTATCCGGGGATGTAGTGTGTGACAAGTAGTGTCATTGTCAGCGCTGTGTAGAAGTCATCTGAAGCCCGCTGTAAATGACGGAATAGGCGATCCATACACAAACTGTGCGAATTTTATCCCGTACAGCACTGATGTCGATTATGCCCAACAGATACAAGACGTTGAATCAATGTTGGTTCAGCGTTGGTCCATAGTATGGTGTTTCTGTGATCTTAGTCCCACTTACTTACAGTGTAACCGGTTTTTGAATCTGTTAAACTGATACATTATGTCAGCTGATTCTACAAATCTGGGTGAGTTTCACTCACTTGAATTTGTGGATCGCGGTAGCGAGACTACTTCAAATGATTAAACTTGAATGGCTCAGAGCTCCATAAAAAGGATATACATATACATTTTTTGCTGGATTCACTGAAGATTGGAAGATTTGATGCGGAAGAGACACGTGTTATCATTGTCTCTACAGACATCTTGTAGCACTGATATTCGCCTGCTTTCTACTATAACCAGGGGATTACATGATTGTATAAAAAGAGTGTCTTCCTCGCGTCTTGGGAATTTAATTTGTAAATTTAATTGTTTTGGGCTTAGTTTTATTCTGCTTTCTATTGTAGGCATAATACTGTCCCTAATTGTAAACATATATATATATGCAAGCGAGGGTTGGCGTCCATTGCTGGCATCCATTCTCCTGTTACAACTAAATTGTAAGTCATGGACCTGTTGACTGTTATATCGTCTGTTTGCTCTTTGTCTTTGAACAGCTATATGTTTTTTTCTTAACCAAAATACATTCGGAGACTATCACACAGTACTATACGGGGGTAACCCGATTTCGCAAAAAATAAAGTCTTATGCCCACGTAGTCGGTATACGCAGAGACCGTACTGTATGGATCGACTGTCACAGCTGGTCTGCCTCAAATACACATCCAATCAAACGTTAGACTGACACGCAACGCCACCACAATGCTGGCACAGCGTCAAAGATGCTGGTCCGGCATTGTGGCGGTGCTGAGACAACGCTCCCGTCAGAGCGTAGATACAGGCACGTCTCACATTGTTACCCCATCTTATACTCAACACACCCTCTCATCGCAGTAATATAGAAAAATAAATCTTTACAATATACATTCAGTCAATTTTGACAACAACAAAATCAAATATTTTATCACAGAGTCCTAAGTGTCCTTATAAAATGGCAAAGCGGTGCTATCACGGTAACATTGATTGAAATACACGGTGTATAATTATTGTAAAGGGTATAAATAGCGTCCTCAGGGCTCTAAATGTCGCCTGTCATCCTCATTTGTACGCATACAGTCAGTCTACCTCTCTAGACCAGAGTTCTACAGTAGACAGGGACCTGGGCTGATATTCTATAGATATAGCGGACATTTGGAAGTTTTCCACGATGACACCGTGGAGCTCACTCCCTTTATTAAATGTGGATTTATCTGGATACGCTGCTAAAGATTGATTGTTACTGACATGGATACAGCTAGTGGTACACAAGGACAGGTAGTGATCAGAGATTGACTTCTCCTTTGGTTTACTTGCCCAATTCATCTGTCACTTATACCCTGGTCCAGCTCGGGTCACCCCTCTGGGCAATATGCTCGATTGTGTGTGATTGCGTGAAAAATCTGATTTATCTGTGTTTTATGGTGTTGCTGTTAGAACTATATCGGTACCTTTGTATTAAATGGTTATCTGCCCCTTTGTAAAGTGGCAGATACGACCCTTTAACCGCCGGTGTTTGTCGAGTTTTTAATTTTTTATTAGCACATTAAGTACCACATTTTTAACACGTTAAAGATAAAATGTGACATCAATCAGTAATATTTGAAAACAATTGACCTCCATTTTGTCAAATCTGAATAATTTTCACTCACTTGAAGTTGTGGATCGCGTCAGCGAGACACAACTTCAGGTGGGTGAAAATTCAAATTAAATAATTTGGCGGTTAAAGGGTTAATACACAGGAGACATTATGATGATGTAAGGTTTTTACTATATATTGCTCTGTGGTGCGCTCTAATGAGGTAATGATGATGGGTGAATATTTCACTACGCATCAGAATATACATGTGTATACATACAAGTTTAAATTGCGCATACATGGTTGCAGTGGCCATCCAAGGGCTATTTTGGATGTCAGGAACGCCCTGCACAAAAAATGTACAGGGTATGTTTAGTAGCATAGCACATTTTAATAACATTTATCACTTTAATATATAATTATAGCACATTTTAATAAAAATTGTGTTTGACGCAATTAATGTAGATCTCTCTGATAACGCCCATCAAATTCCCTGACACCTTTGTGTAATTCTGGGGACAGATTCCTAAGATTGTCATATTTTGTCAATTGATATCTTCCCATCTCCAATCAGTATGGCCCCGATGACACTGAATCGGTATAATATTATTATGATCAATTAAATTATAAATCTGGGACTCGTTTACTCGATTTGCAATCAATAACAAATTAATACTTGTCCTATATAATAACGCATATTTATTTCAATTAATAATAAACCCTTTTCCAGCCAAGTATTCTATTTTTTCCCCCACTCGAAGTCGTATCTCGCTACCGTGATCCACAACTTCAAGCGGGTGAAAATCACTCACATTTGTAAATCTTGATGTTTAAACACTCCAACGTGGCTGAAACAGAATTTGAAGCTGAAGTTTTAGCCACGGGTTGCGCCCACTCATCTAAGACTTAGCCTCGATTAATCAGGTCGATAAAAAGTTTATTATGTAATCACCTACTACATCGCATACTCAGGTCATTTGTCGCAACGAAGTTATGTAAATGTATGTGCGTGTTTGACATTAGGTCTCTTACGTGGGATGAATGGAGCTACCCAGAGGGAGTTATCCTTCCTATCGTTACTCTGGAGACTATCCGACCGAGGATAGCGGAGCTGCGCAAAATGCCACGGAGTTTCAGCATTAAATTGCACAGCGAGACCCAAGTCTCTGGGCATGTCTGGCCCAGAACCCCTTATCGGGCGAGCGAAGGAAAACGCTCTCAATAACCCACCATGCCCTATCACCCCCACCCTCACATCATCATCATCTGTACATCATTTCATCTCATCAATTGACTACAACGTTTTTATCGTATTACAATATCATTTAAAAGACCTTTTGTGCCGAAAAGTGACGTAAGGCAATGAAATCCTACTACTACGTATGTAAAACATTTTCGGACCTTGGGTCTTTCTCAGAACCGCCATGTTGGGTCTCCCGTGTAAGGCCGCCATTCCATGTGTCCGGTTTGTCGTCCGTTTGTCTGTCCGGTTTTTTTTCCAGTTTAGATGAAAGTACTCAGTTAATTCCATGTGTCCGGTTTGTCATCCGACAAAACGGACGTCCGTTTGAAAATCCAACATTGTTGGATTTTTCTAGAACGGACACCCGTTTTGTCGGATGGAATTTTGCTGACAAACGGGACAACACAAAATTACACATTGCTAGATATAATATTGCCGAAAAGCCGTAAAACTGATGCAATTAGGTCTGTGTACTCTCCACAGACAAAATGGAGCAGCTGATTGAACTGGTGTGTGAAAAACCGTGTTTGTATCAATGTCACTTTGGCTTGTCACAGTGACCAACAGTTAATTAACAATACGTTGGATGAATTTCTAACAAATTATCTAAAGATGACATTTTAAAGCGATCCAGATTTTTTTCTTTGCACGAAGGATTCCCGAGTTCTGGGAAAACCCCTCAGTACACATAATGACTAGGAAGGAATCCCAGTTCTGGATACAAGTTTGTCGGACCAGGCAACCCGTGTTGTCGGATACATGGAATGCCAATTGCATACGATTGTCGGATCCGTTCGCCGGATCCGTTTAATTGTCGGACACATGAAATGACGGCCTAAAACTGTACACTTGTAGCAATCCACAGCAATCACAAAACATTTGTGTAGCATTTGTACAACGTCGGCCCAACGTATTCGCCGTTGTTCCAACTTTGTACAAATGTTGTACAATTGTTTTGTGTTTTCTGGGTAGGAGGCTACACATACCGGCGTTTTTATTTGTGTTTATTATTGCACAATAGTTTTCTGATATCTGATCAGCTCAACTGAATAAATATATACAAAGAACCATGATAGATGATTCAAGTTACCATATATCGTAACTTGTACGAAAATATTTCACTCAACATCAGTGACTCTCCCCGCCAGCCTGGGTTGACACCGGGGGCTCAGTGAAGAGAATACGGACACTCGTTACATTCACAATTAAATATACATATAGTGTAAAATTTGAACTATTTGCAATGAGAAACATTTCTGTGCGCATATCCCCGTCACAGTATAGCAGGTAAATGGTTTACAGTGTTATATCATGTTATATAGTCGATATGGATGACATATCATACACAATGCATGACAGCATAATTGCTTCAAATCGAATATCTCAGTATGTATACATGATGTAGAACAGTTGCAATAATTCGGGAAGCATTACAGAACTTGATTTGGAAACCATTTCATAGTTTATTATTATAATATATTCCTCTACCAGAAGGCATTTACATTGTTTAGTCTGGATCATAGATGCCCACACACTGCTGTTCACGGTGGATTATAAAAATCCGCGTTTTAAGGACTTCTTAGCACGGGTGCATATCTAACATGCATGTGAATACCTATTCATGATATCAAGCGTTGGTTCAAGGTGGTACCAACGTCTGAGCCATTGGCCCAGGCTTGATCCAGCGTTAGGTTATTGCCGTGTGGCTGACGCCCTCCGTGTTTCTCAGGTGGCTGTCAGGTGAGGTGGCTCACGTGCTAAATCGTGGGTACACATACTTATCATGGCGTTGTTTGTACAGGATCTGATATATAAGGCATTCTTAGCGTCCCTTTGTACCCCTCCCCCCCCCCCTGGACATGTGTTTTCTTGTCCTGCAACATGAGGTAACACTTGGTCTTAGAACTAATTTTGAGCAACTTGAAGCTGTGTATCGCTCCCGCGATCCACAATGTCAGCTGGTTCAAAATTCCTCACATAATGCTACTTTAAAATAGTATACCCAGCAAACACATCTAGCCAATGTTTGACCAATGTTGGCCCACCGTCTACGACGTTGAACCAACATTGGTCGAACATTTGCTAGATGTGTCGTGTTTGCTGGGATAGTCCTTTTAATTAGTATCATATAATTATATATGGGCTATGCCCAAATATATTGATTTTACAACGGAACTTCAAACTTATTATTCTTGGCACGTTTTTGTAAGACGCTATTTCACCCTAATTTTTATCCAATCATTATGAAATTTGGACACCATATTCCCAGAATAGTCAGGTATTCTGCTATGACTTTTCTAAGACATTCATCGTGTTCTCCCCGGATCAATCCAGGATTTTCTGGATCACTATACTCTTGAATGGCAAAAGGCAGTTTCTGCTTGCTTGTAAAGTGAGCAGATACCGCACTATGCTGCTCTTCAAATGCAAAAGACAGTATCTGTTTACTTGTAAAGTGAGCAGATACTGCATTTTGGCTTGCACGACAGTAGGCCTATAATTGGGTCCAATATTGGTTGAATAGTGGACATGTCGGGTGATTCTCCATTCATTGCCAGGAGGGTGAACAGGGTGATCCTATGTCCAGACCTACTCCACCCTTTAGTCTCCAGATTTGATAATAAAAATACATTATCCAATGTTTCAATTCTGGGCCAGCGTCGCAGACGGTGACCCAGTATTAAACCAATATTGTGTATTTGGTATAGACAGTTGAAACCTTTCAAATGCTACAAATAAAATTGCAATTCTTTTTAAACGCACCCGTTGAATCAATGTTGTTTTAATGTTGGGCTAGCGTCGCGGATAGTGATACAACATTAAATCAGCAGAGAGACAAGTCGATGTGTGTACTGTGCACCCTGAATGCGATTCCATTTGACAAACAAATATATATATATTTAAAACTGCAAAAGCTCAGTGGGGACTTCTGAAATTTGCAGCCTGAAGTCCGAAGTCTAAAATTACAGTTCAAATAGGCTGCCAAAAAACTCAAAAGCGAAATGCCAATCAATCTATCATAATAAAAATAACCCAACCAAATCCAAAATGGCCACCACAAAAACTCATAAAACCTAGCCCAAATATTATTGTTACTTGAAAATTCATAATTCATGTCTAGTTATAGTTGAATTCGGAAGTCCGTTTATTTCAAATACAGGGTGGTCCTTATATTGTAAACATGATAAAGGTGTGTTGGACTGGACATTTATGTGGCAGGACCACGTGTTAATCATGCTTGTGTAAGCTGGGGTTCCGTCAGAGGTTCGTCCGTATTATACTGCATGTATACTGGTGTAGGAGAACTAACGTTCACATTACTTGTGCTATTAATGCGTCTGTAGACAGGCTGAATGTGGTACAGTACTAAAAAGTAACTGTATATAGAGTGTTCATTGTGTCTGGTTATGCGTCATTCTCACACTCTGTGCTGTGGTTTTCATTATGAGACGTATATCGATATCAGCCCATATCGCACTCTAGATGCAGATTGAGCACAATGTATGGAAGAATTATGTCATGTGTGACTTGATCGTGTGAGAAAACGTTGTTCATTTTTTGTGCGATATGTGACAATACAGCACATGTTCAATGAATAAGGTGTTCGCCTAAAGACGTTTGCATATCATCAGGTATTTGTGGTATAACAGCCAGGTTTTCTAGGTTATAGGGCCCCATAGACAGTGGTATGCCACGCGATTAGATTCAACCTTTTTTAACACTGAACGCGATATGAACGCGTTTTTCGGAGGCTTCATCAATTAAAGAAGACATAAAAGCCAAACGATGTTGGGCTACAATATGTGTCTGCAAATGCATGTGCGTAGACCATAAATTTGAAAATCTGATTTTTTTTCTGCTTGGGGGGGGGCAGACCCCCACCCTTTTTTTACCCTTTCTCCCACTCAAACATGGCTATCTGATCTCATACCGCAGTCAAGTTCTAGTGAGAAATTTGAGAAAGATAAATATTCAGCCTATTTATACAGAAAAAAATGTCTTGTAACAGCAATTTTCACTGTAGATTTTTTTATATGCGATTATTGCGATTGCAACTTACCATAAAAGTAGAAATACCGAGCATTTATTTTAGATTGTGTTTTGCTCCGACAAAATGTCACATTATGTGTACTTCTACAGAAAATTAGACTTCTCACTGTAAGTTTATAACTCCTCGCTGTAAGTTTATCAAGCTACAGTACTGTGCAATTGAAACTGGTCGGGGGGGGGGGGGGGTTGGAGGGAAGGGGAAATGAAATGAGAGCAAATTCACGTTTCCCTTCGAATTCCCTTTCACTTTTTTTCCCCAGAATTTTCACCAGTTTTCACGGTAGCCACTGGAGAAATCAGGAGAATTAGATTTCCCCAAGAGGGAAATGTAGTTCTCACCTGGGAAAACGAATGAAAACGAGTGAAAACGAGTGAAAAGCTTTCGGTCTGGTTTCCCCAGAATTCCCCTAAATTCCCCTGAATTTTCCCAGAATTCGCCAGAATTCCCCGGAATTTCCCCAGAATTCCCGGAATTTTCCCAGAATTTGCCAGAATTCCCCGGAATTTTCCCAGAATTTTCCCAGAAATTGGGGGGAAATTCTGGGGAAATTTGGGGAAAATTGGTGAATTGTGTTTCCCCAATGGTAAAACAGAATTCACAGACTGTGAAATAAATTCCCCCCACATCAGGGGAAAAGGGGAAAAATGAGGAAAAAATGTTTCACAAAAATTCCCCTCAGGGGAATTTGTGTGAAACAGGGGGGGAAATGAAAGGGTATTTCGTTTTGACGACCAGTTTCAATTGCACAGTACTGTACATTAGAAACCAGTAAACTAGTGCTGCGTTACTTATGCTATACATCGCGCGTAATATGAAGGAGGTCATTTGAATAACACGTTTTATCAATAGAATGTTAACGGCTATCTCCACATATTGTTTTATTATTGGTACCCCTGGACCCTTGTCCTCCGGTCAGCTAGCTATCATAATGTATTTTAGGCACTACATGTAGATTCGCACGTACTTGGTATCTGAGATACCAAGCAGGCGGTATTTGATACTACAGTTCTATACATGTACAGAACTGTAGTATCAAATACCACCTGTTAATTTTTCTGAGTGGGTACTTCCCTCGCACTTTTCTTTGCACTGTTTACAAAGTACTGAGTAGTTAGAAGACTCTTGTCTTTCATAGCGTGAACTCAAGTTACCCCTTAATTCAAAGGTCAACACACCCCCTTTACTTGTCACATTGCTTTGAATCCCTTTGCTTTGCATACTCACTGAACAATCTTACTACTACTACTTGATCAGTTGATGTGTGCTATACGTTGTACATGATCTACAGGTGTGACATGGTGATGTATTCACTGTACATGGATAATTAAAGAGAAACAACAATGGCTGTTCACAGCTGACGCGAAACGTTGACCCAATGATTGTTTAATGTTGGTCCAGCGTCGTTGACAATGAACCTGCACTTAACAATCATTGTGTCAAATGCTCTATATACTAGCCTTGCAAACCCAAAATGCAGTAATTCAAGAAAGTAATGAGTTATTGCCTTTTCGCTTTGCACGACAGTATATATACGTTGTCTTGAAAGGAAAAATGTCATCTTTAAAACGACCACCACCACTATATAATTATACTCCATTATATATAATGATCTACTAACTTCTTATTAATTAGGCCTGGCCGTAGGCCAGGAGCCTATTAAATTTATTTTGCCAGAGTTTATGTCCTATTTAAGGGAAAAGAGGTGCTTAGTGTGGGAAACGGTTCACATTTTTGGACCAGTCCTTATGAACATGTGCAATATAACGTTTCAGGTACTTAGGTTAAGTACATTTGTCTTTAACAAGTGTCCGTAAAAAATATTCACGATTATATTTGTGGTTAAGATCTTAAAGGTGGCCCAATATTATTTCACAATTTCAGTTGTGGCTACTATTAAATATGTACCAGCAATATCTAAAACCTCAGAATTTTTTGGGAATTATGCGAATTTTACTTGACTAGTAAAGTGAAAATAAGTTTTTTGAAGTGGCGGCGCTTTTGAAATGGCAAATACGGCGACCCTATTGAGAATCAGCTTCGGCTCTCAGCTGATTTGAATTCAGCAGATCTAAAACTAGAAGTGTGCGAACTTTCATGCTTGTGGACAAATTTGCACAATTTAGTTGGCCAGGAAAATCTGTGTTTTTGGGTGGCGGCCATTTTGAAATGTCAAATACAGCGACCCCATTGAGAATCGGCCTTGGCTCCCGGCAGATTTGAGCTCAGCAGGTCAAAAACTATAAGTGTGCAAAATGTCCTGCTTGTAGTCAAATGTGCACCTTTTTTCTCTAACAGACCCGAGTGGTACACCAGTCATTATGAACAAACTGGTACTGTCTTTGAAAAGTGTTCAGAAAAAAAGACATTCACGATTATATTCGTGTTTAAGAGCTTAAAGGGTCTTGGTAGGTATAACGTTGACCCGGCGTCGCAGACGGTGGCCCAACAATATTTCACAATTGGGCCAATGTATGTGTTATTTGGGTAGTTGCCTTTCTTGAGACAGCGATAAAAGCGTCACCCGCATAAAGCAATTGCCGCAGTTCTGTGCGGCAAAGTATGTATACAGAATGTTGGATTGTTGTCGGGCCATCGGCAGACATGTTTGCTCAATGAAGCAACATTGGTTAACCGTCCAGTGGTTGCTGTAGACGCTGTTGTAGTACTGTTGGTGTAGCGTTGGATCAATGTTGTAGACGATGCGACGCTGGCCCAACATTGAATCGGAATTGGGTGGGTAGGCCTACATCGTGTGTGCGAGGTATCGCAGAGACGCCGCAACACGCATCACTTGTAATTCTATTGAATGGATGTTGAAGATATATTTTAGCTTGTCTCCTCGGTGCTTCCCTTAATTATTTTGACATTTAGGATTCTGGCCCACGAGGAAGACCATTACAGTAATGTTTACAAAATATAGAGCCGATTTTTTGTCGATGACACTCAAACAGCCTGAAGTCGGGCCTCGGAACTCCTGTTCTAGTTTTGTATTTATATTTAACACCAGTCATTCAACTCGAGTTCTACACCAAATATCATTTTTTGAATAAAATTGATATATTTACTCCTGGTAATATGCATATCCTGAGTATTAGTTCGAGGTATGAAACTTGGGTATTTTATGCAATGCGGACATTTTTATTCACCTTGAGGTGAGAATTGTAGCAATTCACATTTCAAAGTGAATGAAAATGAGAAGAAAAACTGGCTGTTAAAGAGGGTAAATATTGTCTTTTTAAAAACACTGATAAACTTGCATAAAATACCCCGTCCACCCATGCGCCCCACCCGCCCCACCCTCCTGATTTAGATCGTGGTGGCGAGACTACAAGCAATGGGGTTGATTATCAAATAGTTTATTGGTGGAGTAAAAATAATATATATTATAATGATCTGGTGGGAGTTATTTATTACTATTATTATGAGCGGTATACTTCCCTTGCTGTGATTACGTAACTGTATACCGTGATTTATGATGTTGCACATTTAATTGTATGGTTATGTCTGGCGTTGCCTGTAGCGCAGTGTTTAAAACATTAGAAGAGACGACGAGGATAATAGGTGCACCTCAATGCCGCGGGTCATCTCCGGAGCTCATAAATAGTCAGTACATGCACAGAGTTAATTCTGTGGTACATGCAACTCACTTTGCATGGTGTAAAAAATGTCACATCTCAGCAAACACGAGACGTTCACCCAATGCTGGGTTAATGTTGGGCCAGCGTCGGAGACGCATCGGGTGAACGTCCCGTGTTTGCTGGGATAAAGTCGAGTTAAAATACTCGCCCTTTACCAGACTGGAACAAATGACTGGCATTAGAGTGAACAGCGTCAATTTGAGCTGACAGTGTAACAGGTGTTTTAGAGGTAACCGCTGGCCACAGTGCTTATTATTGTCGTTGCGCTCGTTTTGCTGGGTACGACATTTACCATTTCTAAGAGGTTATAACAGTTGTCGCCGTATTAAACCTGACATATTTTCGTCCTTGACAACATGTTTTTCTCAATAATATTTTTTACTCGTATTGTAGTTGCTACTGTATTAGAATATTTTTTCAGGACATTAACATGATTAAGATCCCCTCATTATATCCATCTCTTTTTGATAATTTTAGTGGTCAAATTAATCAACAACTTGCTAAATTCAACTTGCTAAATTTAAATTTAGCAATGGGGTTGGCTATTAATTAAGAAGTCTTTTTTTACAGACATACGAACTTTTGCCTCACGACGTCAATCGTGGAGATTTGAATTAATCCAATTTGACACTTGAAAATGGGAAGGTTTTTTAGCCCTCAGACAATATTTGGCTGGAAGCAAGTGTCCCCATGACGTCCATCCGTCCGTCTGTTTGTTCGAGTTTTCTTGTAAGCGCAATTGACTTGCGTATTTTTAATTATTGTTCTGAAACATGGTCAATGTGTTCATCATCATTTCCATACAAGCCGTCCGGATGAGGTTGTAAATGGCACCGATCAGATTTCTTGTAATTGCAATTGAATCGCATATTTTTATTCGAATGGTCTAGAACTTTATATTGAATTAGTAGCTCACCTTATTCATATTTCAAAATAAATAATTGGTATTCATGAAACACGTGGGATAATAACATGGGAGTTGGCTTTAAGCTTAGTTTTTTTTGTCATTTAGTATTGTTAAAAATAATAGTTTTCTCTCCATTTCGGCTCCTTGCTCAATAATTTATTGGATTTTAAAATAATTATATGTATCACAATGATGCTAGTCGTCCTGAAGTCAGTTTTATCAAATATTAACAGACAAATAGAAAATAAGAAAATCTGCAAGACATTCGATTACTGAATTACATTTTTATCCATTTTCCTAATGTTTAAAGTGCTGGAAAATGAAAGGTAATGAATTGGCCAGCATTTTAATATTTTTCGAGACTGTTTCAACTTCATATTATCATTCTAGCAGAATTATTACGAGAAACAATACGGTGGATATTGTGAAGTAGAGGAGAACATCGTGACAGTAGTCAACAAGCTATCAAGTGATGTACGAGTGCTAATAAGATGCTTCAATGAATGGCTATAAATATCACTAGGTTTGATGTATTATAGCCACCACTGATCTCTGGAATCTGGGGGTTTAATACCGGTCCCTTGGAATTGAAATGGTGTATCTGCCACTTTACAATTATTACAAAGTGACCCTTGGTGTAGCTTCCCAGCTAACACGAGGCATGCTGGGATGATGAGAATTAAAATTGCCAAGCTAAAATTTTTTGAAAGATAGATATTTATTGGCGACGGTAGGTCTATGCAGACTTATGCGTCATTAAAATGAACATATCGTCGCCTCGGAGCTGAAGGATCCTATCTGACACTCGTCAGAGTGGCAGATAGGATCATCTAGCTCCGAGGCGACGATATGTATATGACTATATATACAACAGGATTTGTTCGGTAAAATCGGTAAAATATGCATGCTAAGCCATAACTTAAAATCAAACGACATTATATACTAAAACAAGCACAGATTAAATAAAATATGCATCTGAACTATGTGATGTAAACTACAGTTAAACATCGTCGTGATATTTTTAGGTTTCCCGCACCAAAACCAGAGATAAAATAGCCACTGCATATAGCAACAAAAACCTCTGGAAAGCGTAGAAACCGAGTAATTATATAATGAGTGAGAGTATGTGTATATATGTATATTTGAAATCAGCTTACTTATTTAATTGTATAAGTTATCTGCTAGTATGTAAAATGGCTATATCCATTCTGTGTCAGTTTAATAGTACCTAGTTACTTAGAATCTTTGTGATGCACGTTATATATATACGATATTTTACATAATCATCGCAATCGCTCACATTAAACAACATGTTGTTCGCTGCTTTGAAAAATAACTTGATTAATGTTCGAAAAAAATTCAATGCTCTGAAAAAATATTTTCCTTTTGTTTACTTTTCATTCACTTTTCAACAGTTATTAAATATTAATTATCATGTGTTATCATACTTCACACATTTTATGTGTAATTGATGTATCTGTTGGATGTCGTCCCCTTGGTATTGAGACGGCGAGCCAGATACCTCCCACTTTTCAAATGGGAAATAAACTCTTTCAATTCCATGAGGGGGAGGGGGGGGCGACATAGTGTTTGTCACAAAGCATGGTAAATATCAGGCGTTGCACTAGTTTTACGACAAACATGGTAAAAGTGATGACATTTATTATTTATAATGGACCGGCATATTTATAAAAGTGTGATCTCAATGAATTAGACTTTTCAATTACTGCTATGTAAGTGCATTCTATAATTGCTTTGGAGAGACTTTGCTGGTGCAACCGGTGGTAGAGGACAATATTTGATAGTTTCCAAAGTATTTGTACTTGATCCTGTTAGCGCTCCATGGTCAATGATACTGAACGGGTCACGTTTGCTCAGTTGTACCTGAGCTGGTTGTAAATATGAACACGACCACTTGCTGTTGTCGAATGCTACCTCCCCCCCCCCCCCCCCGCCTGTGGACACTGCCACTGAACCCTTGTCGGTGGATATGATCGGAATGCCGCCGACCATGACCTACAGACTAGTGCCTGTTATTTCATAAGATGGCGTGAAGATCCTGTCCATTTGAACCATAAAACATACAGTACTTGTGCCCAAATATGGTAGTGCACCCCTTATTTGTATTACATGTATTTAAATAATAGCTGATTGACGGGCTGTGATTAGTTGATCCTGGCATATCACATAATTGGTCAGGGGTAGACTGCTGTACTCATGGTATATTTGGTGTGAGGAAGCGGTATCACCAATACGATCTATTGAGATCAAATGGTCGTATCCGCCACTTTGTAAAGAGATAGATACCAACGTTATGATTTATAATTCACCTTTATTACTATACCATAAATTCGCAAAACTATTTAATTTAATTTAACGCCCACTTCAAGCTGTATCTCGCTTTCCAAGACATGTCCTTTTTAAAATACTATTAGAAGAATAGAATTAAAAGCGAGTGTTTAGTCATTGGCACTCAAAGATTAAAATATAAAATCTTTATTGCACATGTATGTATAAACTTGATAAATAGACTAAGACATTTGATAAATCTTAGCTAAATTCACAGGCTGCCGTATCCCGACGTTGACTAGATATTGACCAATATCGGGTAGACCTACTGGCTCTATAGTAAGTAGCTCACTGCACTCTAAATATTGACCATTTCGTCTTGTTTGTCTTGTCATATTATCTCGAGCCGGTATTAACAGATTAACATGATTAACAGATTAAGGAAAGATTTGAACAGACATAGAATTCTAACCTAGGATATTAAATATGTACCTTCCTTGCTAGATTTTTTTTAAACAGATGATGATCCCTTCTAGAACTCATTCAGAAGCAGCAGTAAGGTCCACCTACTGTGTGACATCAATGTAAAGCAACTTTTCTTATCCGACCTATTATTGTATATACCCATGGTCCATGAGTATCCATTGTATATCACAAATTTTCAAATTAGAAACATGATGATCTCTTTCATGATTTAAGAATAAGTATTGCGAGTGCCGCTGCGATTTGTAAAATGTCATAAAATATTAGAACCATTCTTGATGTGCATTATAACCATTCCTTATATTAAAATATAGTTGAAAATATATTCAATCACTAATTCGCCACTTACAATGGCCATCGGTGATTGTCAATATTATTGAATTGTTTAGGCGTGTCTTCTGGTAATCTGAATACCAAAATCCCAGCATGCACGATACATTTATATTGATGACATGCTGGTGTAATGTTGACCCACCGTCTGCTATCTGGCACAACATTGAGCCAACACATGGTCAACGTATCGTGTTTACTGTCCCAGGTTATAGTTGGCTACTCACACATACAGTTTGTATGTGTACTGTACTTGTTTGGTGTGTCTTTGGATACTCTGTCTGTGAGCACAGCTCTTAGACCCGCACAAAGACTACATCACCGTATACGTGACAGACAGTCACACACATATATACTGTTTGAAGTTCGGTCACTGTCTGCGACGCGGGAAAAAAATTAAACGACCAGTGTGGAAACGTATTGTGTTTGCTGACATGGCTACTTGCTTCTGTATTCACAATAACCGGAATATACCACCAATAAAACATGTGTAGCATATCTACCATATGCTACAAATAATCCACCTGCAGGTTATCATGGTTATGTAGAGTGAATGAATGAATGAATGAATGAATAAATAAATGAATGAATGAATGAATGAATGAATGAATGAATGAATGAATGAATGAATGAATGAATGAATGAATGAATGAATGGATATGAATGAATGAATGAATGGATATGAATGAATGAATGAATGAATGAAGGAATGAATGAATGAAGGAATGAATGAATGAATGAATGAATGAATGAATGAATGAATGAATGAATGAATGAATGAATGAATGAATATACCGCTTTTGTGTAAATTTAGGCTCAACTGGACCTTGATAGCCTTCCAATATACCATAACATTCAACCAGCGTTGACCAACTTCCCACGTTAACTGGATGCGTTACGATGGACATGCTATACTATCATTGAACAATCAACATATTTGGATAGTTTTCAATTTTATATAAACCACTCGTCAACGTCATCAAAATACCATTGTGATTTCGATTTTTAAATCATTTTTGTAGCAGCGAGAGTATCATGGGGTTACACCAATAAGATAATACAATGTGACTTATATTATTCTAGATCGCTATGAGTTTATTTCCATCACACTGCCCTGCAACCATTAAATATACGGAAAGTACAGGACCCGTATTCTCGTACAAGTTACGATATATCGTAGGCTTCTGATAGGTCGAGATGGTCATCTCGACCAATCAGAAGCCTACGATATATCGTAACTTGTACGAGAATACGGCCCAGACTCACTACGCCATATTTGATCGAGACAAGTAGATAGACTCGTGGGTTTTTCAAACGTGTGATTATTCGCAAATTTTAGACACACTGGCTGGATCCACAAAGGGGACCAGCACTGGCGTGATATACTTGTAGGACCAGCACTGACTGGATATATAATGTCGTGCTCCTTCTGGCTAAACCAGTGCAATAAAGCAAGTATTACACGTGTGATCTGCTATAACACGACAATGAGGAATCTACAGTCGTGTAATCTTACTGTATAACATCAATCCCGATACGTCAAACCAATATGGCTTTAATGTTGGTCCACCATCTGCAACGCTTGTCCAACAATAATTCGACGTTGGCTCAACTTATTGTGTTTACTGGGTGAACACACGAGTGGTATTCAATAGCTTATATATTAAAACACGGTCATATGTTGTGTCATGATAGTGTGCTATACTGAGTATATGACACAGTAAATCACCGTGGTATCTGAAGGGTGTTGAACGAGCTCAAAATAGCATTCTGTAAACTCCTCTCAAATCAGTCGGTGAAGAATAAATAGGGTAACTAAATGTATCCTCTGGTTGGTTTCGTCGACATAAGTAACGATCCTCAACAAACACGAAATGTTGAACTAATGATGGCTTACTGTTGACCCATCGTCTGCGACGCTGGGTCAACAGTAAGCCATCATTAGTTCAACGTCTCGTGTTTGCTGAGACCATGGAGCAGTCGCTGAATGGATGTTCTTCATGACCAGTAACGAACTCCCAACACAAGAGAAGTTGACCCAATGCTGGTTCAATGTCGGGCCGACGTCGTAGACGGCGGGCCGACATTGATCCAGCATTGTGTCAACGTCTCTTGTTTGCTGGAAATAACTGATAAAATCTGATCGATTTGTTTGTTTCCTCTCTATACATGGGCATGAAGTGAAGTGTATTATGATCGCCTCTGTCATCATGATTATGGTATTAGTCTAGCTTTACGAGAGACAAATTAGCTATAATTACCAGATCTGATATGTTTATGGCGACACACATCGGCCTAATCCTCCTACGACAAGCAACAATATGGTACTATATAATTACATGACATACTGTTTTGTTAAGCGGTTACTGCTGTTTGTCAAATTTATTTGCATGGCAGTATTACTGAACTCCTGTGTCCTGGACGATTATCAATAAGCGGGACGAGAAAACAAAGCTGCTATTTCTAAATGTTGACATTTTAATTTGAGCTCCATATAATGGACAGAGGCTAAGATTTGTCTTGTCTAATGTATTGTTTAATCACGTGGCCTACAGTACAGCGAGGGTTAATCTTCAATGCCTTTTGCATGGTCTAAACAGTGTAAACATGAAGAAACAAAAAGGTGTAGATCCAGCCTTAATCAAATGAAATAATGGATGTGAATGTGGCTGCATTTCGAGAGTTGATTAATATTGAATTTTATTTTACCTTAGCAGGCAGAATGTTAAACTGGTTTAATCCTAGATTAACCTATCACAGACGTCAGGTGAGGCATCAATCAGGTATTAAGTAGCTGGCAAATGTATAGTTCTCATGGTACTCATTAATGCATTATGTCTAGATACACAATGTGACACTAGCAAAGAGTATAGACTATATACATTTCAATACACTATTGAACCACGCTACAAGTCTTAAAGTATGTGTTTTTATATGTTAAGCAAAGGATAGGAAGATATGTGCGAACATATTATTTTACACAACGTATCGCCAATACAAAGGGGGTTCCCTTTTTGTTGTCCCAGGTGTTCCGACTCGTACGAAAACCTTTACTTAGAGGACTACCATTTAGTTTATCACAAAATAATTGTAACTTGTATTGTTAAACATCTTATATACTTTAGTATGATATGTAAAAAATACAATCTTCATATGATTTATTACCATGATAATGTTTAGACGTAGTACATGTAGTGGCTTGTTATGTCATATATACAACGTGTACGAGATGTATGAAGTCGTCCTGAATACCTTAGATCATTCAGGATGATTGTGTAATCTTTATATAATCTTGTCAGCTTCTGACACAATGGGAAGGAATGTATTCTGTCTTGTTATTGTCATTTTAAGAGTGACAAGTGCTTCTTAACGTGATTGTTGTAGGTGTACCTCTATATTCATGTTGCCATGATACTTTTCTCTGTGAAAACAGGTAAATAGCATAACAACATAATCACCAACTGCAGGCCTGCTCTAATACAGCATTCGGATGCGGATTATCATTTTTGTTCCCGGAGTGGATTGTACAAAAATGTCTCTGGACCCTTTACATATACCACGAGATGACCCACGATGTCCACCGTCTGCGACGCTGTCCCAACATTGAATATCTACATGCCCAAACGAGATACATTAAAACAATGTTGTTTTAATGTTGTTCCACCGTCTCCGACGTCGACCCAACCTTAAACCAACATTGTTTCAATGTGTCTTGTTTGCCGGGTGTTTAATGTATCATGTTTACTTGGATGTGATCACCTTGAATGAGTGGACACTAACTCGTTCGTTCACAAGTGGATGAGCTACCGCTGAGCGCACGTCTTTCAGCTGAGGCGGGGTGAAGTCACGGATTGACCTGCTAATCTACTACACATATCTTACTCGCTCCTCTTCTCTTCTCACCTTTGATCGCCGTGGGTTCATGTACTGGTCAGATTATCTGTAACTAATCTATTAGGATATGCGGATCCGCTAACCCTACTAGTCCTGACCCAGCCAACACAAAACATTTGTATAACATTTATACAATGTTGGTCCAACGTCGAAGATGGTGTGATTCAATTGATTTGAAGTTGTGTCTCTTCAAATCAACAAACAAATACCTTTAAGAAGTTTAGTTATTATCATATTGTATTGTACTTATTTTTTGGAAAGTCACACTTTATTTGAAACATTATTTTTTATAACATATTTGAGAAGCGTTATTGTCTAGCGAACACGAGAACACTTTCTTCACGAGGATTATGATGTCAATAATGGGTGCGTTATTGAAAAATATCAACCCAGCATTGAACCAGCTTAGAAGTCATTATTATATCAGTATCGAGCAGTTACATCAAGGAAAATAGAATCAAGTACGTGGTTACGTACATCCTGGTTCTGTTGCGTGATTTCCGTCAGCTAGGCCGGTTCCCGGTACTCATGGATACAGCTGTGTAGAGCTGGTAGACGTAGGAATGCCAGCACATATAGTGTACTGGCATGGGACTTCTCTAACATTCAGAGTATTGATGTAAATGTAGATCAGCCATCATTTTGAATCACAGAGACAGGTATCCGTGCTCTACCCAGGACCCAGATGTGCTACGGTGATAGCTTAGGGGCGCACTTAAGTGCGAAGAGCAGACGTTTTTGGTCACGTAGTGTGTTCTGCTAAAATGCCGATACAGGTAACAATATTATTATGCATCTTCTAGATGTATACGTATTCAGTAATGTCCGCAGCCGGTTATATCACAAAACGTGGTTTATAGTTTTGTATCACTCATACCTCATTCTGTTGTCCCTGGATATGAATCATTTTGGTATTTATTGATTCTACAGTGTATACTACACAAAATAGCAGGCATAATATTGGTTACGTATCACTCAAAACTGATCTCTGTGATCCCTTAGTTAACTATATCACAGTGGACACGATACGTCGAACCAATGTCGTTTTAATATTGGCCCACTAACTGCCACGGTGGCCCAACATTAATCCAACATTTGTTTAGTGCATCTTATTTGGGATATACCTACGGTAACTCTATTTTGGTCTACTCTAGAACAGATACAATTTTGATCTTTAGTTCTTTGGAACCACAACATCTTGATGATACAACATCCGACCAACGTCTTATGATGATGAATTGATGATTAATTTGCGTGAAAATTATCAGCCGGTAAAACTAGTCATATCTGCTGTGAAAAGTGGTGGTATGCCATTTTCGTTCCAGGATGATATATAACGATATGGGGAAAAGTCATGTAGACCTAAATTAATATCATGCAAATAAACTAGCTTAGTGCCATCTATGTGAACCGTATGAGGGCAGCTGACATATATATCTATAGCTCACACAGGAAACATGTAATGTTTTACAACGTTTTGTTGAGCATTGCTGTCGCAAGTGTAAGCAAATATTTAAACACTGGAACCAACTGTGTATTTTCTCGCTTGAAAAATCATCTTTAGTCCGTCATTCGTGTGTTCAATTACCGAACACTTAACCCCTTTGTTGATTTTTATTTTAAAAAATTGCTTCCCATTGTGGCTCGATAGTGTATACTATAGAGAAGCGTATTCAGGGCACGTATTCTCGTACAAGTTACGATATATCGTAGGCTTCTGATTGGTCGAGAAGTTACGATAAATCGTAGGCTTCTGATTGGTCGAGATGGCCATCTCGACCAATCAGAAGCCTACGATATATCGTAACTTGTACAAGGATACGGACCCAGGTATTTATTTGATGTATTTGAAGAGATCAGAAAGAGGTCGTTTCCAAAAATTCATTCATGCGATTGAAAATATATTTAATTTTTAGGAGAATCGCATTTTGTATAATATTGTCGTGCTTGTGACTCCACATTAGGTTAGAAAAATGTTGCTCGCCTATGAGTTTCTTTCACATGTTCACCCTCAAAGCATAATTTTGTATCCCTGAAAACTGACTTAACCCTTTTGCTTTTTCTTACACCAAGGGATTTTGGTACGAACATTTTTATGAAACTGTTTGAGCAATATATCATTGGCTTTGTCACCACCTTTAATCATCTTTACCATTACAAGTGTAGAATTGCCACTAGGATTCACAGCTTGTTGTGGGGCACGAATTGAATGACTTGAAAGGTTTAAAGAATGATTACACCTATGCTATTAATAATCCCACGAGCAAAAATATACTATTTATAACACCATGATGTGCAGGCACAACCTGTGATGTATTGGAATATTTAAATTGATTACAACCCAATACATTCCCACAGTTTCGTAACATTCTTCTAAAATGAAATAAAATAAAAATTCGCGGGAGTTTATGCTTAATTTTCTAACCCATCAGTCGTAGAGTCACATCTAATCGGTGGTGTCTCACTTTTCTCCCTTTCCAGCAACTAATTTCTAAGCAGACTTTCATTGACGAACACTAATTCAAACGAAGCGTATATAGCTAACAGAGATGTATCTTCCAGCGTGATTTAAAAACCTTCTCCGTCAGTTGAGTTTGGTGCTGAAAAGGTTAATATTGATATTTCAGCACATTTACTCTAACGCAATTTTCAGGTTTGAATGACGAAAACAACTCAATTGTTTTTGTTATGGACAAACATTGTCTAAATTGAATTATTTAAAGCAGCTCCATGGGATGGCATCAATTTTCGTTTTTCATTCCGTACTGAAGTAGTGTATCCCACGGATCATGTTTTTATTTTTTTCAGAATTTTCATATTTTTACAAATATTTTTAATCAACATTTCTATGAAACCAGAAGTAACCCAAACAAACTATTTGTATACCTAAAGGACGATTGCATGTTTTCACAGCATTGGGCCACATGCTGATGGCATCGGCCCAGCGTTGGGTAGACAATCAGTGCTGCCGGTGTGTCCTCCCATGTCCTGACTATAAGACACCAATTAGCGGCGAATGCTCTGATCTTACCGTCTGATACGTGGGAATATGTGATGTAAAGTGCTGGATATTGCTGACTTGTTTTGTTTACATGGCAATATACGACCAGGAAATACAACTATTTCACTCTTTTTAAGTGCTTTAAAATTGTTTTTTGACTTTTTCGTATTTTCAGTTGAGATCAGTAGGCTATATAGCTTCATATAAATTAAATTTTCAAAATTGACAACATTGAAAATGTCTCATCCCATGGGGTCCCTTTAAGCAAACATCTACAATAACCATTATTTTATTATTATTTCTGCACGTTGCATTTTATTTGGGGTAAAACTTGCTTGAAAACATGTATTCGGGTCCGGAAGGACGCGGTTCAACCGTTATTTTTCACTGCACCCTTTCAGGGACCGTCTTTATACATCAGAAATCTGACGTCTGCAGACGTCAGATTACGACGTATAAAGACAATCCCGGCACCCTTCGTCTCCATGATTTAATCCTTTCAAGCCTGAATTTACCATAGTTATCTTCATCCACTACAAGCCGCGAATTGCTGACGTGATTCTCGACTTGTAGTGGATGAAGATAATTGTAGTGGGTGACAAATGAAAAACCCCGATTGTTGTTATTAACCAGCTCCATAAAAAAAAAAATTCTAAAACCCCTAGTTTTTAGGAAATTTGGTCATTCTTCAGAGATACAAAATGATGCTTTAAAGCATCGCGAGGGTTTAAAGGGTTAAACAAAAACAAATCAGCGTTTTAAGGTTTAGTATTTGTAAATTTGTGTGTTACAGATGGCGTTCCGTATGCGGACCTCTAAGTTCCGCCACGTATACGGGAGTCCAGCGAAGAAGGAGCACTGCTTTGAGGGAGTGCGCATCACCAAGAACGCTCACGATGGCAGCTTCTGTGCGGTGAATCCGAAATTCCTGGCCATAGTCACAGAGTCTGCCGGCGGGGGAACCTTTGTCGTCATACAGCTTGAAAATGTAAGTTATCCATGCTTGGGGAAAGTGGTTGTTTGCACAGCTTATCACAGAGAAGACATTACCCCTGATATTGCCTTCCTGTGTACGGGAATTATGCCACACAATAGGATGTAGTCAGCTTTTTTATCTTCTGTAATAAATTTGGTCGTTCTCAATAACAGGACAGGGCCCGTATTCTCGTACAAGTTACGATATATCGTAGGCTTCTGATTGGTCGAGATGGCCATCTCGACCAATCAGAAGCCTACGATATATCGTAACTTGTACGATAATACGGCCCCAGACGGTCCATCTACATTATCTACATCCAGACAAACACGAGACATAATAATGCACAGATTATTTATTGGGTCGACATCGTAGTCCAGACGACGGGCCAACTTTAAGCCGGCATTGGCCATTCCACGGCTCGTATTTGCTGGGATGACGTAGAAAGGAGGATAAAACTATCAGCCTTACTAATTATTTGTATCCGAATCACATTTTTATTGAGGTTCAAATATTATTTGATGACCACGTGGAACCATTTTTTTGTTTTCATGAGCCAGTGAGCTGAAATGTAATGTGTTTTCATTTTTTATATGCTCTATATTTTACAATGGAAAAAGCTGGTATGTAAATCTCGCTGTCAACAATAAGAAAACTAAGCATGTGTAAACGTGTATTAGTACTCTGACCAGTCCATAACAAAAAAAAAACACGAGGCGCTCAGCCATCCACTCTCTACCTCACTGAACCAGCATTGAAACAACATTGGCTCAATGCCTCGTCCTTGCTAAAAGACTTGTTATCTATTACCCTGTCTCTCAAACACAACGAAAATAATTTACATCATATTGCCGCCATGATGTAATGCCAACAGAATGCCTGATGTGTCAAACTGACCGATGACACAACTGTAGATTGTGGCCCAGTGTTGGGCTGTTTTACTGAAGCGCTGTCTCAACGTCTGACTGACTCGCTGGATTATAGGGAAATGTGGAATGTGAGATGTGGGTCACGAGGATCCTGTAAAGTCCTACCATCTGAGTCATCATTACCAGGGAGAGATGTTTGTGTGATCCATATAAACCTTTTGATTGCCAAGGCTAAGTTGTTCTTGCCATGTTACCTTTTTATTATTATTGAGACAGTTTATGGCATATATAATCACCTTGGTAATATTGAGAACAAAAAAAAAATTATCTGACCAAACATAGTTCATTACAAAATAGAGTGAAAAGTACAAATAACAATGAGGAGACCATAGTTAAGACAAAAAAGGGTCGTATCTTGCACTTTATTGACAAGGTGACGATTTAATCAGGCTCAATCGACAAGAGATAAAAGGAGTTTATAGATAATAATAATTAATATAATTATTGAAGTCATATTTTGGTTGACGGTTTTGGTGATTTTACAGTGATTTAGTAAGCCTATATATTGTTAGCCAGGGTTCCGTTTATTATATTTGATGGGGTATAGTTGAAATATTCAAAGCATTATAATATAATACTATATTACAGTACTGTACTTTTGTTACGTGACATGTGATATTTTACTGATTTGTTGACCTCTTTTACTATGTTTGCAGACTGGTCGTGTTGACGCTAACATCCCCAAGGTATGTGGGCATACTGGTCCCATACTAGACATCAAGTGGAGTCCTTTCAACGATCATATCATCGCCTCGTCCTCCGACGATACCACGGTGAGATCACAACTGACACGCAAATTATAAATTATTAATGTTGGTAGCGCGTATTTCACCGTACACCCTTTCAACGCGGGCACCGTTTTTATACATCAGAATCTGACGTCTGTAGACGTCAGATTCTGACGTATAAAGACGGTCCCCGCGCTGAAAGAAATGAAATATTTATAATGGCCGTAGTAGACCCAGAGGCCAGAAGGTAAGATTCAACTCGAGTGGGAAGAGCCAAGACATTTATGATGATTTCAAATTGAAAAAACCCCTTTGGTCTCCATGAATTATAGTACACAAATATTTCAGCTTTGTACGGGTTATTGAGCGTCCCAGATTATTATAGGCGATATCATCGGGATGCTTATAATAGTGTTTGGCATTTTTGCGCCGCGTCGCATCGCAGCGTATTCACCTCTCACATTGTCAGTCTTATTATTCAATATGGTGCCTTTTGTTTCTTTTTCGTATACATGACCTGGACATTGTTCCCATAGATTTTTGGCACCGACCAATAAACTGATAAAAGCGCGCTTCGACGAAGGCATATTAAAAAATAGATTACACTGAATTACATACAGATATTAATTATGTTCTCATGTCATAGAAATATCAGCAACAATCAAATCCCGTTGAGCAACAAAAATATTAGTCTGCCATTTTACGCAGCGGTGCATTCAGGCTCCTGCCAAATCCTCTTCTGCTGGCGCGGCATGCCGATTCCGGTCAATGTCAGAGCAAGAGGATTGATCCCCCGTGTTCCCCGAACAGTCACTACCCGGCTAACACGAGACGTTGACCCAATGCTGGGTTAATGTTGGGCCAGCGTCGTTGACGGTGGCCCAACATTAGTCTAGCATTGGGTCGACGTCTCGTGTTTGCTGGGTAGTTGCATCGTGTATTTTAGGCATTACATTGCAGAGTGAGCTTTCATGAATCCTCGAAATTTGCGGTCTGTGTACATACAACGTCCACCATATGACCGTGGTGGCCAGCTGTGATGTCAAGCTGATGTTTGTATCGTGTTATCTCTGATTTATGATATTATCACATGATAACAGTTTCTCAACACAGTCATGTTTCACCCATTTACAGGCGGATAACGAATCATGTGAATGATATCAATTAAAATTGTAATCTACGTCAATGCTCAGCTAAATTATGTGAATTTTGTCACTTGAAATTTAATTCACATTAACTCTAACGGGTTTTGCCTTGGAGCAGATTCTTTAAAATCATGTTATTATATGACGCAGAGAAGTGAAAATAGACAATAGTGCATAATGTATGTATTAACATTTTGAAATTTGATCCTTATGACACGTTTATGCCTTTGACGTTTAAATAAACGTACCACAGCTAATCTAGAATGGTAAACCATTATATTTTGATATAAAACTGTGAATTCGTTTTACAGCGACATCCCAGCAAACGCAAAACATTTGTACAACATTTGTACAGCGTCGGCCCAACGTCTTCGACGTTGGTCCAACGTTGTACAAATGTTATACAAATGTTTTGTGTTTACTGGGATAGTATTTGTTGGTGGTCACCAAACTCCCAAATACGATTTATTGAATCAGCTTGTTGAAGTATGATATCTGATGCGTTTGAAAGCACAACGTATAAACTTGTCCCGATGCAGTGACTAAGACTAAGTTTGCCTGTCTGCCCTGGCAGCGGATATCTGGTTATTATCTCACTGATTCACCCCACACGCCATTGTGTGGAGATAGAAAGATGGAATGTTTTTCTTTCACAATAGATGATGTGATCCGAACTCACCACCCCCACCCACGCCAACACTTATAACGGTGTTTTGCTTGAATCCCAACCAACTAACAGGAGACATCAAAACTATGTTGGTTTGTTGTCGGGCCAGCGTCGTACACAGTGGGGCCGATATTAAATCAACATTGGGTCAGTGTCTCGTGTTTGGCTGTATGGGACCTGTCTGCATGCTTTATGTAACCCTCAGCTGACCTACTATGTTCATGTATAATAAAAATGTCATTGTTAGTTTGATAGCAGGCCAACAAAAGACAATCTAATACCCGGTGCATAAAGCCTTTGCCGCTAATTAACGCTCTATGGTCCATATTCAAAGTTGTGTTGTAAATGTGATAATTAATTGTTCTTCCCTTGGCATTATCCAAATTCGAAGCTTTTCACTTGTGTATCATTTATATAGCCTCTCTATTAGTACTAGGATAAAAGTTGTGTATGATAAATTTCTATAATTTTTCTTGTTGCATAAATGTAATTATTATGGCATATTTGTTAATAACGCTTTCACCTTTCGTTTGATATATTCTACATGTTATGCATGTACTTACGTATTTTATTAAAAACAAGCCACTTGCATTCACCTTGGAAATAGCAAAGTGAATAAGAAAGGGAAGAAAAACGTGGGTGATTGTAATATTAGTCCTGAGTGAAGCGTTATATTTCTAAATAAAATATACAAAATGCGAGCAGCCCAATCAGTATTTTGTTATATGCCTAGTATTCTATGTTTTTAGATTTAAATGATTCCCAAGATGACAGTTATAAATTAGTACCGAAAGCAGAAGGTTACATTGTAGAGGGAGGTATGGTTGCGTGTCTAGGGCAGGCGTGTATAAGGAGAGGACTACATTCACAGTACCTACTGACCCGTCAACATCTTATTGTGTATCTCTACAATAACATTAGTCATCTCAAAACTGTCCAGCTTGCGTTTCGCACGGTTTTTGCTGTGATTAGACACATATACGTATATTTGTACCAGATAGTAGCGCTCCGGTTTTTCTGACGCTGAAAGTAAGAAACTAAGAGCTATGAACAGTTTTTTAAATGTGTATAGATGTCCCATGTTAAACTATTCTCTCATGGCATTCAATAATTATTTGCTCTAAACCTCAACCCAAATACATGCAGCGAACTCAAGGGACCCGTAGTGCAATGTCAGCAACAATATTAGCTTCCTTAGTATGAGGGAGATCTATACTGTACTCAAACCCCTAGTCACTACGACGGCCAGCATTAGAAGTTCCAAGCAAATTTTGGAAGCAAATTTCATTTGCAAATCACAAACCAATTAATTCAAAGAAAAATAGGCTATTATAATCAGTGGTGATAACCTTTCCGTATTTATGTGTCTGAAAATATCAATGCATATCAAGAGTAAACATATAGGCATTATCCTTGAAGCAGCAAGTAGTGAGTCGATATATTTGATATCGCTGTAATAATATATAAAGCTTTAACATAGATTCCCAACAAAAGCTCCTTAAAGTCAATCACATCTATCCCGGTCTCATCACATTTTTCAATATTATAAAAATTTAAGATGGCCTGTGTGAGTTAATTTTCATAATTTTCTGTGGATGCATATATATTTTTTTAAATCACACTCTAAACAACATGGAAGTGCACAAGTGATTTTTCAAATAATATACTACCAGAATTCAAAATGGCCGCCACGGATCAATTTCACAATTTTTTTGTGTGCTCCATTCATATAGTGACATGTCCAGTATGGAAACCAACCATATTTCCCTAGCGGCTAACGTAGTTCTAATGCTGAGCCAACGTCTTTGACGTTGGCCTGACGCTGAACCTACGTTGCTCCTGTGTGTTTGAGTGAGGTGTATAACACGTTGCAGCATGGTGTTACTTTTGAGTAATGTTTGGCATGCACCTTCCAGCTAGATGACACCGCTGGTCAATTTGCCCGTGATTTCGGTCATTATATGATGATTTCCTCTGGTAATGGTCATTGGCGCAGCCGGTACACATTACAACAGGTCAAATAATTAGACATCTATACAGACTGTGCAAAGCTGAAAGACAGTACATGTACTTTTCAAGTAAGCAGTTGCTGTCTTTTGGTTTTGCAGAGCAGCATACACCTCCGCAACATAGGGGACAAAACTTCACATTAACCCTTTAACCGCCGGTGCCGTCCGTGATCGTTTTTTACATTTTTTATTAGCACATTACATATCAGCTTTTAAACCTGTTAAAGATAAAAAGTGACATTACTCAGCAGGATTTGAAATTTGTTGACCTCCATTCTGTCAAATCTGAATATTTTTCACCCACTTGAAGTTGTGGATCGCGTCAGCGAGACACAACTTCAAGTGGGTGAAAATTCCAATTGAATAATTTGGCGATGAAAAGGTTAACTGCCGGTAAAAACACACGAAAACGCGTCCAGAACACGCCCAGTGTGAATGTAGTAAATTATATGGCATTTTTTACCATCCTTGATTAATTATGATTTAAATGCTAGTTTTTTTTTGTGATTCTAAAAACTTTTTTTCCATGATGATAGATTTATCATCAGATACCTTTTAATCGCCGATGCCGAATATATTCGGGTTTTCTTTTTTATTAGCACATTATGTACCACTTTTTAAACATGTTAAAGATAAAATGTGACATCAATCAGCAAGATTTGAAAACAGTTGACCTCCGTTTTGTCAAATCTGAATAAGTTTCGCTCACTTGAAGTGGATCGCGTCAGGGAGACACAACTTCGAGAGGGTGAAAATTCAGATTGAATAACTTGGCGGTTAAAGGGTTAAATGTCTAGGCGGCTAGTAGCTTATCCATAGAGCTCTGATATCCAACACTATTATATTTGAAGCTTTGGAAAATGAATAAGTAAGCATGTATTCATTAAAGAAACAGATATATACACAACAACGAATTGTCTGGACATATCATCGTTTAGGCCTACATTGTTTATATCATGTTTCAGTAGATGACGTTGAAAAATCTATCCGCAGTCGCAGTCTTTTTGAAATTTCGCAATTCATACACTCCTGAATTTCGTCCCCAGCAAACACAAAACATTTGTATAACATTTGTACAACGTACAATTTGTTTGCGTTTGCTGGGCTAAGCGTTTGCTATTTATTTTCTCCTTTGATCTGAATGTGGCGTAGCCCTCATGTAGTTGTCAGAACTACCGCCTGTCAAGTCGTAGCTCGTGGAGTTCATCGCACACTTTGATATTCAAAAAACTAAACTGGTTCAATTTTTCATTTGTATCTTATTTGTGAAGTTCACTTGTACATTTGACCTATTTCATTAAATATTGATTGTAAAAGCTGTTAAATGCGCATGGAAGAGTGGCTCTCACTGAAAAGGTTCGTAATGTCCTTTAAATCCCGGGTCAACATATCAGGCGTCGGTTCGACATTGAACCAACATTAGCGACTTCCAGGTCAATTTGGCTGAGACCCTGAGTTATTTTGGGAAGTGTGTGATGTGTCTAATTAAAGTAGGTTAACAGCACATGGCAAGGTACGATTTGATTAAGTATTTATGTCCATCCGATTTATAAATAGAAATAAACCAGACATACTATTTTCGTGAAGTGTTTTTCGTTGTAGATTTGCCCCCTTTTTGTGTAAATTTTTCATACTAAAATTGCGAAATTAAATGATTGAAAAATGCAGAAACATGTCATCTGCACGATTGTATGGATCGATGTAGCTGGGTTTAAAGTACACACAATTCAACACTTGAAGTCGCTGAACACTTAATCAACACGTTAGCCTCGTCAGCGCGAGTGACCCTATTTAGTTAGGTCGACAGTCTGCAACTATAGCCTAGGTAGAGCTGGCTGATCCGCTTTTGCTTCTGAGGCATTTCCCCAGCATAGAGACGTTGTTCCAGTTCTGTTTTAATGTAATCTCTTCATCTTCGACGTTGGCCCAACATCAAAACAACATCGAGGCAACACGTCGTATTTGCTGGGCTACCCCCTCATGAACAAAAAAACATCTGGTAAGCTGGGTGGAACAGTGGATAGAGTCGAAAATTTCCATGAAACTGGTTTAACAATGTATGTCAATTTTCTTCAATTTTAAACCACATCAAATCATCTTCATCCACTACAAGTCGAGAATTGCGACAGCAATCGCGGCTTCTAGTGGATGAAGATGACAATGATAAATTCAGGCTTGAAAGGGTTGAAGCGGGAAGAACTAACTAAGCCATTTATGAGGTTTTTGAAGTGAGGCACCCTTTTGCATCTATAGTATTCATAAAATATTTCAGCCCGACAAGGGTTAATGAGCTGATGGTGTGTTTACAGGTAAAGCTATGGCGGATCCCCGCCGGCGGGTTAGTGACCAACCTGACGGAATGGCTGGTAGACCTACACGGACACACCAGAAGGGTCGGCTATGTGGAGTGGCACCCCACCGCAGAAAACATACTCCTCAGTGCCGGGTTCGACTTCAAGGTCTGTCCATGCTGGGCCTAATAATATGTGTGGATATTTTGGTGGATGTGTCTCGGATGAACCACATCCCAATAAATTTGTGTATTTACTCTTATTCTCATTTTCGTTCACTTCGGGATGGGGATTGATAACACAATTCTCATCTAAACGTGAATGAAATAATATAAATGAATATCGTATATACAAAGTGAGTATAATATGAAAAATCGTCAGATTGCGAGTGGGAAAGTTCGCCCCATCGATCAAAATAATGTTCAATGTTCCAATATTCAAGGTATGAACGGACGATATCAAAGTTTCATGGCGACCTAATGCAAATCAGAAATTACCTGATCACACATCAAATTTTTACTTTTAAAGTGCGGGGACCGACTTTAGTCATTAGAATCTGACGTCTGCAGACGTCAGATTTTGACTACTAAAGTCGATCCCTGCACTGTAAGAGAAAAAATATTTTTAGTGGCCGTAACCCCATAACACGTATTCAAATGAGTCAGAAATAGCTCACTAAGACATTTATAATGATTTCGAATTGAATAAAACCCTTTGGTCTCCATCATTTATACACAATTCATCGGCGTTGTAAGGGTTAATCAAGGTTGGAAGTTTCGACGACAATGGCCAAGTATATAGAAGATTTCTTCCCATCTCATCAGCCAGTGGGAATCGATACAGTTTCGTTGACAAAAATCACCGAAATCTATCAAGACACTATTTTCAGTGAGATAGGCAGAGCCCGAATCTCGAATGAACAACATTCTGTGAATGAGCAGAAATTCGTCAAAACGTCTTAAACAACGGCCCAAACCTTCACGAAGCGCGCCTGGACCCTGGTCCACCGTGGGCTGTCGATTACTGCAATCGACCAGCAATAGGCCAGCGTCCAGTCCCACCCACTCGGTACAAGCGCGGCCAGCCAAAAGCACTGCACACGAGCTAACCTTGGTCATTGAGGTTCAAACTCATTCCTTCGGACCCCAGCGACGCATACACGAGATACAGGCCGTTATTTGCCAACATTTTGAGCATTTTGAAAATCGTAACATCAGTTTTAAGATAATAATTAATAAGTAATCATGAGATCTCAGAACATCTTTGTCGTAAGGCATTATACCATTTTTATTCAATGAATTACAAAATTTGCGACTTGTTTAAAAAAGTTGACAATTAGGTGTGTCGAAAGAGTTGATTACGTATATGATCCAAGCTGTGTGATGATTTCTTATTATTCTGTGGTATTTGTAGTGCATACTTTGGAACACAGAGCTTGCTGAGCCAATCAACATCATCACTGTTCACAACGACACCATCTTCTCTATGTCCTGGAACCATGACGGCAGCCTGTTTGCCACCACCTGTAAAGACAAAAAAATACGAGTGTTCAACCCCAGAGAAGGCACAATTGTAGCGGTCAGTTTCATGTAAAATAAAATATTTATTTAACTTTCAGTGGGGTGACTGACATGTGATGCCAGGATTTGACTTGATTAAGCAGTATAATATTTATATTGGTTGTAGACCCGTAAATTAGGTCTTCATTTGAAGCAGAAAGAGCTATTAAACTAAACAATATTGCTTTTTCGAAGTAATTACCTTTTTTATTTTTGTTTTTGAATGATAAAATTTACAAAATAATACCAGAAAATTATTATTTCATTTCTGCTTTGCAATTTTATATTTATCAATGTGAATGTTCAAACTTTTGCCATGAATATTATACTGTTATATTATTAGTATTTTTTCCTTTTATCAGTATATTCCATGCCAGTACAAATAATTACTGTCTAATTCAAATTATACAGGAGGGAGTTGGTCACCAAGGATCGAAAATATCCAAAGTTTTATTTCTGGATAAAACCCGGCTTTTCACAACTGGCTTTTCACGGCAAAGTGACAGACAATTTGGTATTTGGGATACGGTAAATACGCTTGAATGGTATTACGTATTTAAAATACATGTATATATTAATATTATGTGTATAGAAAAACAACTACAATATACAATTTTAAATCCATAACATACATTTACATCAAAAAGTTGTTTTAGTTGAAGCATACCTAATGGCACTTTTCTGAATGTATTCTCAGAGATATTGTCTCGAATATTGTACTGCATTATTAATCTTGATCAATCTTTTTATAGAAAAATCTTTCAAAGCCATTGAAGTTGGAGATGGTTGATTCTTCTAGTGGAGCTCTTATACCTTTCTATGACAAAGATACCAACATTGTTTTCATCGCTGGAAGGGTAAGAATCACCAGGATAAGTTGTCATAGGCACAATATCTATGTGGTGGATATAGCAGTCATCTTGAAGTGATATATTTTAAATCTTGTTTTAGTAATTTTAGTAGTCAGTATTTCACTACTTTGTGCTAAAAAAAATGAAAAAACAAGCAGACATGAATAAAGCAGTGTTCTATAAATATAGCTCACGTTTTCATGAACCTTGTGTTTTACTGTAGAACCATGTTAGTGCACCTGAATTTTTATTTTAGACATTCATACCATTTCGTCGCCTCCTTTAGCTCCGAGGCGACGATTTGTCTGTCTTCTTCACCTTATCATCGTGCCAATGCTGATATACTTGTGTTTGTAGGGTGATGGTAATGTACGGTATTATGAGATTGTCTCTGAATCTCCTTACAGTCACTATCTCAGTCAGTTCCAATCAGGATCACCACAAAGAAGCTTAGGTAGGGTTATCACATCTAGAGAGATGAAAGCTGAAACATTGGCACAGGCTTATATAATCTAGTATATCTACACGTGCAGCTTATATAACTTTTTATGCAAAATTTCCTATTGACTTCATTCCAAGATTTTTTCACATGTATTAGAAAGTAACATGTACAACATAAAAGAAAGTGCAATTAAGTTATGATGTATGTATATGTATACTAGTTAACAGCAGGATAATTATGTTCTTTTTTGACATATTTGTTTAATATTTATTATAGGTATAATGCCTAAGAGAGGAGTTGATCCCCTGAAATGTGAGATTGTCAGGTTCTACAAACTCAACACAGTCAAGAGTCTTTGTGAGCCAATATCCATGATAGTGCCCAGAAAGGTACACTGGCAGAAAAGTACCAGTTAAGCGAGATATAGAGACGAAATTCCCGTATTTCTTATTATGGACATGCATGTCCGAAATAATAAATCAGGAATTTCGTCTCTATATCTCGCTTAACTTGTAAATGCACAACACGAAAATTTTTCCTAGTTCCTGAACATCATACGGTCAAATTAAGAAGCCGAAATTTAATCACCGATTTTGTAAAGATTTTAGCCTGATTAAGTCACTTTAACCTTTTTGTGCTAGTGACGTTGATAATCTGACATATTTAAAAGAAAATAACTAAGTGAAAAACACCAGCACCCATTAAAACTAATGCGTTATTACCGGCACCCATTGAAAATAGGGTGTTAATACCAGCAGCTATTGACAATAGGCTGTTATTACCAGCACCCTTTGAAAATAGTATGTTAATACCAGAACCCATATTGAAAGTAGGGTTGCATATAGCAGCACCCATTGACAATAGGATGCTAATACCAGCACCCATTTAAAATAGGGTGTTGTTACTGGCACCCATTGAAAATAGGGTGTAATACCAGCACCCATTGACAATAAGGACTAGGTGCTAATACCAGCACCCATTAAAAATAGTGTGTTAATACCAGCACCCATCGAAAATGGGGTGTAAATACCGGCACCCATTTAAAATAGGATGTTAATACCGGCACCCATTGAAAATAGGGTGTTAATACCGGCATCCATTGAAAATAGGGTGTTAATACCAGCACCCATTGAAAAAATAGGTTGTTAATACCAACACCCATTTAAAATAGGGTGGTAATACCAACACCCATCGAAAATAGGGTGTTAATACCAGCACCCATTTAAAATAGGGTGTTAAGACCGGCACAAATTGAAAATAGGATGTTAATACCAGCACCAATTAAAAATAGGTTGTTAATACCAGCACCCATTGAAAATAGAGTGTTAATACCGGCACCCATTCAAAATAGGGTGTTTATACCAGCACCCATTGACAATAGGGTGTTAATACCAGCAACCATTGGAAATAGGGTGTTAATACCAACACCCATCGAAAATAGGGTGTTAATACCAGCACCCATCGACAATAGATTGGTAATACCAGCACCCATTGAAAATAAGAGTGTTAACTCTGGCACCCATTTAAAATAGGGTGTTAATACCGGCACCCATTAAAAATAGGTTGTTAGTACCAGCACCCATTGAAAATAGATCTTTTTGTAATACCGGCACCCATTGAAAATAAGGTGGTAATACCAGCCCCGATTGACAATAGTTATTACCAGCACCCATTGAAAATAAGGTGTTAATAACAGCATCCATTGACAATAGTGTGTTATTACCAGCACCCATTGACAATAGGGTGTTAATACCAGCACCCATTGCAAATAGTGTTAATACCAGCACCCATTAAAAATAGGATGTTAATATCAGAACCCATTGAACATAGGATGTTAATACCAGAACCCATTAAAAATAGTGTGTTAATACCAGCACCCATTGCAAATAGCCTAGGGTGTTAATACCAGCACCCATTAAAAATAGGATGTTAATAGCAGAAACCATTGCAAATAGGGTTCGTTAATACCAGCACCAATTTGACAATACGTTGTTTGGAGCATTAGCAATTCACCTTTAATAAAAATAGGTTATCACATTTTTTCGCAATATTTTCAAGGGTTAAAACGACTGATGGCTAGTGGCATTTAGCACTGTTAAGTCCAAATGGCCATTTGATGAATCTTGTATAATTGTTGCTACTTGCACTGATACAGTGTTTATGTTTTTCAGTCTGAGATTTTCCAGGATGACATATTTCCGCCGACTGCCAGCAGCTGTCCTTCACTGTCTGTCACAGAATGGCTGGCCGGAGAAAACAGAGACCCTATAATGGTCTCTCTAAAGGTAACTCCAACAATAATAACACCCGAAAATATCATCCTCGAAAATAATGCAACTGAAGCAATGTTAGGAAGTACAATGTTAGAAATACAATGTTCCTGTACATAAAAGTACTCCGAAAATGTCCCCAACTAAATACTTTTGCATAATAAGTATACTTCATCCTACATTCAAGTATTATTTGCTTAGGACATGACATAGTATTACTTTCATTCTACAGTCAGTCATGTCTGTGTCTTCATCTTTACATTTTGTAAGCTGTCGACATTTTACGAGACATGTTGTAATAACAATAAATATCTTTGAAAAAAAAATGAAGTGTCGGTAAAAATTACTAATATATAATTTATACACGTATATATACAATTTGAATCAAACATATGCCAATCTAGCAAATTTGTTGCTGATTTTGATCTTTCACATTCCGTTGTTTAAAGGATAAACAAAGATACTTCACAAACGCTGTATACATGATTATGAGTTTAAGTGGTGATAGTAAGAACTCCTATAAACATTTGACGTTAACCCAATGTTTGGTCTGCGACGTCGGCCCAACATTGTATCAACGTTCCGTGCTCGTTGGTTACATACAGCAACTAACAGTGATCGTTTCTGTGAGTTTGTTTATCTGGTAGCTCATTTTCAACCACAGTTTTTGTGTAATAAACGTTTATTACTCATTATTTTATGAACGTTTGCGTGCATTGATTTTGATGAAAATTGGTTGAATCATCAAATTCATGTAACTGTATAACTGTAACTTCTCCTGATGTGTATTGTAACCTATTTTGTATTGGTAAAGGACGGTAAGGTTCAAGCAGCACAGCCTGTGTCTAAACTCAGACCAACAAAAACGTATCAGCATAAAGTGAGTGCTGGTGCCCTAGCCACGGGGGTGACCACGACTACACCGTCAACACCTACCACAGAATCACCCATTGACAAACAACAGAAAAAGGTCATATTCTCTGCTGACATCAGTACGGCACACCTCTGGTTGTGGGCTGTTCACAATACATTAAGCAACTCTACCTTACCCATTACATGTCTGTCTCCTAGTCAATCTAACCCATTTATTATTGGCGAGGTTTATGGTTTACAAATTATATTTTCAATATCAAGCATATATAATGTATATCCAAATAACCACTCCTTGAATGTAACAGCTTCATTTACAGTACCCTTACTTGATATGTTTTTTTATTAGCTCGGTTTTCATCACTGACTAATATATACATTTTCTTTTGCTATTAATACCATTCACATGTAGATTAGACTTTAAATATGGTTTCAGAGGGCAATAAAAATTATCATATTATTCTCGTAGGACAGAGTTCTAATGACCTTGTGTTATCCGATTTTACCCCCCCCCCCCATTCCCCGCCCTTCATTATGCATGCACATCTTATTCTCTCTAATTTTAAATTACAACCTGAATCTCGTTGTCTTGGATAAATAGGTGGTAGACCCTCTTCATGTGGCGGAGTTGTTACATATGACCATTCTGTTTCCCACTTAAGCTCACACAGTTGCGGGCTTCCATTTAGAGACTCTCGTTAACAATCCCCGAAGCTCTCGTTTACATGTTACATTCTCACAGTTCCAACTACACGTTCCCAGTTTCCAGTTACAGTCCTAGCCTACAGTCCCCAGCTACTGATCTCATTTATAGTTGTAATCTGCCGCTTACACTCTCCCTTTTATAATCTGCCAGCTACACTCTCCCAGTTATAATCTCCCAGTTGCACTCTCCAAGTTATAATCTGCCACTTACTCTCCCAGTTAAAATCTATCACTTACTCTCCTAGTTGAAATCTGCCAGTTACACTCTCCCAGTTGAAATCTGCCAGTTACACTCTCCCAGTTGTAATCTGTCAGTTACACTCTCCCAGTTGAAATCTGCCAGCTACTCTCCCCCAGTTATAATCTGTCAGTTACACTCTCCCAGTTATAATCTGTCAGTTACACTCTCTCAGTTATAATTCGCCAGTTGCACTCTCCCAGTTATAATGTGCCAGTTACACTCTCCCAGTTATAATCTGCCAGCTACACACTCTCTCTCTCAGTTATATAATCTTCCAGTTACACACTCTCGATTATAATCTGCCAGATACACTCTCCCAGCTATAATCTGCCATTGCACTATCCCGATTATAATCTGCCAGTTACTCTCCCTTGTTTATAATCTTGCAGTTACAATCTCCCAATTGAAATCTGCCAGTTACTCTCTCCCATTTATAATCTGCCTGTTATAATCTGCCAGTTATAATCTGCCTGTTATAATCTGCCAGTTTCACTCTCCCAGTTATAATCTGCCAGTCACTCTCCCAGTTATAATCTGTTAGTTACACTGTCTCAGTTATAATCCGCCAGTTACATTCTCTCAGTTATAATCTGCCAGCTTCACTCTCTCAGTTATAATCTGCCAGTTTCACTCTCCCAGTTATAATCTGCCAGTTACTTTCCCAGTTATAATCTGCCAGTTACACTCTCTCGGTTATAATCTGCCAGTTACTCTCCCAGCTATAATCTGTCATTATAATAAGTGTTTTTTTGTGATATCAACATTAAGAAACTATTCCGATGTTTGCATGAAAAAAGCATGATCAAGTCAGCATGACTGGAGGAGCTCGGTACCTAAGGCCTAATTGTGGTAGATGGGATATTATAAACGTTAGATTTGCAATTAGTTGTTTAATCATGAGCGAGGAAAACATAATTCATGTAGTAAATTTCACGTCAACTAATCATTTTTTATTACCAAAAAAATATTCAGGAACATTTAGAATTGTTTGACTTTTAACACTAGCCGCACACTAATTTGTCCCAGGTTATAAAAAAAACTATATGATATTCTCCTCCATAACTAAAATTGACTGGATTATTATTTTTAAATATTAACAATTTAAATCAAAAGATATGTACATCATCAATATGTATTTTAAAAATATCTTGTATAGAATACAATGTAGAATACCATGTTAAAGAGGTGTTTAATATTGACCCGCCTATCACAGCAAACACGACACGATGACACAATGTTGTTGTAATGCTGGTACACCGTCTACGACGCTGACCCAACATTAAAACAACACTGTTTGAATGTCCGGTGTTTACTGGGTATGGATCTGCTACTTAGACATGTGAAGGAAGCACAGGTCCCGGGGCTGCCACGGGGTCACCACGATCTGTCAGCCGAGGTCATGCCACGCGACCCACATCTGTGGCGCAGCTACGACGACAACTCGCCATAAGACGTGATAAGGTGATGTCTGCAAACCACATACCAATGTCATTGAGAAATCTAATAGGCACATTGTACTGGTCACTTTTGAGTTTCGCCAGCAGACTAGAGGGCAGGGTTAGGGTGTAGGTCTAAACCTAGCAGATAGATTTCTCGAGTGGCCATCAGTCGATAAACACAATCACTTATAAAACTTATGTTGGAAACAGGAACATTGACTAACTGGTTTTGACAAGAGAATGATAATAGCAATGCCTAGATAACAGTAATATATTGATGCTTATACGTTTTATTGCGTTACAATCTACAATATAACATAGACAATATTAATAAAAGGACAAGACATAAAACATAACAATGACAAATGTCTGGCTTGATCGTCACTCGACCAATATTCCCGTATTTTTCTCACATGGCTTTATAACATTTTTTTCTGCTGCAATAATAATAGTACAATTTTTCCTTCCACTGTTGAATCATTTATTATTTATCCTGCAAGTGCAGTTTAAACACCATTCATCTGTGTGTTAAATATGTCACTTGACAATAATTATATATTATCTATTGAATATATGTATTGACTATGATGAGCCGGTAGAAATCATAACATTATTCAGCAAGATTACTGATTCATTGAAGATACTCAGTATGTGTATCGAAGTATCATGAAATATAATATAATTGACAAGAAAAGACCATATGCAAATGTTTATTAATTTTAAATGTTATTTTCACCCATTGAAATATTGAATCTGCACAAATTCAACCAACTAAAGAACAATACTGTGACAACAATATGATGTTTCAATTTGATTTCTTTATCATGATTGAATAAATATCCCTAACTTCCACCATTAAATTACGAAGTTGTTCTTACATAGATACGACAAAAGTTAAGCAAAAGTGCTAGTATTATACTGATCTGTATTTGTTCTCGAGGCATTTTTTTAAATTTTTTTGCTACGTTTGCTTATTTAAAGGATGGCAGTATGAGTAACAATCCGTCTATCACCACGTACAAGGCTATGAGGCGGTCTGGTGGGTCGTCACGCTCTCCTGGTATGGCAGGGGGACCACAGTGTGGAGGCGCCTCAGCTCCCAAAGAAAACCTACCCAGCTCATTACGTAATATACGCAAACTAAGCACCAGTGAGGAGGAAAGAGCAGCCAATAGGTGAATTAACTCCTAAAGCTCTGTGATAGATTTTCTTGGGTTTATAAGCAGTTCTGCAAATTAGTTTTTGAAAGTGGAATATCAAAGAAGACTTGAGACAATGTCCCAATGCTGGTTTAATGTTGGTTTCTGCTTCGCAAACAGTGAATCAACATTAAGCCGATATCAGGGGAACGTTTATAATTAAGATACATGTATTATTATTTTAAAGGTTGGACAGCTAAGCTTTTTTGTATCTTACGCAAGTCTGAAATACGAAAATTCAAGGGAGCATATAAAGCTCCCCAAGCACAAGGAGAGCGATAATGGGGGTTAACCCTTTAAGCCCTCACGATGCATTAAAGCATCATTTTATATTTCATATTAATTTTCCTACAACTAGAGGTTTTATGATAAAAAATTCCTTAAAACTGTTTTACCAATATATGGCAATTTTCTTTAATTTTTCACAAACTTCAAGTCATCTTCATCCACTACAAGTCGGGAATTGCGGCAGCAATTCGCGGCTTGTAGTGGATGGGATGACAATTGTAAATTCAGGGTCGAAAGGGTTAATAAGTTTTAAAAATGCCCTATGGTGATCAGGAGTAGCGCTGTGGACTGCTCTCCTGTAATGGTCTGGTCCTCTTTATAAATATTGGACTGTACTATGGACATAATTATGATGGATGTATCTCGAGAATACTAGGTTACAGATTTATAATTAGTACATTTATCATGTTTATAGAGAGCTCAGAATCGTTAGTCCGAATGGCTAGCTGTTTATTTGTCTTGATTTCAGTGTAAAGGAGTCTCACAGTGGAGTGGTATCACAGGAGGCGACCACAAGACTGACAAACACACATCAGCCTATGAGAGTGAACAAGAAGGTGTGGTCGCCCACGTACCACACCACAGAGGAGGCGTCACCCGTGCCTCATGGAGATCACGAGGTAAGCGCACGAGGTACACCTCACTCAGGAGCTACCTCACCTTACTTTTCAGACTATGTTGTTTTGTTGCTGGCCCGCCGTCTGCGACGGCGGCCCAACAATAAAACAACAAAGGCTCACATTTAGGGTGTGATATCAAACAGGTGGTCCCTCTATGTTAAATTAAATTAAATCTTGTATGTCTCGAAAAAGACATTTGGCTACCTATCTTCATTAAATGTATATTCATAGACAAAAAGACGGTCCATCGCAATGAGAAAGTTCCGGGTTTTCGTTTGACATATTACACTTCAATATTTTTTAAAGTTGTATAATTTTATTTCACTATCTATGAAGTATCTATACTGCCTTGCAAAGCCTAATAAGGCAGATACTGCTTACTTGTAAAGTGGGCAGATACTGACTTTTGGCTTTGCAGAGCATCATACGAGTCTTTCCACCTATGGCATATTTCCCATAAAAGTGTATTCATTCAAAAATCGGATGGGTTGTGTCATTTTCAATAAATATTATTGAAAATGACACAGCCCATCCTAATTATAACAACTCTAATATATATGTTTTGAAATGTATGAATTTGTGTTTCCAAGCTAAATCAATTCTCATGTGCTTTTGGTATAAGTTATTACAAAATAATACTGCTAAACAAATCATTAGTGGTACAGTGAAAGTGTATTTCATTAATATATTTAAAAAAAAACCTTCGTCACACAATTGTTGGTTTTTGATATCACACCCTAATCGCTCCTTATACAAGCTCTCTGTATATCAGGTCCTGAAAATTTGTCTGTGGCCGTATTCTCGTACAAGTTACGATATATCGTAGGCTTCGGATTGGTCGAGATGTCAATCTCGACCAATCAGAAGCCTACGATATATCGTAACTTGTACGAGAATACGGGCCCTGTCACGTATTAGCCTTTTCCTTCTTCCATATTGAGCCCCACTTTGTTCTGTTCAATTTCAATATACATGACTATCTTATTATTTTTTAAAAATTCTTCTTGGCCTAAACTCCCTACAAAAACGTATTCCTGGAGTTTTTTTTTTTAATTGTGATTTAATATTGCAAGTAGACCATCACAAGCATCCACTAGACGCAGCATACAACTTGGAACATAGCTATATAACCCTGGAGACAATAATAATTATGGTATAGTTGTAAGATGACACCAAGAACAATCAGGGTCATTTCATTGACTTATAAACTTATTTGTTTTAATGTATGAAAAAGTGTACTTGAACCAAAAGTGATTTGTAGCTAATATAATTTACTAATAGGTGATCAGCCAGAATACGGTTTGGTTTTGCAACTAACCAACAACGACGGAACAGAACGTTGGGTCCTATTATTGGATACGTGCCCGTATGTGGACCAGCATGAATCCGATATAAGGTCAACGTTCTGAGCTGTCGTTCTTACATTGGTTCATGTGATATGGCTTTACTAATAATTAAAAGACGAGGAATACAATGTCCACCAACACATAATAGAAGTCAGAGTATTTTATTTTCATCAATAGGCCTATTATTAAAATCCCTTAGTTAGTAAAATTATACAAGGTTCGCGGCAGTTTATAGAACATAAGAAAACGATAACATCAAACAACCGTAACATTTTAGATTAAATGTCATTTTGAGTATTTTATAAGGTGCTTATCTTAGTATAGTCAATACCTCTATCGTGGCCTCTAGTCGTATACACAGCATTGCTTTTTCTCCCAGACAAAAAAGTGATTATAGTACAGTAGAACTTGCTTAGAGCAGCCACCCTTGGGGCACTGAAAAAGTGGCCTTTCAAGACAGGTGGCTGCCCGAGTCATAGGAGGTTCAATTGTAGATGAAATGTCCATTTGGGAAATGACCAAGGGGCCTCCCATAGGACGTTGGCTGCTCATAAGAGTGGCTGCTCATAGCAGGTTCTACTGTATTGACATTGTGTTAGATTACCTTAAACCTCTGCTTATTCCAGGCTCATATGTCCAAGCTATCCCTTTGTATGCAAAACTATTATGATATGTTATAACGCAATTTATTGCTGTAAACAGTACATGCGGATTTACCCCCCATCACGGCCATATTAGCTTGCAAGTGTGTTGTTTCTACATATCGTCGCCTCGGAGCTAAAGGATCCTATCTGACACTCGTCAGAGTGGCAGATAGGATCATTTAGCTCCGAGGCGACGACATAGTAAATCAGTAATTAGAAATACCCCGTTGAACACGAGGCGTTGAGGCGATTATAAGGTGTAATGTTTCAATGACACATCGTGTGCGACGATGTCCAGCATTAAACCAACATTGATTAAATGCCTATTATCTTTCTGCCTATTGTCGTAAGAGAAACACTAAAGTCGAACCCCGCACTGAAAGAATTAATATGTATGATGGTCATAGACTATAGCCGTAGGCCCATAACATAGGTATTCAAATGAAGCGGATAAAGCTAGCTAAGACATTTAGGATTATTTCAAATTGAAAAAACCCTTCGGTCTCCATAGTTGATACCCATGTATTTCGGCGTTGTAAGGGTTAAATGACATAACTCTAATGTGGTCTATAAATATTTTACACAGCTGAATCTTTAACCCTTTAACCGCTGGTGTCGCATATAGTCGGGTTTTCATTTTTCATTAGCACATTAAGTACCACCTTTTAAACATGTTAAAGATAAAATGTGACATCAATCGGCAATATTTGAAAACGGTTGACCTCCATATTGTCAAATCTGAATAATTTTCACTCACTTGAAGTTGTGGATCGCGTCAGCGAGACACAAATTCAAGTGGGTGAAAATTCAGATTGAATAATTTGGCGGTTAAAGGGTTAACTGCCGCTCCCGGGTAAATATGGTCTTTCATTGTTAGCTCCCGCCGTCACCGTAGGTGAGACGAAGGGAGCTATGGATTCTACCTCCGTTTTTTTTTGCCTCTTCTTTTGCCTATAACTTTGTAAGAAAATAAGCTAGGATAACAATTTTTGGTATGTGGGTTACTTCCAGGTGGCTAATGGACAGGTTAAAATATTTTTAATCTGAATTCAATACGCAAGGTTGCAGAGGAGAAAATGATGATGTTACGGCGTTGGGCCGTCCGTAAACAATTCGTTTCCGGAGCATATCTCTGAAAGTACTTGTCCGATTGTCTTCAAATTTTACACACAACACCCCTAGGGGGTCTAGTTGTGCCTTTTGGTGTATTTGAACTTTGACCTACTTCTGGTTCAGAACTATGACCTATTTAGACGTTTTGACGCGCACTTCGTTTCCGGAGCAGATCTCGAAAAGTACTGGGCCGATGACAGTCATATTGCACATACATGTTCTCTAAGGTCCCTAGTTGTGCCTTTTCAGGTTTTTGGACCTTGACCTTGAAGTTGACCCAGCACTTTGACCTAATTTATAACATCGGTAAATCCGACTGAAAGATTTTGCGGAATATCATGAAAACCGCTCAAGATAGCTACACCATTACTATAAAACAAATTGTGAGGTTTCAGGAGAGGATGCATCTTGAAAAATTTCAAGTCGATAAAATTAAAAATGGCCGCCTATCGGCCATTATTCACCTCGACAGGCCTGATATTGCGGAATATCATGAAAACCGCTCAAGATAGCTACACCATTAATATCAAATAAATTGTAAGGTTTCAGGAGAGGATGCATCTTGAAAAATTTGAAGTTGATAAAATTCAAAATGGCCGCCTATCAGCCATTATTCACCTCGACAGGCCTGATATTGTGGAATATCATGAAAACCGCTCAAGATATCTACACCATTACTATAAAACAAATTGTAAGGCTTCAGGAGAGGATGCATTTTGAAAAAATTCAACTCGTCCAAGTTCAAAATTGCCGCCAATCGGCCATTATTCACTTTCACATGGCCGGTATTTGGTAAACCGTGCTAGATGGCTAGACCATTACTATAAAACACAAAATGTGTGATTTCAGGAGAGGATGCATCTTGAAAAAATTTGACTCAATAAAATTCAAAATGGCCGCTTATCGGCCATTATTCACTTTCACATGGCCGTTATTTGGTCAACCGTGCTAGATGGGTAGACCATTACTGTAAAACAAAATGTGAGATGTCAGATGAGGATGCATCTTGAAAAAATTTGACTTGATCAAGTTTAAAATGGCCGCCTTTTCGGCCATTATTCATTTTCACATGGCTGATATTTGGTAAACCGTGCTAGATGGCTAGACCATTACCTGAGTACTATAAAACAAAGTGTGAGTTTTTGGGGGAGGATGCACCCTGAAAATTTTTAACTTACGAATTCAAAATGGTCGACAATCAACATTATTTACCTCGATAGGCCTGATATCAGGTAAACCGTGCTAGATAGCTAGACCATTACTATAAAACAAAATGTGACGTTTCGAGAGAGGATGCCTTTTAAAAACTTTCGACTCAATCGAATTCAAAATGGCCGCCTATCGGCCACTATTTACTTTCACATTGCTGATATTTGGTAAACCGTGTTAGATAGCTGGACCATTACTATAAAACAAAATGTGAGATTACAAGAGAGGATGCATCTTGAAAAAAATTGACTCGATCAAATTCAAAATGGCCGCCTATCGGCCATTATTCACTTTCACATAGCTGGTTTTTAGTAACTGTACTAGATGGCTAGACCATTACTATAAAACAAAATGTGAGATTTCAGGAGAGGATGCATCTTAAAATTTTTTGACTTGATCAAATTCAAAATGGCCTCCTATCGGCCATTATTCACTTTCACATGGGCGATATTTGATAAACCGTGCTCAATGGCTAGACCATTACTATAGAATGAAATGTGAGATTTCAGCTGAGGATGCATCTTGGAAAATTTTGACTCTATCAAATTCAAAATGGCCCCCTAACGGCCATTATTTATTTTCACATGCCGAATATTTTGCAAACTGTGTTAGATGTTAGTCCATTACTATAAAACAAAATTTGAGGTTTCGGGGGAGAATGCACCCTAAGTTTTTAACTAATTTATATCGAATTCAAAATGACCGTAAATCAGCTATTAGTTAACTCGATCGGCCTGATATCAGGTAAACCGTGCCAGATAGGTAGACCATTACTGGGATACTGATTAGGATCATTAATTTCAATGGAGGTTTGCAATCTCTGACAGACTGTCTAGTTCTTATCTTACTCTTAGACTGGGCTTCTTAGACCTAGTTGTCTTGCGTCTTGATTTTGACCTAGTCTAGGACTACATTAATAACCCTATACAAAATCGCTTAAATCAAATTCTAATTCGGAGCGGGAGCTCCTGGACTTATGTAGTCTTGTTTTATTAGCATAGTAAGTACCACCTGTTAAACATGTGGAGGATAAAATGCGACATCAATCAGCAAAATTTAAAAAATAGTTCACCTCTATTTTATCAAATCAGAATAATTTTCACCCACTTCAAGTTGTGGATCGCGTTAGCGAGACACAACTTCAAATGGGTGAAAGTTCCTTTGAAGTAATTTGGCGGTCAAAATGGTAAGCTTATTAATGGAGATTATCATACCCTTTCATCACTGATGTAAATGACACCAACGGCGGTCCTTTGAGTACATCTTTCAGCTTCAGACAATACTCATTATATTTGGGCTATGCCCAAATATATTGGTTTCTCTTAGGATCTTGAATCTTATTATTCTGTGCAGGTTTTTTGCGACGCTATTTCTCCCTGAGTTTTCATCCAATCAACATGAAATTTGGACACGATATTGCCAGAGTAGTCAGGTATACTGCTATGACTTTGACGGATTTATCCCTGATTTTCTGGATCACTATACTCTTGAAAGTCCAAAGGCAGTTTCTGTGAGCAGATACTGCAGCTACTGCACTATGCTGCTTTTCAAATGCAAAAGGCAGTATCTGATTACTTGTAAAGTGAGCAGATACTGCCTTTTGGCTTGCACGGCAGTAGGCCTATAATTGGGTCCAATGTTGGTTCAAAAGTGGACATGTCGGGTGATTCTCCATTCATTGTCAGGTGGGTGAACAGGGTGCCCTTATGTCCAGACCTATGTCCAGACCTACTCCACCCTTTAGTCTCCAGATTTGATAATAAAAATACATTTATCCAAACTTTCAATTCCGGGCCAGCGTCGCAAACAGTGGCACAGTATTAAACCAATATTGTGTATTAGGTATGGACAGTTGAAACCTTAAAATAACAGTTGCAATTCTATTCAAACACAAAACGTTCAATCAATGTTGTTTGGGCTAGCGTCGCGGATAGTGATAGAACATTAAATTAACAGAGAGACAAGTCAATGTGTGTTCTGGGCACTCTGAATGCGATTCCGTTTGACAAACAAATATATATATATTTAAAAGTGCAAAAGCTCCGTGGGGACTTCTGAAATTTGAAGTCTGAAGTCCGGAATCTAAAATTCCAGTTCAGAATGCCTGCCAAAAAACTCATACGCGAAATTCGAATCAATCTGTCATAATAAAATAACCCAACAAAATTCGAAATGGCGGCCACAAAAACTCATAAAACCTATCCCAAATATTATTGTTACTTGAAAAGTCACAATTCATGTCTAGTGATTTTTATTATACTAACGAGGGAAGGGGTGTCATAAGATGTATGCCCTCGACGATATCGCCGGTAAAAAGGCCCATTCGGGTGGCTGTTTTCGTCATCGACGTTTTTTCGTCAAAAAGGTCAAAGGTCATTCAACAAAAATTTGACGGTAAATTTTTCCGTCTCGTTTCGTCGACGACGTGAAAAAATCAATCAGCCAATCGAGTAGGATAATAACAATATGAAAAAACTTCGATGACGAAAACAGCCACCCGAATGGGCCTATTATCTCACATATTTTCATTTTTGAATATATAGAGTGGTTGTCATCATTATTTCTTCCATCTTAAGCTATATTTATAGTCTAAATTGTCATTTCCTGTAATCAGGATATGATTTAGTATTAAGGATACAGCTCTATGAAGTGACATCTATCACATCAATCTAGAACATTCAGCCTCTTGAGATTACCTGCCGGTTTTTAACATCTATCTAACTTACTAACCGTACACATTAGATTTTGCATGTCGGCTTTTTCCTTGCTTTCCTTTCCTGACACCTTGTTATAACTAACACCGTGCTATAGCGTGCTATTGGCTGTTCATCTTCCATTGACACACGTCATGTGATCTAAAGTGATTCAAAGGGTTTCTAACAACTACTCTCATAATATTTACTTATGACTTGCGCAGTCTCTGAAACATCATCAGCTCACTTTTGAAGGCTCCAGTAGTGAAATTATATCAAACAACATATGGTTATTGAATTAAGACACAACGTGGCAATGCTGGAAAACTGATGGATTTAGAGGACTTCTCTTTGAGTGAACCTACAAGCCTACTATCCTGCTAAGATGGTCTACACTGATGCTATATCCTACGATCTTTTGGCTCAGATCATGGAAGTTTTGCATTAACAGATCCCCCGAAAATGTTGATAAATGAGTAATTATTTATTTCTATTTCAACATTATATAGCAATAACAAGTATCAGCAATCAATAGAAACTTTATGGTTATGAAAGTATCTACATGCTCAATTTTCTGCCACGCATCTTTTTTGAGCAATGCACCTAGAATTGAAGCCAAACTGGCATGTTAGTTTGTTTACATTGCATGTTGTGTGCAGTTCAAGCCTGAGAATATGCATGCCCGCTTAGTCACATAATTAGTACCTATTTCTATACGGTTATTTCAAGAACTGTTTATAAAACATCAAAGAATATTATGTTGTAGCGTCAAATTTGAGATGAAAAAAAGTATAACGTCCGCTAAGGACGAAATGTTAACGAAATGTGTTATGTGTGCCATACTGCCATATAACTATGATAATAACTAAGTGCAGTCTAACCCGTCAAGCGACAATCTAACCTGAATAAAAAGAACCTGTAATGTCCTAAAAATAATGTCAACAATCAACCTTGTGTGTTTCACCAATTGAGGAATAATAATGATTGTAGTTTGAGCCAAAGGCTTAAGCGTACCGGTAGTTATTAATTACGGAGGAAAAGATGAGCATGTAGCAATAGTATGTATGTGTTATTACCTTCAAAGTGCTACATTTTAGACTCATTTCTACCTGTGTGTTTCCAGCTGTCTTTATAAAATATGTGCAAGAACTAAATAGCAAACACCCCCAAAATGTACAATTCGTATAGTTTTCAGACACATTTTCCTATGTACTATTTGATGTCATGTGTTATCAATAATTGTGCAGAAATGACTTCTGTCCTACGGAACACGAAACGTTGACCCAATATTGATGTCGCATTAATACAACACCCCGGCAAACAGAAAACGTTAAACAAATGTTGAATTAATGTTGGTCCATCGTCTTCGACGCTGAACGGGCAATAAACCAACATTATCAATTTAATATCTCGTTCAACATCTGTTCCTTGTTGGGTTTAGTGCTTCATTGGTTCTATTGTTTGACTAAACGGTGATGGAGGCTTAATTTGACACGAATCACTCACACTTCTGTTCACTTGAGAATTCATTGATGAACCCGTTCCATATTGCAATGCATATTCCAAATTACCAGCAGTAATTTTAATCTAATCAAAATGATTTAAAATATCTTAGTGATGATTGGCGCTCATACCGTTAACCCCTGTTTCATGTAAGTGTAATCATTATGAAAGTGTGGTTGCCAGAAGAACGGGTTCATTTGTGTCTTTGTGTGTCAGCTATTCACATTGCATCTTCAATTCAGTAGAAATAGTACTATTTGCTTGTGCAACGTTAACTGTGTATCACTCTTAGGTTCAAGAAAACATTCTTTTAAAATTACAAAGACATTTTCTCTTCCCAATAAGTGACGTTGTTGTTATTCAATCACAGTGTGTTTGATGATCTATGATTCTATGTGGCAGTTGAATGGAACGTAAAAATAATTCGAATATCCCCAGTTACATGTCTCCTGATACTATGTGACTATACACCAGCACCATTACTGATATAAATGTATCAATTTAAAACATTAGGAATTTCTATTATTTAAAAAAAAAATCTATGCTCCAGCTAAATTATGTCTGAAAATTATGCTCGTCGTGAAGCTCTATGATCGTGACGTGGCGATGTGATATCTGTAATGATGAACCCAGGAAACGCCAAACTTTGATCCAATGTTGTTTCAAAGTTGGGCCGTCTGCGACGACGGCCCAACATTGAAACAACATTGCTTCAAAGATTGGTGTTTGCTAGAGGTCCGTACTTTTGTCTTTTGTTGACTGTGGTGATTTAGTCCTGTGGGTCCCTGTGTCTGTGTTGCCTGCCGCTGTTTATTGGCCGCTAGTTTGCATGTTTTCCCCATTGTGTTGTAGCCAGCTTTCGTCTCTCCCGCTAGCCATGAGGTGTCTCAGGCCAGTCAGGAGCCCGTGTCTTGGCGCGCCAGCAGTCGTCGTGGTACCGGGGGTGGTACCACAGCTAACATCACCGATGTGTTCTCCACCCCGCCCAGCAGTCCTAACCGTAGCCGGCCCAGCTCCTGGCAGGAAAACCCACTCTATGGCAGACAGGGCAGCTCGTCTAACATGGACAAGGATAGATCACACTACGTCAGCGCCTCGTCTAATATCTCAAACTCACCTTTTACACCGACACCCAAGCCCTTCACCCCGGATCAGGCGTTGATCGCCAGTCAGTCTCCTGCTGTACACCACGTGGATACACAGCCTCTTGAAGAGCTGCTTCAAGACCTGCACAATGTGGGTTCTTCATATCAGCCTCCGTCACAGACGAGACCAGAGACAGAGGCCGCCAGACCGTGGCGGGTGATGTCATCAGACGCTAACCTGGCGTCACAGACCACCTCTGCTGGTGATGTGAGGACGTCACAGAGTGCCACAGATACATACACACAACAAAATGGTGGCCACAGTGACACGGAACCGAACTCTGAGATGCTGGAGTGGATATCTTCAGATGCGCCTGACAACACGCTAATGAAGCCGTCTAAGCTGAGAGCGTCCATGCGCTCACGTAAGCATGCTGGACGTCAGACCACGGAGGTGTCTGGTGTCAGTAGTAATGGGGCATCTGAGGGTGAGGGCAGCTCTAGTGCCAGGTCATCACCAGAGAGACGACCACGTACAGACAGACGGCATACAGATACCGTGCTCTTCTCCCCTAATAAGGAGAAGATCAGGTGTACAGACAAACCCGAAGATGCTGTCACAAGACCCGCACACGTTAACAAACAGGACAACTTTCGTACAAAAACCACCCTGCTCTTTCAAGACTCTCCTTATAAATCTTCCCCTGAAGGTGGTGACTATCGCCCTGCTATGTCGTCATCTACCGCCCCACCCCCTTCTGCTGCCTCCCCTGATTTTGTCCCCAATGACTTGCCACACTTTGAGCGGTTAGGCCCCCTAAGATCACAATCATTTCGAGAATCCTCTAGTCGAGGTCGCTGGCCTGTGAAACAAACGCATGTGGCTGATCTGAATGATGACCAGGTAAGTGTTGTCTGTCATTTAGTTTATCCTACTGTTTTACCGAGGGCCATAATAACTGGAAATAAAGCAGCAGTTACTATGACTATTTCATTTTATTCTTATCACTTTACACTTTTTTACGTTTTTCTCTTTTTCGTTTTCACGGAAAGGTTCTCTTTTTTCATAGTGTATTATTAGTATTATTGTGTATGACGAGTAAGCCGTTTATTGTCTTCTATAAATGAAAAATTCTACGTTAAATACATTTTGGCTAGTGCAGCTGATTGTACATAGCTTTCTCTAGCTGTAGTATCCACTCCAAAACTATGTAGAAGTATGTCCATTTAGTATGCCATCGCCAGTCAACATTTATTTTCATATTATCTACGTTATGTGTGGTTTGTGAGATGGAAGTTTTAAATAAAAAAACGTCTTCTAGCATATAACAAATTAGCAATTAACCATTTATCATTCACTTGTTCCAAACATTTTAATGTCCTGCAAAACTGAAAACACGTATTCTTTTAGCCCTTTCACCACGTGGTGAAAGGGTTAAACTTTAAGGGTAACTAATTTGTCCACATTTTTTTCATCACCAGATCGTATCCACAATAATTATCTCGTACTGGAAAAAAAACCATATTGAAGAAATGAAACCTATCAACTGTCAATGAATGCTACAGTACCCAGGTACCAAATGTTGGAAAATGAGAACGGGTGATTACTCGTAAATCGCAGCTTTATGAATACACATATAATTGTTCCTTTATCTTGCATATAGAACAACATTTGAATCAGTTACAGGGAACACCATATCTCCTTGTCTATATAGATTGGCTATATAGATCTTTTATTCGAGTTTGGGGGGGGGGGTGTATAGGCCGGTAGAAAATGGTGTAAATTGAAAAACAAATAGATAAGGAATTTAATCCCAGGAAAAAATCGCGTACACATTACTTATTATATGTTCACTTTAATTTTTCTCGAGTTATATTTCTGTTGATTGTATAATGACTTACTTTTAGTATGTGAATATTATTTCTGTATTATTTGTGTGTTTTGTTTTGTTGTCTTGTTTTCTGTGGTTTATCGTACAGTTGTTTTGATTTAGAGAGTACATGTGAAGAAGGTTTGGTCTCCACAGCCCGCCCCGTCACTGGATACCACACTCACTAATGGAGTGCCATCAACAGACGTGGAGGTGAGAAGGTGTCCTTGTTAACCCTTTGATTGCTAGAGACGCACTTTGCAGCATATGACATATTTTGAATTAAATTACCCAGTAAAGAAAACATTTTTATAGCATTTCTACAATGTCGGCCCACATTTTTATAACATTTGTACAATGTCGACGTTGTACAAATGTTATAAAAATGTTTTGTGTTTGCTGGGTAGTTGATATGAAATGTCACTTCACATGACGGTGGGATCTTTAATTTTGGGCACACTTGGGTATTTATTTATACATTGGATAATTTTAATTTACTTTGAGATGTGAGTTGCTATCGTAATTCCCATCAATAGTGAATAAAAATATCATCGATTTCCGACTATAGTCAGGGAGCATGTCCACAGAAATAAGCTCCTGTGCGAATTTTTGTATGATGTCAAGCCACCCATCCAAATGTCTCAAGGACATCCTAAATAACATAAAAAATGTCTCAACGACATCCTTAATGACATAAAAAAACATGTTGGCAGATGAAAATATGTGGGGGGGGGGGTTTGTGGTGAGGTATTATAACATTTTACTTGGCTGACTTTGGGATAGAGCAATAAAACAATTCGAGAGGATATTTTTACACATTTTTGTAACAGTAATGCCACATTTTGTCATTTATTATATTCAGGACGAAACATATGTGAAGTTAAGATTTTTTTCAGAAAACATGTACCCATCCTTAGAGTGCTAAAAGTAAATATTTCCAAAAAAATCACAAAGTTCGTAGAATGTAACTTTTCCGTTTGCTCTACATTTGAATGATTATGATCATGTTAATGTCGCTTGACTTCATTTGGTATATCGGTTATCTGGTTTCATCACATCAAGTTATAAAAACCCTACCTTGTTGCATGAAGGACTTATGAGGTCAAAAGAACGGTCGGGGTACTCTCACAAGTAACATTTTTTCAACCCTATGTAATAACATAATCCTACTTTTTATAGTTATAAACAATTGTGATACACTCTTTCTACATTATGTCATTGAAGACATTCAGGACGAAACATGTTTGAAGTTTTGATTTTTTTAAATACACCCTCTGAGCGCTGAAATGCGATATTTCAAAAAAATAACACAGCATGAGCACTGGTCGACAGTGTTTTAAAGATATTAGTCACCACCTGGTGACATAAAAATGTGTCTTTGTTAGTAATATATTGTGGATTGCGTGGGACCACATCCTGATATGCTTAGATTGTTAGCAATATTTCAGTCTTTTATTAGAAAGGGTGTCAATTGTAACAGATACAGATCTGTCGCACTGATAAGATTGACCACGAAATGTAGATTCCTTGGTTTGTATAGGAATTATGAGGCTCGTTGAGGTCAATAAAATATGATGACTTGCTGAAATGAACAGAAGACACATAGCTGGGTAATATGCCTGCAAAGGGAACGCTGCATGTAAAGTTATTATCATGACTTGTTCATTACAAACCCATCAAAATGAGTTGATGTGGTCTTTACCATTGTCATATTACTACATCTTTATCTGTGTCTTGGAATACTAAATACTAAATAAATAATTATAGATTATAAATAATTATCTACAACTCACAAGCCAAACAACTGATAATTGGAAGCGCTGGGTTATATTTCGGATAATGTTTTGTTACTTTAAAAAATATATATTCATACTAAAATAGTACATGATAAAATTTGATGACGCTAGAAAATTAGATTTTATGAGGTATTTATATATTTGTTTTCTAGTTATAGGTATATGTACATGCTAGCATTTTCTAAATATATAATACTGTGAACACATAATGGAGACATCCAGTGAGCTATCAGCTTAGAAAGTCCTTCCCCACAAGCAGCAAATACATGGGGACAACAATCACTGCCTTTTCCTAATGTTAAAGTGTCAAGACGTTGCTCATAATCACTTTTCTAAGGTCACATTTATTGGCGTAGAGTGGTTCTGTAAAGCAACTATTGCTTTCAGACATCATATTTACAAGAGATTAAAGCCACATACTGATAAAAAAGTGAAAAAAGAGAAGGTATGATGACATCATAATGGTTATAAGGCATACACCAGTAAAACATATCAGATACATAGAGGAAACGGTACTAGATTAGCCTACCCCCCCCCCCCTCCCTTTCTTTTCATGGTTACACCACTGATTTCTTGAAGGCTAACTCCTATTCTATGCTGATGCTCATTTAACGTAGTTGGGAGAGTACCCATCTTGACTTTTGACTTCATACATCCTCAAGGTAACAGGTCACGGTTTCCCATAAGACACATAGGTATATGAAATGTATGCTGCGGCAAATCCAACAAACACAAGATACAATGCGCATATCCTTACAACTACACATGGAACGGAAATATAACGTCTTTGTGAACAGTGAAAATATTGTAATACCCCAGCAGCTATTGACCTCTAAGGTTAGATTTATATTGTCAAACATATCTTAGCATCAGATATGTTTCGTCTGGAATGTATTTAATGACAAAATATGACAACATTGGTATTAAAGCTGTTTATAGCGATAAAAATATGATTTTGTTACTACAAGGGCCAAAAAATGTAACCAGTGAGATTACCTCATCTGGACTTTTGACCTCATGCAACAAGGTGGCTTTTTAGCTTTGCCAACGGCACAGCTAATGTTATCAGTTGAATCTGTTGTCGCTGTGATTTCGACATCTTCATCTTCTTGTCTCAAACGAGTCAGCTCAGGCATCTACATTAAGTGATTAATGTCCCCCTACCTGGTCTGAACATGAATTGTTCATGAGAAGTGCGAGACTCGCATAGTTTGCAGAAAAAATGACTTTTAAAACATTTCATGTTCCCAGAGTGTTTTGTACAGTACTATAACATTTCACGGGTTGTGTGTATAGAAACGTACACAATAAAGACTGGCTGTTCCGTCGTTAGAACGCCACCCTGCCCACATTGCATGACTGTGTGCCACAGTGAGGAGGGGTGGCGAACAATAGATAACCAGCAAACACCATACATTCACCCTATGCGACATCGACCCAACATTAACCCAGCATTGGTTCAATGTATCGTGTTTGCTGGGATAGGCCCTTTTCTCACATGATTCTGCTCTAGCAGATATTATATGGCAGTATGTTCTTGCTTTACAAGTAAGCACATACTGCCTTTTGAGTTTTGTACAATTACAAAATAGTAGACTACGGCGTGAATATTGAACAGACACCTGTCTGGCAAATCCCAAAAGTTCGTGCTATGCTGGTGCAATGCTGGACCAATACATGGCTGTGGTTGGACCAACATCTTCGACGTCGGCCCAGCACTAATCCAACACGTGCTTACTGTAATGTATTGCGTTTGCTGGGCTCACAATCGTCTCCGCCTCAAACAAAGGCGAGAACCAGTGTTGGCTTAATATGGGGCCAGTTTCACAGACGTTGTGTCAACATTAGAACAACATCGCGTAGGGACATATCTAATTTCTGGTCACTATACCCTGTCTCCCAGCAAACACGAGACATTGTCCCAATGCTGGTTCAATGTTGGTTCACCGTCTACGACGCTGGCCCAACATTGAACCAACAATGGGACAATGTATCGTGTTTGCTGGGCTTAATGAGCCTTCCATACCCGTTTGTTTCACACATGAGGTGAACGTCCTAGGAGTTTAAAATTACAAAACCAGTTATGCAAAGCACAAAACCGCAGGGTTCTCGTTTATTATTTGATATAGAGGTACCAGATGACAGATGTATCAACTGATGTTAGCAGACATTAGAATGCTCTTAATCATACAAATGTACAGGAATCGGAAACGTTACATACTGCTAACTTGTGTTAAGTTTTTTTTTTAATATTGACTTTCATTGCTCTAAAAGTTTACGCTTAACGAAAAAAATGTAAACTTCACATATGTCTCATCTTGAATATATTCCATGAACAAATGTGGCCAGAGAGGTATTAAAATTGTTTAAAACTATAGCAATGAGGATTGTGTTACGACAAGGGGTCGAAAAAATGTAACTAGTGAGAGTATCCCATCCACTCTTTTGACCTCAAAATTCATTCATACAACAATGTGGGATTGTTCCAATCTGATACAGTGGTACCAGACGACCGATGTACCAAATGAAGTAAACAGAAATTAGCAATATCATTATCATACAAATGTACAGGAAACCTCAAAATGACATTCTACGAATTGTGTTTAGTTTTTTTCAAATATTGACTTTCAGCGCTCTAAGGGTTGACTAACGTTCTGTGAAAAAAATCAAAACTCTAATAATTTGTAATCCTATTTTTAATGAAAGATCAATAGGATCGACAGTGATTTAAAAATAGTTTATTGTGGTTTGGATTTTGCAATAACCTGGAGTAAAAAATGTACAGTCTTTGAAGCTCAATGGTACTCTTGAACATCCCTTATTTTAAGTACTTTGCTGCATCTGGACATTTCAACACCCACCCTAACAATGTTTTGAAGATATTCCTCTAACACATAAATATCTCTACCAAGTTTTGTGTGAAGCTAAATAAAAAACTAGTGGTCTTTTGAAACTAGCTCCCAGACTATACATTTTGTCCCACACAATATTTCATTTATCATTAGTGCTCATAAATTATCAGGGTAAAAACCAATGCAATAGTTGTATTTTATACTTTGTATCATATTATAGCATTAAGGTGGCAAAAATGTGTAAAAATATCCCCTGGCTATTTTTTTAAAGCTCATTCCCAAAGTCAGCCTATCAAAATGTTATAGTTTTCTTATATACCACCCCCATCCCCCCCCCCTCATATTTCAGACTGCCAACATGTTTTTTATTGCTACTTGGCATGCCCTTGAGACATCTAGGTGGATTGCTTAGCATCATACAAAAATTCCCACGGGACCTAATAAGCTCCTCGACTACTAGGTAAACATGGATTGTTGATAAACTGTACCTTTCGTCCATTTAAGGATGGTGTTGCTTGGTGATAGTATAAACGTCCACTACAGCTCAAACGAACCAACTATTGAAATTCGCAGACTTACAACTACATGTCTGTGAAAATTTAATAGACATTTTTACAAACTCTGATATGCATGCCTGTATTTAAAAATGCTCAACATTATACCATTTAATCAATGGGACTAAAGTAATGTATATTCAGAAATATTCAGAAATTTAATACGGCTTGTGAGAACAAGTGATGTGCAACCAAAATGTATTTTCCCGCCCATATTTTAACCCTTGTCCCGCTATGCCCGGATATATACGGGGTTAAGGTTGTTTTAGATCAATCAAAATATCACTTAATTTTGATAAAATAGTTTTTAATTGATGCTTTGTTGATCCAATAATTTAATTTTAAACATGTCTATTTTTCATAGATAGTAATATTTTTCGTCATTTGAAGCTGGAAATTGCGTTAGCAATTCCAGCTTCAAATGACAAAAAATACAATTAGCAATTCAGCAGGACAAGGGTTAACACACACGCATTATATGTTATATGTATACATGTGTAGAAGAAGCAATTAGTATTATACGTCTGTGATATCCATGTCGATGTACTTACCGGTCTTACTGTTTTAAGCACTGTCTTTGATCACTGGGTTTTTTCTCTGCAGTTGTTGCCGCGTGGAGTTATTCTGGTATATACACACATTGTATATAATATCTATGCTATCACAACTTCCACATAATAAAACCAATATTGACAGCACTTCTCAATTGTATCTATTGATCCGATATCTGGGATCAAAATGGGCACATTTCCAATGTTGTCATTTTTTAACCTATTTTTCTATTTGACCCAAATAACCTTCTGAGTATTATATTTATAGGTACAGATTTTTATTTAGCAAAACTCACCTTTGTATTATATCTGAATGTCGACTAATTCTTTTTTTTTACATGACGCAGTTCCTATTAATTAATCGTTTCAATCACGAATTTACCATTGTCATCTTTATCCACTACAAGCCGCGAATTCTGGACTTGTTGGGGATGAAGATGACTTAAAGTGGGTCGCAAAGGAAAAAAATATATCCTTATTAATAAAACAGTTCCATGAAAATTTTCTTTCTAAAACTCAGTCTTCAGAGATGCAAAAATGATGCTTTGATGCAATGTGGGTTAAGTTGAACACATGAGATTATTTATATAGTGGAATGTTTGTGGCTGTGTTAAGACATGTATGTAAAATAGTAGTTATCCTGCACTTATTAGACATGATAAACACTATCTGCCAGTTTGGAAGTGCCAGAAACATCCCTTCAATCGCCAAATTTATATAAATGAAGTATACTAATTGACATTTTCTTCTTTTTATTATTATTTTTTACATTTACCAAATTATTATAATTATAGATTTATAGTAACATAGACAGTCATGAAGATTCATCCATTATTGCTAATGTGTACAGAATGTATGACATATTTGTTGATTTAATGGAATAATCCCGTTTTTTAAATGTATACACCTTTTTTCTTGGGATGAGACATTTTCAATGTTGTCAATTTTGAAAATTTAACTTATATGAAGCTATATAGCCTACTAGTCTGAACTAAAAGTACAAAAAAGTCAAAAAAACAATTTAAAAGCACCGAAAAAGAGTGAAATAGTTAAATTTCCCGGTCGTATATTGCCATGTAAACAAAACAAGTCAGCAATATACAGAACTTTACAACACATATTCCCACGTCTTGGACTGGGAGATCAAAGCAAGCGCCGCTAATTGGTGTCTGATTGGTGTCTTATAGTCAGGACATGAAGTGATACACCTGCAACACTGACTGTCTGCCCAACGCTGGGCCGACGGCATCAACATATGGCCCAATGCTGTGGGAACATTTAACCGTCCTTTAGCAAGTGTTTAGGTGTACAAAAAGTTTGTTTGGGTTTTAAGCAGTTTCATAGAAATTTTGATAAAAAATATTTTTAAAAATCTAAAAATCCTGAAAAAAATAAAATCATGATCTTGGGGATACACTACTTCATTACTAAACTAAAAACGAAAATTGATGTTATCCCAAGGGGCTGCTTTAATAATAAGTTTTATCAAAAAGCCTACAATAAGGTTTTTGCTTGTTTCAAGCGATTTAACACCACAATACATTCACCTCCATGATTCGCGTTTAATTTTCAAAATGAAAATCTATTACCTATCACCCATCGTCTACGACGCTGGTCCAACATTTAAAAAGCAGGTGAATATATTGTGCTACAACACATGCGTAATCTGGTGAAAACTATACATAAACATTCCTATATTTATGCCAGCGTGGTTGTAGTCACCCGCGCGGTGCACTGTGGGGACATGTTAGTAGAACCGTTTACTCAATTTCAAATATTTACCCATATTGTGTAACACACTATGTGCTCACTAACATAGGACTAGAGATAGCCCTACGTACTTTAATCAAATCGACTACTACAGTAACTAGGCCTACATTTCACACTCTTATCGAGAACTATAGTCCAGTGTCAATATGTTAATTTATCTCTCAAGCTGATATTTAAAATAGCACAATGTGTACAAATATAATCAGAATAATTTCTATGCATTAATTCTTTTAAATTCGCCTGATGAAAAGACTAGCAAATTTTACTTATCTTTTGTTAACTCCCGCCGTCACCGTAGGTGAGACGAAGGCAGCTATGGATTCCGCCTCCGTTTTCTTATTTTGCCTATAACTTTGTAAAAAAATAAGCTAGGATAACAATTTTAGGTATGTGGGTTACTTCCTGCCAGGTAGATAATGGACAGGTTAAAATATTTTTAATCTGGATATAATACGCAAGGTCGCAGAGGAGAAATGATGTTACGGCGTTGGGCCGTCCGTGAACATTTCGTTTCCGGGGCATATCTCTGAAAGTACTTGTCCGATTGTCTTCAAATTTTACACACAACACCTCTAGGGGGTCTAGTTATGCCTGTTGGGGTATATGAACTCTGAGCTACTTTTGGTTCAGAGCTATGACCTATTCAGACGTTTTGCCGCACACTTCGTTTCCGGAGCAGATCTCGAAATGTACAGGGCCGATTATCAAATTGCACATACATGTTCTCTAAGGTTCCTAGTTATGCCTTTTCAGGTTTTTGGACCTTGAAGTTACCCCAGCACTTTGACCTAATTTATGACATCGGTGAATCCGACTGAACTATTTTGCGGAATATCATGAAAACCGCTCAAGATAGCTACACCATTACTATGAAACAAATTGTAAAGTTTCAGGAGAGGTTGCATCTTGAAAAATTTCAAGTCGATAAAATTCAAAATAGCCGCCCAGCGGCCATTATTCACCTCGACAGGCCTGATATTGCGGAATATCACGAAAACCGCTCAAGAAAGCTACACCATTACTATAAAACAAATTGTAAGGTTTCAGGAGAGGATACATCTTTAAAAATTTCAAGTTGATCAAATTCAAAATGGCCGCCTATCGGCCATTATTCACCTCGACAGGCCACATATTGCGGAATCCATGAAAACCGCTCAAGAAAGCTACACCGTTACTATAAAACAAATTGTAAGGTTTCAGGAGAGGATGCATTTTGAAAAATTTCAGCTCGATCAAATTTAAAACGGCCGCCTATCGGCCATTATTCACCTCGACAGGCCTGATATTGGGTAAACCGTGCTACATCATTACAAATTATGTCATTATGATTTTGTTAAAGTTAAAAATGACGGATGCATGTGTTGCATTCCCATCAATGATTTTAATAAAGTAATACTTGATGTGGTGAATAATATTTGAATTTGTGTTTTCTGTTACAGTTACGGAAAGCGTACTTTCAGCAGGTTGAGGAGATACGCAGCCTGAAGGAGCGAGTGTCCCTGAAAGACAAACGTATAAGACAACTAGAAGAGGAACTGAGATCAGCAAGATCAGATGACACTGTGGGCGAGAGTACATGCTAATAAACCTGACAGCCTAGCTATTAATCTAGCCGTTAGACTAGCTGCTAGTGTGGATGCTTTCCTAGCTGTTAGTCTAGCTGCTAGTCTGGATGCTAGTCTGGATGCTAGCCTAGCTACTAGCCTAGCTTCTAGTCGAGCTTCTGACATGGCCGTTAGTCTGGAAGCTAGCTTGGCTGCTAACCAAGCTGCTAGTTGCCTTCTAACCTGGCTTATAGCATACCTTCTAGATTATTATATCTAATGAGGCTATGTGCTGTACATGCTAGTATACCATGACCATGAACGTACAACCTAGACAGAATCGGCAGGTATACTGACCGTCTCATGGGCCTACTCAATAGAAGCCTGTCTAACATCTGATGAGCCTGCTCATTACTAGCCGGGCATACACGTGTTAAGTCTGTTCAATATCTGGTGGGCATACTCAGTCAAATCATTGGTTTCATAACGTTTGTTGGACTGTACAACATAGGCTGGACGTGTTCAGTATCGGGAGGGGGGGGGGGGGGTTATTATACTATTACGAGTCTGCTCTGTTGGCACTTCTTGGCACCTTGTGGCATGCTAAATGGGCTTCAATATGGTATGATATGCCTACAATACCCACCAAACTAAGGCGACATGGCAACGACGAATAATCTACCACATCTTCATAATTCAAAATATGAAATATATCTTGAGTGTTCAATCATTGATATTTGTATCATTGATATGTTTGTATTTTATTGTGATTTGCAGCTTATAATTAACAAAATGTGGAGCCCACTGATCTTCAAAATTATGTTATTAAAATTTGGGAAGCTTTAAGGATCTGGTCTGGGTACAACATTTTTTGTTTCCGAGATAACTAACTAGTAAATTCAGCTTGTAAATTTGTTAGCAATTATGAAAGGATTTGCATTGTTGCATTTTTACCACGCAGTGTGCTTTTGAAGAAAGTCATACATATATGTGCAGTGATTCAATAACGTTGTACGTAAACTCTGCGGCCTGAACTGATGTAAACATAATACCTAGTATAAGATATTGTATTGATTAACAGGTGAATATGATCATGTGTTGTTAATTTCATACAAGACGACATCGACTGTCTATAATCTCAAATCAAAGGCACCAAGCAAACACGGGACGTTGGCCCAATGTTGGGTGTGTTGAGTCAACTTTGAAGACTGTTGTCAACATTAAAGTAGCCTTTCGTCGCCTCGGAGCTAAAGGATCCTATCTGACACTCGTCAGAGTGGCAGATAGGATCCTTTAGCTTCGAGGCGACGATTTGGTCAACGTCTTTTGCTTCTAAGGCAATCAACAATCTATGTTAAAAGACACTGTTTCAATAATATTATGACATTCAAACTTATTTTTTGCTGATTAGTATAAGTGCTTAGTGTATGAACTTCAATATGTCTGCCAACGTGACTATATGTATCTCAATATATATAAATTGCCACATATCATTTATTTCTGTAAAGTGAAAAAGGCCTGTAATTGAAGTTCTATATCTTACCATATGTCAAGGCTTGATGTATTTATACTTAAAAAGAGTCGTGTTTCATACTGCCATTAGATAAACTTTAATAAATACATTTGTTATGTATTGCAGGTACAAGAATTACCAAACAATACTATTCTATAGTATGTTACAGCTATAGTCGTTTGAGATTAGGCGTTCCCTCTTGTACAATGACAATATTGTTGTATGTTGAGGAGCTCGAGTCAGTAAAATAGGGGCATGTGATAATGTTAAGGATATATGCTATGATGTCAGCAAATATATTTACGAACACTATAATAATCTATGGGGATGACATATTTTGAAAAAACATATTTTGTTGCCGCTTTTTTTTGTGATTTATGATAATTCCATGCAAATATGAAATAAAATGTTATGATTACCATGGGGGATTAGAACTAGAGATCATTTTTGCATAAAGTAAATTGTCTTCATTTCGACACATGAATCTCTCAGCCAGGTTGCTATAAAGCATCTTTATATTTCTTAATGAAGTGGATGTATATCTACCCAATAAACACCAGACCTTTTTGAAGTTGGTCCAATACTGTTTTTATGTGGCGTCAGTGTCGTAGTCCAACATAAAGGCTCTTTGGAATTTTGAAGCTGGAATTGCACAAATTTCTAATTACTTGAGAAATATATAAATTCTAACTTAATTGAGGAATATATAAATATCCCAAATTAAATTATTAAATGATCTCAGCATCAGCTCAGCATATCACATTCATTTTAGTGACATTTTATTTTTTAAATCTTAACTTCCTTTAACCGGCGGTTCAGATTATAATCGGTTTTTTTCTATTAGCACATAAAAAGTGACATCAGCCTGATAGATTTCAAAATGCGTGACCTCCATTTCCCTCAATTGAGGTTGTGGACCGCGTCAGTGAGACACAACTTCAATTGAGTGAAAATTTCAATGAAATAATTGGCGATTAAAGGGTTACACAGTATATGGGTGTAGTAGAACAAGGGGTAAAGCTGATTGCACATTTTGCGCCCACTGAGAGGTCCAAATAGATGAGAAATAACACGGATGGATCGTCACCTATCAGACAATAACATTATAAAAGACGGAAGGTGTTTTTTTTTGTCTAGATAAGAGTAGTTTTCATTGGTTTGAACAGAATTTGCATCTTCAAAATAATGATAATTTATTCAGGTGTACAAAACAATTATGCGCTGAAACTGATAAGCAATTGTGAACATGTTGTTATTGCTGGTATTATTAACAGTACCATATTGTATATATGATGTTGTAAAAATTGTTTATTTTTTACTGTGCGTATGTATACTGAGTGGTGTGTATATATGTTATTGCCGGGATGTACAGACAGGTTGAACTGACCCCATTATACGTGTCAGGTCACATCCTCGATGCAGAGGCCTGCTTGGGCATATGATTGCTGGATAATTCACTTTTTTATTGAAATTTTTCCATTCACGTGAATGGAAATTATTTATTATTCACTGCATGATATCCTAATAGGTCATGATGTATGAAATAACTTGTTATATATAATAATCATATATTTTGTAAGAGGCCAGGTAATATTTCATGATTTGTCAAACTTACAGAAATGTATCGATTTAAAAGTAGGCTCTTGTGAGACATACATCTATTGTATTTCAACACGAAGGCTTTGAAATGGTTATGTGGTTGATTATTGACAGTTTTACTTAAATCTGTCTAATAGAGGCTGGTTAACTCTTAACAGAGAAAATACACCACCTGGTGAATAATATATAGATGCCTGTCTTTATGTCTGCGCTGTGCACTATGAGAGACAATGATGGAAGAAAAGAATGGCAGCGCATTGAGAGTTGAATGCATCTTTTTGTGCTAGTTTAGCAAATAATGAATAGGTTGTGTATTCGACACTAAAAAGAAAAACACAAATTGAAAACTCATTGATACCATTATTTAAAACAAAGCTAATTGATAAACGGCTGTGTTGAAAGTCGCGCAAATATGCTAACCATTTGAGCGAAAACCTAAATAATTATATTTTGACTGCGACACACACTTCAAGGGGGTAGAGATTGTTCTTATTATTTACAAGTTGATTACACCCTTCTTGATTACGATTGATTTATAGGAAAAAAAATTTAACGATTAATAAAATGATTTCTAAATATATTTCCCAGTTATAAAAGCTGCAAAGTAAAATTAGTTTCACTCTAAAATAAATCACAGTGGTGGGTGTGGTTTAGCAGTAAGCAGGGAGGTCATTGACTGGTACAAACGCTTTAACAAGGGATTATATCTTGCTTTCAAGTCGCATATAAGTCGAAAGCTGGTGATATTAGCTGGACAAGATGACACTTCGAAATTTGAGATTTAGAACGTCTGACGTATGTGGTCTATTGCAACATAAATTTGTATCATAGTTGTATTCAGACTTGGAATGGCTCCGTAATTGACACGCGCCTATATTATTATGTTCCTGCAAAAACTCACGAACACCTTAAATTGTTTACATTGTATATGTTTAGTTATTTCTTCTAGAGCCAAACAAACAAAACAGGTTGAACGTTCGTTGTTTTAATGCCACGCCAACTTCTCTAGAACGGCATATGACTTTCTTATCTGGAATAGTTGTTAAAATATTCCAGACATTGAAAGTATATGTTGATTGTGAAGAACTTGTCTGAATTATGAATGATATTGTAACTGAAGCTAGAGTGTTGATGTGGTTAGTGGTAGGCCGATGACTACTATAGCAGTGTCTTGCAGTGAAAAGGATCAATATATATATCTAATTAGCAATTATGCAATATAATGTATCCACGTTGACGCCGTGGATTTAATCAGAATCATTCCATTTCACAGCTCATAATTTTGTTTTCATTACTCATAATTTCTGTTTTGCTTTTATTTTTGTCTTTATACTGTTGGTCTTTATAAAAAAATATCTGTATGGCTTAATGTACTCTTGTAAAAAATACAATTGAAACTGCTTTGTTCCCGTGCCTTCCTGTTGTGTATGATGAAAGAGAAATAGATTTTTTCCAGTTTTGAGCTTGTAAGTCAGCTGGAGATTGCAGTACGCTTTTATATTGTGTACGTATTATGAATGGCGAGATAGTGAATATTAAACTAATACTTCGTAAAATAAGACCATCGGACTATGTCAGGTTGAATATTGTGAGCGGCCCATAAAAACTATTCAACGTTTTTTTATTAAAAATCTTTCAAAATAAAGCACCTGATGACCGAACCATTTCGCTGACTTCCTTTCTCTGTATTTGTATGTTACGTGACAGTACGCACTATTGTGCTATCGCGCCACGGGTGCTATGGATTTTTTCGAGTCTCGCCGGATGGAAACTGCGCCTACGTCCATTGAGGCTCTTTTACGTCCAACTCTAGTAAAGTCAGACGAGCCATCTGATTTACGTGGTTCTCTGAGCCCCACGACATCGCTGCACGCATGTCCTAGTGTATACAGCACCTGGTGTGTGCCAGGCGGTCACCATCCAATTATGGATCGGGATAGACAGAAATTCCGTCTCTCGCTGGCTGTCAGTGAAAGAGCCATGAGAGGACAGTTGCACAGGCTGGGATGGGGGCCGGCGTTGCCTAACTTCAGTGATCGAGCCAACACCGATGAGCTAACGCCGTATTCCGTATATTTAGCTCGGATACTGATGGAAATTATGCTAAACCAGAAGTAAACTATTTTTTAAAGCAGCTCAGCGAATGTGATCAATAAGAGAGGGTGTACGTGGGTTAAAATACGAATCGAACAAACGGCGAATCGCCTGTTCTTAGGACCCGAACATGGAGGATTGCAGTTTATAAATAGTGTAAAAAAAGAAGCTAAAAATGTATATCTATTTTTATCTATAGTTTTATCATGTTTCCCTTATAAAAAGTGAATAGTGAGACCAAACAATGGGCAAAAAGTGAAGTGGAAAGAATCCATAATTTCCAGAACCCATGTGCACCCTCATAAGAGGTTGTGATCAATACGAATGTAGGTTTAATTTGAGCGATAAATAACGATGATTTTAATGTTTTTAAATGTCAAAAGTATGCCTATAATTGTCATTAGAAACTTTTTTGCGACAGTCTCTTATTAAATAAAACAAAACAAAAGAAGAAACCGTTCATAAGTCTGTCTCACACAAAATCTGAAATTACGTATCAGTTTTACAGGACTTTGTCCTTTTACCAATAGGCATGTTTATCACACCTCTCGGGAGTGGTTTTTATGAAGCCCACATGTGGGATGTTACGCAACAGCTGGTTGCACACAATATCTGAACAATGGCGCATCAATATGTTAGATGTAAAGACAAAGGGCATTTAACCCTTTAACCGCCGGTGCTGAATATTTCGTGTTTTTATTAGCACATTAAGTACCACCTTTTTATTTAAACACGTTAAAGAAAAGATGTGACATCAATTAGCAAGATTTGAAAACAGTTGACCACCATTTTGTCAAATCTGAATAATTTTCTCTCACTTGAAGTTGTGGATCGTGTGCTGCTTAACGCCATTAGTCATATCGTCGCCTTGGAGCTAAAGGATCCTATCTGACACTCGTCAGAGTGGCAGATAGGATCATTTAGCGACGATATGTACCTTATAGATATGTAGATATATAGTACTTTCATGCAAGGCCAAAAAGGTCAGTTCAACATTTGTATTATAGTCTAATAAGAATTGACATGAACCCGGACATTGTCGATAAAAAACAAGTTTAGGGTTAAATGACTTCCCTGTCATGCCAGGTAACGTCTGAAAAAAATCAACCTAAATCAACCCTAGGGAAACCTCTCTTTTCAGCCCAAAATGACCGCCATTTCCGAAATAAGGGAAACGCTAACGTTTGTCATTGGTTTTCTGATTAACCAATCAGGACATGCGATATAACATATAACTGATAATTGAATTTCTGTTCTAATAATACATCACCCATTGCAGTCGTCTCTCCACGTACGCTCAAACATTTTTTTAATTATAAATTAATCAAAATAAACAACAAAACAAACTCGTCAACATGATTAAAGAAAACGACATAATAAAGCGTAGTTCTTGGATATATCCCTATGTTACCTGAACCGAGATATGTGTATTCTTCAAAATATGTGTTATTTATATATATAAATTTCATACATATTGTTTAATAAAAGAATATCGCAGACTTTCATGAAAATATGTATATTTACAATTGGCCTTGGCTGAAATCTGAAACATGAAACTTTACTCCAGATTTTAGTGTATACTTTTTTATTTACTTAATTTTACATAATTTGTGTGTGCTGAATTTGAATCTGTCGTATAACATTCTATATTTGGTGACCTTCACCTTCAAATTTGCAAAACACAAAATGGCTACCAAAATGTTCAGAAAACCTCATATTTGTATAGTTTGTGGCATATTAAAGCACAATCTGGTTTCTAAAAAATATGTTAAAGCAGCTCATTGGGATGACATCAATTTTCGTTTTTAATTCCGTACTGAAGTAGTGTATCCCACGGATCATGTTTTTATTTTTTTCAGAATTTTCATATTTTTACAAATATTTCCAACCAACATTTCTATAAAACCAGAAGTAACCCAAACAAACTATTTGTCCACCTGAAGGACGATTGAATGTTTTCACAGCATTGGGCCACATGCTGATGGCATCGGCCCAGCGTTGGGTAGACAATCAGTGCTGCAGGTGTGTCCTCCGTGTCCTGACTATAAGACACCAATTAGCGGCGACTGCTCTGATCTTACCGTCTGATACGTGGGAATATGTGATGTAAAGTGCTGAATATTGCTGACTTGTTTTGTTTACATGGCAATATACGACCTGGAAATGCAACTATTTCACTCTTTTTCGGTGCTTTAAAATTGTTTTTTGACTTTTTCGGATTTCCAGTTAAGATCAGTAGGCTATATAGCTTTATATAAATTAAATTTCAAAATTGACAACATTGAAAATGTCTCATCCCAAAGGGTCCCTTTAATTGATAATTTTTTCGTGTGTCTTTAGAAAGAATTGACCTTTATTTGACCTTTAAATCCAAGACAGCAGCCGTTTTTGATGTATTCACTGTTATTATGAGTATACTGATAAACATGATGACGACAATAAGACGTTTTTGTGGTAACATAATGGATTAGGAATAAACGTTACTGACGAAATAAAAAATACAAAATAGCCGCGAAATTCACCTTCATATAAACAAGAAACAAAACAAAAAAAGCTATTCAACAATATCTGAATGTAATTTAAGCCTTTTTTCTTATTTGTCGCACGGAATTGCTCAATTTAATGATTTTGTATGACTTTGGGCAGAAACAAACATTCCTGATGTTCATTGTTCGTCGTCTGACCTATAGTTTATCGTAAAATCCAAGATGGACGTCATTTTACATATTTACTATTAAAATACTAAATACTAATTCTAAATACTAAGCACGTCAACAAATGTTAGAATATAATGTGCTTAAACACAGTTTTGAATGTTTTTTAACCGAATCTGCCGTATTACGTAGTCTATTTCTTAGATTTTAAATAGATGTTTTATGATATTATAGTTCACGTGCATAAAAAACGTGTTTATTTGTGTGCTGGTGGTAACCATTTTGAAATTGAAGGTCCAATATAGATCATTTTGATGGAAACACATGATACATAGATTTATCAACTCCAAATCATACAGAAATCGTGCAATAATTTGTAACACAAATGTAGAAAAGCTGTGGTTTTGGAGTCCATTTTTTGTTTTGCATATTTAGAGGTGAAGGACACCAATTATAGAATTTCACCCGACGGATTCAGATTCAGCACACAAATTATGTAAAAATACGCCGGATAAAAAATATAGATTTACATGCAGAGCAAAGTTCAGTGTTTTATATTTCAACCCAGGATAAATACACACATTTAAAAAAAATTCTGCTATACTTCATTTTAAAATATAATATATGCCATGTCAAATCTAAATATCACCAAGTTTTAAGGATATACACATCTGGGTTTAGCAAACGTCTATAGTTAAGATATCTCTATGACCAATAATTACGTTTTTCCAAGTCGTTTTCATTGACCATGTTGACTAGTGTGTTTTGTTGTCTATTTTGATTATTTGTAAGGAAAACAATGTATAGCGTGTAAGTAGGCATTATATGATTGGTAATTGGTAAGCAAGAACTGCAACGACATACGGTGACCAATTCTTGCCCATGAACTATATACAAGATGATTAGTTTGGTAAAATCGCATGGTAATCACAGGCAAAATTAATATCATGTTAAATGACATAGTCACAATAAAACACGAAAATTGTGATATTTCGAAAATGTAAATATTAGGTACTTGGAATAAAAAGAAATGGCCTATATAATATATAGGCCTTGACTTTTTTATACCATATTATGGTAGACAAAAAAGACATTGAAAAACGTAGAAACCTAAAGATATGTATATAACGTAGATGCATAATTATGTTAGGGCCTACTGGAGTATGTAGTAAAGCAATGTTAACAATTATATGGTATTTTTAAATCAAACATAATCTCATGCAAGTACAATAAATGTAGAAATCGGCGAAACAGGCGGCTCGACCTATGTGACCTTGGAAACACAGGCGCAATAAGCTCGAAGATTCCCCGTTATTAGGGAATAATGCAAACTTAGGGAACTAATAAAAAAATATATGGTTACAAGCTGGAAATAGGTAGCTCCCCCCTATGTGACCAATGAGTCACAATGAGCTCGGAGATGCTCCCTGTTATTAGCGAATGATGTAAACTTAGGCAGCTTATTATATGTAACAACAATAATAATAACGGATAACAAGTATTTGTTTCATTCACACAGGGCATGACACTCGCACAATAACATTGCAGCTTATTTTAATTACCTAAGTGATTAATTCATATCATTCCACGACTTTAGTACCACATACTCGGTGTTGCAGTATAAGAAAAACTACCCGACCTTTTTGAGAAAATCATATAAATATATTATGAATATGACTATAGGCCTACATCATGAATACTGACATTTTAATTTCTTTTAATTTTTGTAAACTATGCGACGACCTTTCACCCCATATTGCGATCAACTGACCATCTGCCGAAATATGGCTTGAAGTTTTTTCTTATCTCCAGACAATATCAATCGAATTTTAAAGTCAAGCACAATGGACCTCGACAGGTGTAGGGCCCACATCGAATTTGCATCCTTAAAAAACGTAAAAACAGAATACAATTATGTTTATTTTTCAAATGCGTCGTCTACGTTGAACTGATTTGAACAAATGATAATGGTATTAGCGTTTCATACACAAAGCCTTATTACGAGTAAGTTCTCAAATCACAGCAAGTTCATACTTTTTAAATCACAGCAAGTTATACTTGAGCGACATTTATCAGTTAATAATTCAAAGCCCTTAGCCCATGCCCCTACTTGGTCGTTGGCTTGCTAACAAACTGACTGTATTACTGCGGGGATGTCGAAACAGCCTGACCCCAAGCTTGTATTCACACCCAGTAAACACAAAACATTTGTATGACTTTATACGTTGTATAAATGTTATACAAATGATTTGTGTTTGCTGGGCAGGAGGATTTTTTCTCAAACATTGTACATTTATCCACTGTTGGTTCAATGTTGGGCCAGCGTCGCAGACATTGGCAAAACATTCACACAGCATAGGATCGATGTCTAGTTTGAGTAGTATCTTGTAATCATTTCAGTGGCTGATCAGTTCTACGTATATGCCCGGATCTCTACCACGATTCGTGGAAGCTGGCGCTGTGCTAATTTTTGGGGAGGTGCCGGATCTTTGGTCCCGGGGAGGAGAAGGTGATATGGTCGGGGGTAGTTTTACGAGTCTTAATGTTTTGATAAGACCGAGAGAACTCTCTGATGTAGTGGCCTGTGAAATGTGACACCCAAAGTATCTACATATGTATGCCTGCTACATCTATCCCTCTCACCAGGGTCACTATGTAACCATTCCATTCAACTCCAATACATTTAACAATATCAATACATCTAAATACTTCATCAGTTTTAAATGTACATTTCCATTTCACGACAACGTAGGGCTCAAAACCATGATTCATTGACCAACCTTTGACAAGTGAGGTGTGACAATAATAGTTTCAGGTAGATTAAGGAATTTGTCAAAAAATAAGCTCCTATGCCTCTCTAGAAAAGGTGGGCAAAATTTTGCTGAGCGTTAAATCCAAAATGGCCGCCATCCTTCAATAGTGATATGTCATTTCTCACTAACCTGAACCTTAAATTACAATTATAAGCTTTTTGACCTTCATTTTCATATGAAACAAATGAAACATCTATGTCATGGTTATGCAGACCATCTTGTTATTGATGAATCATGTTCCTATTTTGCGCAAGCATTATACCTTGATCCAAAGGGTGGCCAGTAGTAGTAGTAAATTGTTGCTTTACGTCACTTTTCGGCACAAATGGTCATTTAAGTGATAAAGTACGATAAAAACGTTGTAGTCAACTAATGAGATGAATGATGTACAGATGATGATGTGAGGGTGGGGGTGATAGGGCATGGTGGGTGGCCAAAGAGCATTTAAATTTTAATTACCTATTGGAAGCGCTTGTTGAAGTTGAACAAATGTTACTTTAATGCTGTCCCAGCGTGGCAACTCAACGGGTCTAGCAAACATGATGCGAGGAAGGTTACACACCTCTAAAGGAGCGAACACATTGTGAGCAACAGGTTATCAAGATCCAGTAAACAAAATACTATTGGTATTGCATTCCGCCAAGTTTGAATTTGATCCATGTCCAATTTGGATTTGTAAGATCTTGAGGACTTGTACTTTTATGTCCTCACATAGATGCACAGTCACCATATACGTCTAAAATGACATATTGCAGCTATTTTTTAATGATAACTGATGGATTATGTGTCCCAAAGCTGGTGAAAAATGATAAATCACATATAGCCATTGGACCACTTTAATATCTAAAAGTTTCATCTTCACTGTGACAACTACTGGTAATTTTTTACCTTGATATAGTGTTTGAAGGTCACATAATAAGGTTTTTAATGTCACCGATGCTTAGAATGACATTATTGGTGTGATAAATAGGTTATGCGTCACATGTCAGTTAGTAGCGATATATCAGAAATAAATATTAGATAATTTATGGAAAAGTTGTATTTTCCTATGACGGCGTGTATTCATTTCTGCCGTTCATATATATATAAATATCATTTATATCATTTAAGTCAGTGATGCCTAGAATGACATTATGGATACTAGAAATAGATCCTGTGCCCCACAGTTAGCCACAAGGGACATATCTGACACATGTAACTATTGTACCACTGGTAATAAATGCACTATATGACCGCTATAGGCCTACAGATCTTATTTTATCTTTATGTGATGCTGAAGGTCCTATAGAAGCTTCCAATTGTAATTTTGGGTCCAGAAATGGGTTCTATACCCCAAAATTAGTCGGAAATGACATATTACAGTTTATTATAGGATTATTAGTTAAAAATCTATTTTGTTCAAAAGTCTGCTGGCGGCCATCTGGGATTGTTTGCGGTTTTCAGCCAAGCGCAACATGCATCCTAAAATATCAACTGGTTGACCTCCATCAATCCATTTTCTACCTGAATGCATTCAAAAATTGAGTTCCTCTGGGAAACCAGTGGATAAAATAAGTGAAAAAGCACAATTTCTTTTGAAAAAGATCGGTGACATTAGAAATTGTTGATCGATTGTTACCACTGAGCATCTCATCCACGTCACATCTCAACTTGACTGTTGCAACTCTCTCTTGTATGGCTTGCCAAATAGCTGTATTTTAAAAATACAACGAATTCAAAATAGTGCAGCAAGGATTCTATATCGGAGAAAGAAATTTGATCATGTGACTCCTCTTTTGAAACAATTGCATTGGCTGCCAATCAGACAAAGGATACACTATAAACTTCTCCTTCTTTGCTTCAAAGCGCAACATGGCCTAGCACCCAGTTACTTTCAAGACTGTATCATCCCTTATTCTCCATGTCGCCCACTGCGCACCAAACATCTGTTGGTGGTGCCTCCCACAAAGTTAAAAACATATGGTGATAGATCATTTAATAAAGCTGCCCCGTTACTTTGGAACAAATTACCATATCACATACAAAGCTGTAACAAACTTGATAAATTTAAGCGACACTTAAAAAGTCATTTGTTTATTATCGCATACTTGTAGAGATGCTATGATTTTTTCACCTTAATGTACCAAGTTGATCATGTTTATTGACATTTTTGTTTGTAGCGCCAAAGAGCAACTTGAGGTTGGATATGGCGCTATATAAGTGTATATTATTATTATTATTATTATTATTATAATACTTGCTTTTCATTGTGATCGATTGCGGACATTTTGGTTTCTACGATCCACAAAATTCCGCCCACCTTTTCTAGAGAGGATAGTAGCTTATTCTTTGCCAAAACCTAAAACAATCATCAAACCTCAATATTGCCGAAGGTTGGTCACGAAATCATGGTTTTGGACCCTACTGTAACGCCTCGGCAGCCCCAAAGTAGCCTATAAACGGATGGTTATTATATGGATTACCCACGACGTCTGGCCTACCAGCATTGAACTGGTGTTCTGTGTTGCTGATGCTACACCGATTAGCCACGGTACAAGATGTAGGTACAGAGTCGCTCTGTTTACCCTGTAATCTGATTCATATTAATGAGTCCAGCTCTCATGGGTTTATGGTTGGGAGGGGCAGTAAAATCCAGTTATATTCTCGCCACTTGAAAACGGGACTTAATGGGTTTCTCCGGGCATATACGTAGAACTGTGATATTAATGCCGTCAATCTGTACTCAATAGGCTACTGTTGGCCTACACTTGACCGTCCCACGCATGCCCATTTTGCAGTTGGATGATTCTTTAAATCAGAATTGGTTCAACCCATTCCATATTTAATTATTCGATGTGAAGACCCTGTTTAGCCTACATGTGCGCAAAATGGCATCAACAATCCAGTCTACCTTGATTATGAGTGCCGGTATCTCTGCTAGATAGGCCGCTCTTTATGTTTTCCAGAGGAGAAGCTGTTGAGGTTGGAGGGGGGGGGGGGTCACCGTGTTGGTGCGAACCGCCGGCATCCAACCTCAAACCTTCTCTAAGTCCTGATCCAGCCGGGTCGGTGATGGGTGATGAAATAATCAGTATAACTACATGAAATTCATTCTCTCATTTATTGTAGATAATCCGGCAATATCAATTCGCTATGCACATGCTCACGATGGGGAATGCGGCCAGCCATGTTAGCCAGATCGGCGCTCGGAGGGGCGAGACGTCCACTAGCACCACTGTCTGAGTCAAGAGTGGTGAAATGGTAGCGTCGGTAGGCTTGGCAGAAACAGGGCTCGTCAGCCCTGTTTTCGCCCAGCCAAAACCGGCCGAGATGAAATCGGTAAGGAACGCGGCTGTCGGCCTGTGGCAGGCGTCACGTTACTCCCGAGCTAAGTGGCAACGTATATCGAAAACCTAAAAATGTAGTTATGGCGGCAGGTAGAAATTCGCAAAAACACGATTATTTGTCGAAACCGACTGAGCAGTGCCAAATCGTACACTTTTACATATATGAAAAATTCAACAACGTAACATAAACAACTCGAGTCGTCGTGGTGAAAGGTGCAGCAATGACCAAATTCTCCAAGTCCATTTAATTCCTTTCCTCTTAGCAAATGTCACATATTAATGAGTCCAGCTCTCATGGGTTTATGGTTGGGAGGGGCAGTAAAATCCAGTTATATTCTCGCCACTTGAAAACGGGACTTAATGGGTTTCTCCGGGCATATACGTAGAACTGTGATATTAATGCTGTCAATCTGTACTCAATAGGCTACTGTTGGCTTACACTTGACCGTCCCACGCATGCCCATTTTGCAGTTGGATGATTCTTTAAATCAGAATTGGTTCAACCCATTCCATATTTAATTATTCGATGTGAAGACCCTGTTTAGCCTACATGTGCGCAAAATGGCATCAACAATCCAGCCTACCTTGATTATGAGTGCCGGTATCTCTGCTAGATAGGCCGCTCTTTATGTTTTCCAGAGGAGAAGCTGTTGAGGTTGGAGGGGGGGGGGGTCACCGTGTTGGTGCGAACCGCCGGCATCCAACCTCAAACCTTCTCTAAGTCCTGATCCAGCCGGGTCGGTGATGGGTGATGAAATAATCAGTATAACTACATGAAATTCATTCTCTCATTTATTGTAGATAATCTGGCAATATCAATTCGCTATGCACATGCTCACGATGGGGAATGCGGCCAGCCATGTTAGCCAGATCGGCGCTCGGCGGGGCGAGACGTCCACTAGCATCACTCTCTGAGTCAAGAGTGGTGAAATGGTAGCGTCGGTAGGCTTGGCAAAAACAGGGCTCGTCAGCCCTGTTTTCGCCCAGCCAAAACCGGCCCAGATGAAATCGGTAAGGAACGCGGCTGTCGGCATGTGGCAGGCGTCACGTTACCCCCGAGCTAAGTGGCAACGTATATCGAAAACCTAAAAATGTAGTTACGGCGGCAGGTAGAAATTCGCAAAAACACGATTATTCGTCGAAACCGACTGAGCAGTGCCAAATCGTACAATTTTACATATATGAAAAATTCAACAACGTAACATAAACAATTTGAGTTGTTGTGGTGAAAGGTGCAGCAAATTCTCCAAGTCCATTTAATTCCTTTCCTCTTAGCAAATGTCATTGATACAATGCTGACAACTCCTCGTGTCTCGTCCAACTGTATTAACTTATTTAATTAATACATTCAAAATCACTCACTGGAATTACATGCAAAATCACTTACGTAAAACAACATTTGATATAATGTATTTATTACATTACCAGAAATTTGCTTATTTAATGTACATTTATACAATTTGGGTAGTGGCGTGTGGCTGGTCCCGCCGTATTTATCATCCGGCGCTATAATTGCGAGAATCAGCTGCACAAATCGAGCAGTTGCAATTGTGTGGATTGTGCGTCCAACACATCGCATTCGCTGTATTGTTCAGTTGTTAGGAGCAGTACGGTACTAGTACTGTATCGAACGTTAGGCTGGATATAGGTGGAAGGTTCGAAGCCCTGCATGCTACTGAGACCCCTTTGCTGCTGCTGAGACCCCGAATCTTCTGCAGCTGAGACCCCCAGTCCCATATTCTTCTGCTGCTGAGACCCCAGAGGGCCAGATTCTTCTGCTGCTGATACCCCTAGATTATTCAGCAGCTGAGACCCCAGATTCTTGTGCAGCTAAGACCCCCATATTCTTTTGCTGCTGAGACCCCCAATCCCATATTCTTCTGCTGCTGGGACCCTCAGTCTCATATTCTTTTGCTGCTGAAACCCCAGATTCTTCTGCAGCTGAGATCTCCAGATTCTTCTGCTGCTGTGACCCCCAATCCCATATTCTTCTGCTGCTGAGACCCCAGATTCTTCTGCTGCTGAGACCATCAGATTCTTCTGCTGCTGAGACCCCCAGATTATTCTGCTGCTGGGACCCCCAGTCCCATATTCTTCTGCTGCTGAGACCCCAATATTGAAGGCAGTAGACCTACTGTTATAAGGAACTAAATGAAATGACAGCAAAGCGAGATGACTTCAATTGTAAAAGTAAATTAAAGAATTTAGCGGATGAAGGGCTAGACTGTCCCCTAATTAACTGTCGACCAGTGTCTTGTATTCTTTGGAAGCTGGAATCGATAACAGAAATAATTTCCAGCCTTAGATGATGAAGATGAATTATACTTAATAATATAATAGATGTCTCCCAGAATGATTTTTTACTAGGCCACATCAAAGATATTTTATGTTTGATGGATTCACCGAACCACAATTTTGTTTTTTACTGAAAATAAAGGTACCACCCGTACTTTTGTCATAGGCCTACTTGGAAATAAAAATTTAAAAATGTCCACCCGCTGCAAAAGTGACCAGAATCAACAAATATTTTGTTGAATGTTGTTGCACGCTGACGAAATAAATAAGAGATCAAATAAAATCAACCTCTTAGTGAGAAAAACCAGTTGTGGCAAAACGTTCCTAACGTCAAAACTTCCCTAACCTTGATCTATGTGCACAGTAGGCTACGTATAGGGCCTACTTAGAATAAAAATGATTTTAAAGGTTTTTTCCGCAATACTCCCTGTAGACCTTACTAGTTTATGATAAATAAATGGGACTTGCCTCTGTATGCGAGATTGTCTCACTTTCTTATTATATAAACAGGCTCGTAGGGGAGACCGGGGCACCATGTACACATATTCATTTTAGGTTAGCTTCAGATATATTTGTAGCACATTAACGTATTATCGACCAAAAGGTAACGCTGAACTATCCTAATGTTTGACTGGAATACAATACCTTTATTCATGTTGGATGTTACTTAAAAATCAATTTTAAAAAAATCCGGCAAATGTCCATGGTGCCCCGAGCTCAGGGCACCATGAACATGGGGGTGGGGTAGCCTACAATGGACATGTCTACAGGTATGTTGGAGGGACTTCCTGTGTCAATCAACACATTTTTAATAGTGGAATGAAAAATTAAAAAAAGAAAAATTTAATTTTAGAAATCTTCATTTTAAGGATAGTGAAATTTAAAAAAAAATATATTCTTTGAGGACGGGTCACCATGGACATTAATGCCAATAATGGCGCACCATGGACACGTCCATGGTGCCCCGTAGCAAGTCTATTGTACCCCGTCCATGGTGCCCCATCATGACAATTGTTATAAGTGTAACTTTAACTGGCTTTAGGTAGAATCTTCCATTATCACCCATGGTTCTTGAAAAAGCACAATATTCACCAGTTACTATGTGATTCTTGTGTTAACTTAGTTCCAATGAGTGTTTAACGTAATAACAAAATTAGTGTATCCCAAAAATTTACTTTTAACCAGCAAAAACACATATTTCGCGATAGCTTACACATGCCTTGATGTATCACCACCAATTCTTCTGCTGAAAAAGAACAGTTCAAAAACATTTCCTAGAGGGTTCCGTTGTCAACATTGGACAATATACTTTGCCAAAAAGACAGATATTCATGGTGCCTAGATTTCTATGGTGCCCCGGTCTCCCCTACTCTGTTATAATTAGTGGTTATTACAGAGCCAACAGTAAATAATTCTAAGCATCGTGATACGATGTAATAAACTACAGTTCAATCATTTGGGCTACGTAGTCATATCCAGCACTTGAAATAACTTTGTCCAAAATCATTTTAACATGTCTAATTACCGCCACATTTTCAACGATTAAAGTTAATTTTGAATTTGGTCGAAATTCATTTTTTTCACAGATATCACGCATTATTTAAGTTAATAATGGCCAGTTAGAATTTGATCGAGTTAAAATTTTGTCAAAGCACATAGATCCCTACCGGAGACCAAACATTTTTATACTTAAAGCAGCCCCTTGGATGACATCAATTTTCGTTTTTAGTTTTGTAGTGAAGTTGTGTATCCCCAAGATCATGATTTTATTTTTTTCAGAGTTTTTAGATTTTTCAAAATATTTCTTATTAATATTTCTATGAAACCGCTTGAAACCCAAACAAACTTTTTGTATATCTAAACACATGCTGAAGGACGATTGAATGTTCCTACAGCACTGGGCCACATGGTGATACTGTCGGCCCAGCGTTGGGCAGACAATCAGTGTTGCAGGTGTATCACCTCATGTCCTGACTATAAGACACCAATCAGACACCAATTAGCGGCGATTGCTTTGATCTCCTCGGCCAAAACGTGGGAATATGTGGTGTGAAGTGCTGTATATTGCTGACTTGTTTTGTTTACATGGCAATATACGACCAGGAAATATAACTATTTCACTCATTTTCGTTGCTTTAAAATTGTTTTTTTGTATTTTTAGTTCAGATGAGTAGGCTATATAGCTTCATATAAGTGAAATTTTCAAAATTGACAACATTGAAAATGTCTCATCCCAAGGGGTCCCTTTAATTTCTAGTTATCTGGCGCGGCTATAATGGCCCGGAGAGCATCAAAAATGAAAAGAATCGGGCTTTAGGCCACCTTTGTGCACATATAGGCTAATGGTGGAGATGGAGATGGTGAGATGATTGAGATGACACTGTCCTCCAGACACAGGATTCGAAATTCGAGCCCTGGCGGTCTGAGGCCGAGCACCCTACCTCTCGGTCACGGAAGCTCCCCACAATACTGATTTTCACACGTGGATGGGGAAGAAACAATTTTGTTTCTTTCAAACTGCCGAGACCGGGAACCGAACCCCGAACTCTGGCGTGAAAGGCAGCGGTGCTAACCACTACCCTAGGGCCCCCCGCCCCGGAGAGCATCAAACACCCAGAGAATAAACAAGAAAAAGGGAAAACAAAAACAGCTGGTGTATATTTTAAGCAACTGTTAAAAGTTTTTTTTCCTACATTTCGTTCCAGCAAAATATTTGATAATGTCTTCAAAATTAATTTGGCTCAACAAATCCGCTTTACAATATGGCAATGAATATGTTAAACGTTTAAAATCAGTCTTTGGATTGTATAATGCGTAAATGTTGTGTATGTCTTGAATAGGCCTACACAGAGCACTGTGCTGCCTGCTCCGACCAGACACAGACGGTACGCGTGTATCAAAATGCGGACAGCTCTCCCAGCAAACACGAAGACTCGACCCAATGTTGTTTCAATGATGGTCCAGCGCCGTTGGCGGTGGGCCAATATTGAAACAGCATTGGGTCAAATGCTCGCGTTTGCTGGGCTCCACACAGGTGTCTGTCTACACCCACCCCTCCGCCACCATAATATTCTCGCCAGCCGATCAGGGTACTTTTAGCAAGACAGCCGGCCAATCACAAGCTTACTACAATACTTGAAATTGAGAGCGGGGGACATATGACGTCAGCCATCTGCACATTTTAACATGGGAAGGAGCAGTGTCTAGGGTGAGCAGTGTAGAATAGGCCTTGTATAGGCCTACTTGTACTGTATAGTTGGAAAGGTTGTAGACTCTACATATCTTGCGTAGACAAACTTGATTATTGTAGGCCCCTACAGTATGTAAAGTTGTGTAGGCCTATGTCTTCTGTACCTGAATGGTGCAGTGTGTAATGGACCTGTTGACAAAAAGCAGGGATATTTCGGTTAAAGACGTTTATTCATATAGACTATGTGAGCTGTACTGGTACAGTCAGGGCAGATATATATAGCACACTCTCTTCGTATGGTCTCACAACGTGAAAATTACTGTGCACAAGATGAACAAAGCCAGTTATATAGCACAATCCTCCCATAGTCTCACAAAGTGATATACAGTGTGCACAAGATTTATACAACCAGTTATATAGCACAATACTTCCATGGTCTCACAAAGTGAAATATACTGTGCACAGCCAGTTACATAGCACAATCCTTGGCAATATCCTGTTTCAGGCCCACCATTTTTGTGGCGTCTCATGACCTTCCTCTTAGGTTTTAGGCCCATTTCAATGTTAATTGTTCATTCAGGTGGGCCCTGGGTGAGCCTCAAACTTTAAACCTACCTGAATGGAAAATTACCATCGGGATGGGCCCAAAACCGTTAATTGGGCCCAAAACATTAAACCCAGTACAGCATCGCGTAGCAAAGCAGGTAGGCTTAAAACTTGAAGCCCATTTCAGCAAGGCCTATGATAACAGGTGGACTTGAAACTTTAGGCCGTTTTTAGCAACGCCTAGCCCTAGGATAACAGGTAAGATCAAACCTTTAAGCCTATTTCAGTGGACAAAACATTGAAGAAGGCCCATTTCAGCAACGCCTATGATGACAGGTGGGCTTAAAAGTTGGGTTAAATGGGTGAATATACAATTTAAGGGTCATTTAGTGTCTTAAGGCTATTCTGAGCGAATTTATGTATTGTGGGGGTCCGAATTTTTTTAATATTGCCCTATGGGCAATACGATAAACTGAGAAAAAAAATAATACAATATCTCTGACGAATATGTTTTTATTCGACATGCAATGTGCTAAAATACACGAATTTGTACACAAATGCACTGTTTCCTAATATCTAACACCTGAAACATAGACTGTTTAACATGGATGATCTCTTGGAAATAACTCAACCCCGAGTTATTTTGTAGCGCAATTGTTATGTTCAACGAAATTTATTCATATACAGACATGAACTCAATATAAAAAGTTGACAAGGATACATTTACTAAGGCTTTTTAGTTGTCTCACGCAAACCGGTAAACTCAGCAACGCCAGTGTTATCTAAACTCCTCAAATTGTGGTGCGATACCATTCAATTACTATATGCAGAGACAGCTGCAAATTCCCAATATTTTGAGGTAGGTGAAATATTTGTAAACATTCAATCTGAACTGCTATTTTATAACCAGAACAATCACCCCTGAAGCGTATTCAATTTTTGTGTCAAATCAGAAACGCTCATAATTTAGCAAAAAATCATTGAAAACATGTTAAACTGAACAAAGTGCTTGATAATGATGGACATCCCCCTACCGCATCGGTGGGCAATGATATTTTATGTTGTCCGTATTCAACTCAGCAACATCATTATTTCGATCAACTCAGCAACGTTTATCAGAAACGTTGCTTTCTGTCTCACTAATGTGATTAAGACCAAAAACGTAACTCTACAAATGTAAAATGCAATTAAAAAATATGTTTTTCATTAAATTAGACTGAGTGAGTATCCGCTTATGTAGACATTTTACAACAATGAAAAAACGTTTCTGAGTTGAAAACAAAACCGTTGCCGAGTTTACTGAATTCTGCTTTCTTTCCCCCTTATTGTAATTCAAACTGAAATTTTAACTCCGTCAATGTAAAAAGCAGTTAAAAAGAAGCTGCTTTTGATTGAATTAGAGTAAGAGAGTATTTTAGAAGTTGTTTACATAAATACAACTACAAATAACACTTAGTTAAAATTCAAAATCAAATTTTCCCTCAATATATTGGCATGTATGTATTGTACAATGGCCTTCGAAATACATTTTCCAATTAGGCTTGTTATGTTCCCATTTCTTTTTTGTCTTTATAATGATGAACCAATTTTTGTCAGAAAATGGGGCTCAAGTGTTTAGAGACCGCGTAGATGCGCTTAAAACATGACTTTTACGTGCAATTATTGTGCTTTGTCAACTCAGAAACGATAATGTCAACTCAGCAACTATATAATTTCACAATAAAATCACTGTTCTGTCTTAGCAATTTTTATTTCAAAAAGTGTTGTAAATACTAAAATATCACTAAACTATCATACAAAGCAATTTATGATCTTTAAAATTTGAAAATGATCAAATATATATATATAATTCGTTACGGTCCTTCACAAAAACATATTTTTTTTTAATGTGTTCGAGATTAAGCTCTGATATTTTAAATGTGTATAACATAGACCCTACCCTCAATATCTGACCCTAGTATATATAATTTGAAGCGACTTATTTTTTTTTAAATACAGATTGCAAGACCCCTTAAATTGTATATTCACCCAAACATGAAACTAAAAGAAATATCATTTTCAACATGTAACGCTAGGAACATGTGTAATACCTCTTTTTCATGGGATTTTGACTGAAAAATCCATTTATAGTATTATTTTAGGGATTCAATGTCATCTTCCATTTCTTCTATTATACTGCTCATTTGAGGTCATCATCAAGTTCAAAAGATCAATTTCAAGGTCAAATATGATTTTTGACATGCTAAACTTTGGAAAACGTATAATTAGATGTGATTTTGATTGAATAATCTAATTCTGTTGGGTCTAAATGATTAAACAGGCTCATGGTGAATACGCGTTTCCATCGGCCTTTGACCTTTCTCCGTCGCTATTTAATGCTTCTTCGTCCCCTTTAGTGATTCCCTGTCGTTTTTAATGCCTTCTCCTCGACCTTAAACACCTATCCATCTTCTTTTAACGCCTCACCATCGCCCGTTAATGTTATTTAGCGCTTCTTCGTCACCTTCTAACGCTGGTGCTTAGTCCTTTAATGTCCCGCCGCCACCTTTTTAGCAAATCCCGTCGCACAATAACGCCTCTTCTTCACCCCTTAGTGCCTCCTCATTGCGCTTAGCTCCTCCTTATTGCCCTTCAATGCCTCCTCATTGCCTTTTAACGCCTCCTCATTGCCCTTTGACGCCTCTTCATTAAGATTTAACCCATTCACGTCACCCTTTACGGCCACTGGGTCGCCTTTTAGCGTCTCATCGCTGCCCTTTAACGCCTCCCATTGTCCTTTACCTCCTCCCTGTCGCCTTTTAACGCCTCTCCATCGACCTGTATCGCTTTGCTGTCGCTCTTTAACGCCTCTCCACCACCTTTTAATGACTTCTCGTCGCCTGATCATTTCACTTTGATGATGTTCAATCATTAAAACCCTATTAGAATTATATTATCCAGCTCATATCTTGCTTATATTATCTTGCTCATTTGAGGTCATCATCAAGGTCAAAAGGTCAATTTCAAGGTCAAATATGATTTTTGACATGCTAAACTTTGGAGAACGTATAATTAGATGTGATTTTGATTGAATAATCTAATTCTGTTGGGTTTAAATGATTAAACAGGCTCATGGTGAATACATCAGGTGACAAGAAGGCATTAAAGGGCAATGGAAAGGCATTAGAGAGCGACGGAAAACTTCAAATGTTGATGAGGAAGCGTTAAAGGGTCACGAGAATGTGTTGATAATGAGAAGGCACTATAACGGGCAATGGTGACGGCATATTAAAGGGCAATGAGGAAGCTTTAAAGGGCGACAATGAGGCGTTAAAGTGAGTCTGGGTGTATTATAAGGTGGCAGAGGGACATTAAGGGGCTAAGGAGAGGCGTTAAAAGGCTACCAGGAAGCATTAAATGACAATGGGAATGCATTAAAAGGTGATGGAGAAGCATTGAAGGGTGATGGAAACACACTCCCGTCGCAATTTAACAAATTTTGTCATTGTCCTTTATGTGTTTTCGTAGGGCTTTTGGTTTAATGCCTCTTCGATGCAATTGAAGGCTTTTTCATTGCCCTTAAAGGCCTCTTCTTCGCCCTGAAAGCACTTTTAGTTTAACACCTCTTCGTTGTAATAAAGGCCTTTCCGTTGCCCTTTGACGACCCTTCTTCGCCCTGAACACATCTCCATTACCCTTTAACACCTCTCCGTTGCCACGTCAGCCATTGACTACCACAATAAATTGCTGCAGTTTAATTGATAACTTCATAGTTAGCTCATGTAATTAATCCTGAATGTATCTGGGACTGGTCCTGGGGGAACAGTCCCAAATCCCGAATATATCCAATATATTGGGGACTAGTTCCCAGCGGCTTAACTCTTTCAAGCCTGAATTTATCATTGTCATCTGTGTGGCTGGCAAATACAGGAAAATATATCATTATTATCAAAAGAGTTCCATGAAAATGTTCGTTCTAAAACCCCCAGTTGTACGAAATAAAGTGATTCTTCAGAGATGCAAAATGATGCATCGTGGAGGTCCAAACGGTTAGCTCTCCATCAATATTTAACGCCTCCCCATCAAATTTTAACGCCTTACCGGGGTAATTGTACGCATATATGCGGCGCCTCTCCATTGTCCTTCAATGCTTCCGTCATCGTTTAGTACCACTCCGTCGCCACTTAAAGCCTTTCCGTCACTCTAACACATCTCCATCGTCATGTACTCCTCTCCATTTCTCTTGACGCCTTCTCCTCACCCTTCAATGCATTCCATACATCACCCTTTAACGCCTTCCCATCGACTTTAATGCTTTGCCATCACCATTTAACGCTTTATGATCGTCTTTTAGCACCTCCTCGTCGCATTTACCGCCTTCCCATTGTCATTTAACGCATCTCTATCACCCTTTAATGCATCTCCATCGACCTTTAACTCTTCTTCTTCATCTTTAACGCGTTTCCATCGGCCTTTGACCTTTCTCCGTCGCTATTTAATGTTTTTTCGTCACCCTTTAGTGATTCCCTGTTGTCTTAATGCCTTCTCCTCGGCCTTAAACACCTATCCATCTTCTTTTAACGCCTCACCATCGCCCGTTAACGTTATTTAGCGATTCTTCGTCACCTTCTAACGCTGGTGCATAGTCCTTTACTGTCCCGCCGCCACCTTTTAGCAAATCCCGTCGCACAATAACGCCTCTTCTTCACCCCCCATTAGCGCCTCCTCGTTGCGCTTAGCTCCTCCTTATTGCCCTTCAATGCCTCCTCATTGCCCTTTAATGCCTCCTCATTGCCCTTTAACGCCTCTTCATTAAGATTTAACCCATTCACGTCACCCTTTATGGCAACTGGGTCGCCTTTTAGCGTCTCATCGCTGCCCTTTAATGCCTCCCATTGTCCTTTAACTCCTCCCTGTCGCCTTTTAACGCCTCTTCATTGACCTGTATCGCCTTGCTGTCGCTCTTTAACGCCTCTCCACCACCTTTCAATGACTTCTCGTCGCCTGATCATTTCACTTTGATGATGTTCAATCATTAAAACCCTTTTAGAATTATATTATCCAGTCAAAATCACAAAAAAACAATGTATTATACGTGCTCCAATTTGTAGCATATATGTGACGCAACACCCCGAAATCAGGCGGAATGCACTGAGAGGGCAGTGCCAGGAATCTAACGAGTAGATCAACTTTGCCATTTTTGGAATAATGTTACCATTTTGAGATTCTGACTTCAATAAATACCTTCACATGTTTTATATCATCTAGTTTGGTACAATTAGTAAAAAAAAAGTTTATTTGTATATTTTGTATGATTTATTAGAGCAAATCGATTTGGGACAGTCAAACAAATTTGATACATCACAATTCGTCCATTTGGGATTTGACAATGCAGGGGGATTTTTCGCTTACTTTGCCGATGTTTATTAGGCCACTACTCGCTCATTTCTGATTCGATTTCTCTAAAAATTGAGCTCCTTCGCAATTTGTGCTATTACGATGACGTCACATTTCAGCAAGATTGATGGTTATATGGCAGAGATATCGCGCTCGCAAAAGTGACGCATTTCGCTCGCGGCGTCGTATTTTTTTAAGCGAAGTTACCGATCTTCTACTTGAGTGCGCATCCAGAGTTTTAAAGATACGGACCTGAAATAAATTACAACGCGGTAGTTGGGGTCTAAGAAACGGAAACCGTTTTACCGCTAATGGTAAAAACATTGGGCACACGCTATATCCAGATACCAGGCCGTGGTGTTCGATATGCTAACTATGTATTAGATATCACCAGGTGACAGAACAGTATTGTCTAACCTAACGTGGAGTAAAAACTGCCCAGTAGGTTATAACTGCCCGGTAAATTCAGGAAGCGGGTCATTATTACTATCCGGTACTGTATTACAGCACGGGGGGAGTAGAACACATTGTATAAAGTCATATTTTAGACATTTCGGGTCATTCAATAGGGCACGTACTTCGCATTATACCTGAGAACTGCAAATTATACAATACTGCTCTGATTACAATACTGCTCTTGATTACAATGTTTATAACATACATATATTACTTTGTTCAAAAAAAAATATCTATCTATCTATAGATATTAAACTATGTATTAACAAAGATGCAGTACATGCTAGCACATTTCATAAACTCGTTTTGACTCTTGACTTTTTTTGTCATTTTTGTCATTTTAGGCCTAAACAGAAAAGCAATATTTCACCATAAATTACAAATCATCCGAGGAGATTAGGAAGTTTATATATTTATTAGGGAAAGGTAGGGCACAAACTTCCGTATGCCACCTTCTAGTCCGTATTTGGTTGCCATGGCAACGGAACCACCCTCAACTCTAGAATATGAAGAAAATATATTTTTTGCCTGTTCTGGTGATTCTAATTCAAAGAAATTCGGCAGTTATAGTCCTAACTAGGGTTAGAAAATATAAAACTACATGTCTAGGTCCACACATCACTGGGGCCAACCCATATAATTTGCCTGAAGGACATCACCTTCCAGGATGGTTGCCATGGCAACCAATTTTATCATAAGTACATACAATACCCAGAAACATACAAAAACACACAATATGCATGATATTTATGATTCCAGTTTATCCCACACGCAAAAATACGGGTCTCAAGACACATAGTGAAGCATCTTATAATGCTATTGAAGTAGGGAGGGGGGGGGGGTCAAAAAGTCATAAAACTTGAGTACTTGACACCATATTCATTATTGGAAATGGTACATAAATTGCTGCTAAACATGCAATCTTGATGTCTCTCACTTGACTTTTCACTCGACTTTTCTCACTTGAAATCAGATATAGGAATGACCTAAAAGTGGTCACAAGGTTTGGGTGAACACCAATAATAATTATAATTGACCCAATTATAATCACCCAAATGCATAAAATACACTGGTATATACATAAAAAGTACAAAAAGTCACCACGAGCTGATAAACTATACCAACATGATTCAAAATGCAGCCTAAATGGGATTAGTGTTTGCCTTAGACTGATGAAAAAAGATCACATAGACATTATTGGTAAAGAAAAAGTCAAAAGGTCATGCAAAACTCTAGTACATGGTACCACATTTCAATAGGAAATGGTACATAAATCACTGCCAAACATGCAATTGTACACATTGAAATAGACATTGCTCAGTTGAAATTAGATATAGGAATGACCAAAAATTGTTCACAAGGTTGGGGTGAACACCTCTCAAATTATTACAGAGGGTCAATAACCCTTCACAATGGTTGCCATGGTAACCAATTTTATCCCAAATACATATAATTCTTTGAAATGTACATGCATTCTAAAGAAAAGCTCTCATTCGCCAACAAAATTACACAAACATAATTCAAAAGGCATCCTACATGGGATCAGTATTAGTCTTGGATTAATAGTAAAGCACCACAGTGACAATAAAGGTATTGACAAGGGTCAAAAGGTCATGCAACTTACATAACTCTGCATTACATTTTAATCAGAAATGGTAAATAAAACACTGTCAAACATGCATTGTGAACATATAAATAGACCTTTTTCACTTAAAATCAGATATAGGGATGGCCAAAAACTATAATCCCAAGGTTGGGGTAAACACCATGCAGAGTTATTACAGATGGCCACTCAAAACTACTACCTACAGAGGGCCAATAAAACTTGGTTGCTAAAACTAAAACAATGGTTGCCATAGTAACCAATTTAACCCCTAAGTATATATAAATCACAGAAAACTACATGAACTGCCCAGAAAATCTCTCACTTTCAAATAAGATTTAAACCTGATTCAAAAGGCATCCTACATTGACTGGTAATCTTAGACTGGTATCATCACAGAGACAAAAGTTCATGAATGCAAAAATACAATACAATGCTTTTTATAATATTTTTATTTTGTTTCGTCAAGTGTAGGCCTACTTGGTGTCACAAAGAGTGTCACAAGAGTATATCAATTTCACTGCCCTATGAGAAAGTTCTGGAGGCCATCATTAAGGCCGTTTAGACAAAACAATGTAGGAATATCTAAGAATTGAGATTCTTAGCCATAAGGATGAAAATCCATCAACATTTTTCTTCCAAGAACTCCTCGTGGACTTGAAAAAAATGTAAAGAGGGGCCGGAGGCCATGCCCAAATTTCTGATTGTTATGTGCATATTGCGGTATATTTGCTACTGCAGTAGAATCCTGTTAGAACACGAATCGTTAGACCGCGATATCGGTTAACGCGATTCGCGCATTGACCCCGTTTTTTTCCAAGTTAAGTTTGACCTAATAACCAAAAGTGTCTTATTTAGTCTTGATAACGCCGGTCTGTGTTAAAACAGCGCCCGCACACGTTCACATGTGCTGACCAGTCATCCATGCATGCTGTGATCATTGCACAACTCCCTATTCGTGGACACACTTTAGACAGGCACGAATACTGACGACGCGTCGGATTAGCATTTTGACTGCTACTGTTCAAAGTGAAATAAAAATAACGATCCGTGGTATAGGTCCTATGATGATTCTGTTATACCACGCTATATAATATATGACGATCTTGTTATAGCAATAATATATGACAATCTTGTTATAGCGCGGTATATGACTATCTTGTTATACTGCAGTAAATAACGATTTTGTTATACCACGCTATATGACGATCTTGTTATACCACGGTATATGACGATCTTGTTATACCGCGGTATATGACTATCTTGTTATACCGCGGTATATGACTATCTTGTTATACTGCAGTAAATAACGATTTAGTTATACCACGCTATATGACGATCTTGTTGTACCACGGTATATGACGATCTTGTTATACCGCGGTATATGATGATCTTGCTATACCGCGGTATATGATGATCGTGCTATACCGCGGTATATGATGATCTTGCTATACCGCGGTATATGATGATCTTGCAATACCGCGGTATATGATGATCTTGTTGTACCGCGGTATATGACGATCTTGTTATATTGCGGTATATGATGATCCTGCTATACCGCGGTATATGATGATCTTGTTGTACCGCGGTATATGACGATCTTGTTATATTGCGGTATATGATGATCTTGCTATACCGCGGTATATGATGATCTTGTTGTACCGCGGTATATGACGATCTTGTTATATTGCGGTATATGATGATCTTGCTATACCGCGGTATATGATGATCTTGTTGTACCGCGGTATATGACGATCTTGTTATATCGCGGTATATGATGATCTTGCTATACCGCGGTATATGATGGTCTTGCTATATCGCGGTATATGATGATCTTGCTATACCGCGGTATATGATGGTCTTGCTATACCACGGTATATGACGATCTTGCTATACCGCGGTATATGATGATCTTGCTATACCGCGGTATATGATGATCTTGCAATACCGCGGTATATGACGATCTTGCTGTACCACGGTATATGACGATCTTGTTATACCGCGGTATATGATGATCTTGCAATACCGCGGTATATGACGATCTTGTTGTACCGCGGTATATGACGATCTTGTTATATCGCGGTATATGATGATCTTGCTATACCGCGGTATATGATGGTCTTGCTATACCGCGGTATATGATGATCTTGCTATACCGCGGTATATGATGGTCTTGCTATACCACGGTATATGACGATCTTGTTGTACCACGGTATATGACGATCTTGCTATACCGCGGTATATGATGATCTTGCTATACCGCGGTATATGATGATCTTGCAATACCGCGGTATATGACGATCTTGTTGTACCACGGTATATGACGATCTTGTTATACCGCGGTATATGATGATCTTGCAATACCGCGGTATATGACGATCTTGTTGTACCGCGGTATATGACGATCTTGTTATATCGCGGTATATGATGATCTTGCTATACCGCGTTATATGATGATCTTGCTATACGGTCTTAGCCATAAGGATGAAAATCCATCAACATTTTTCTTCCAAGAACTCCTCGTGGACTTGAAAAAAATGTAAAGAGGGGCCGGAGGCCATGCCCAAATTTCTGATTGTTATGTGCATATTGCGGTATATTTGCTACTGCAGTAGAATCCTGTTAGAACACGAATCGTTAGACCGCGATATCGGTTAACGCGATTCGCGCATTGACCCCGTTTTTTTCCAGGTTAAGTTTGACCTAATAACCAAAAGTGTCTTATTTAGTCTTGATAACGCCGGTCTGCGTTAAAACAGCGCCCGCACACGTTCACATGTGCTGACCAGTCATCCATGCATGCTGTGATCATTGCACAACTCCTTATTCGTGGACACACTTTAGACAGGCACGAATACTGACGACGCGTCGGATTAGCATTTTGACTGCTACTGTTCAAAGTGAAATAAAAATAACGATCCGTGGTATAGGTCCTATGATGATTCTGTTATACCACGCTATATAATATATGACGATCTTGTTATAGCAATAATATATGACAATCTTGTTATAGCGCGGTATATGACTATCTTGTTATACTGCAGTAAATAACGATTTTGTTATACCACGCTATATGACGATCTTGTTATACCACGGTATATGACGATCTTGTTATACCGCGATATATGACTATCTTGTTATACCGCGGTATATGACTATCTTGTTATACTGCAGTAAATAACGATTTAGTTATACCACGCTATATGACGATCTTGTTGTACCACGGTATATGACGATCTTGTTATACCGCGGTATATGATGATCTTGCTATACCGCGGTATATGATGATCGTGCTATACCGCGGTATATGATGATCTTGCTATACCGCGGTATATGATGATCTTGCAATACCGCGGTATATGATGATCTTGTTGTACCGCGGTATATGACGATCTTGTTATATTGCGGTATATGATGATCTTGCTATACCGCGGTATATGATGATCTTGTTGTACCGCGGTATATGACGATCTTGTTATATTGCGGTATATGATGATCTTGCTATACCGCGGTATATGATGATCTTGTTGTACCGCGGTATATGACGATCTTGTTATATTGCGGTATATGATGATCTTGCTATACCGCGGTATATGATGATCTTGTTGTACCGCGGTATATGACGATCTTGTTATATCGCGGTATATGATGATCTTGCTATACCGCGGTATATGATGGTCTTGCTATATCGCGGTATATGATGATCTTGCTATACCGCGGTATATGATGGTCTTGCTATACCACGGTATATGACGATCTTGCTATACCGCGTTATATGATGATCTTGCTATACCGCGGTATATGATGATCTTGCAATACCGCGGTATATGACGATCTTGTTGTACCACGGTATATGACGATCTTGTTATACCGCGGTATATGATGATCTTGCAATACCGCGGTATATGACGATCTTGTTGTACCGCGGTATATGACGATCTTGTTATATCGCGGTATATGATGATCTTGCTATACCGCGGTATATGATGGTCTTGCTATATCGCGGTATATGATGATCTTGCTATATCGCGGTATATGATGGTCTTGCTATACCACGGTATATGACGATCTTGTTGTACCACGGTATATGACGATCTTGCTATACCGCGGTATATGATGATCTTGCTATACCGCGGTATATGATGATCTTGCAATACCGCGGTATATGACGATCTTGTTGTACCACGGTATATGACGATCTTGTTATACCGCGGTATATGATGATCTTGCTATACCGCGTTATATGATGATCTTGCTATACCGCGGTATATGATGATCTTGCAATACCGCGGTATATGACGATCTTGTTGTACCGCGGTATATGACGATCTTGTTATATCGCGGTATATGACGATCTTGCTATACCGCGGTATATGACTATCTTGTTATACCGGGATATATGATGATCTTGTTATACCGCGCTATATGACGATCCTGTTACACCGCCTTATATGATGATTCTGTTATACGCAGTATGTGAGCGGTATGTAGTCATCATGTTACCGCGGTATAGAAATATAGGCTATATTATTTTTTATAGAGAGAAATTGAATTATTTCAGTTAATTAGCGTGGACCACCCTGCAATAATCGTCCGGTATGTGCTCATTTAAATTTGTATCGCCAATAGCCTAATTGAGGAATGACAGGTAGATCTTTTGATGATTTTTGCAACTCATCGTGAGATGTTTTGCTTGTGCAAAGCAAGGAGGACAATAACAGTTGTTGCGTGTATGTAACACATTTATTAAGTACACATCTCCTCTATTTAATCGCCGCTGACAATTAACTGTCTGGACGTCTGTGTACGTCGTTAACAGTATTGGAGCTTAACAGGTCTCCCATTGTGACGGCGAGTTACGCAACATATAAACTTTATTTCGCTCTCACGATGTTGATCAAGCATTAAAACAGCATTGTGCTACAGTTACGTGTGAACGCTAAACTGATTACATCTATTGTGACCTCATGAATCATAGTCTGGGAAGCGATATAATTCTAGCAAATATCGTTGATTCTCAAGGCCTCATGAATACAATACAAAGCCCACCCTCTCATTATACCTGTCATTCAGTTTAAAGAATACACCTATTTTTTGCACGAAATAGTGCAGCGTATTTGTTAATAAAATATTTACTCTAACTACGCACTGGGTGGTGTAAATCGTTCACGACTTCCATTCCGGCCCAATGTCGCCCTTCACTCTGTTAACTACACATGAAGTGATTTTACCGAGCACAAGATGTCATCATATCTCGCGAGTGTTAATACATAGTTTAATATCTGTAGATAGATAGATATTTTTTTTAACAAAGTAATATATGTATGTTATAAACATTGTAATCAGGAGCAGTATTGTATAATTTGCAGTTCTCAATATAGTATATTGCGAAGTACGTGCCCTATATAATGACCCGAAATGTCTAAAATATGTATACAATTTGTTCTACTTCCCCCGTGCTATAATACAGTACCGGAGAGTAATAACCACCCGCTTTCTGACGATACCGGGAAGTTATAACCTACTGGGCAGTTTTTACTCCATGGTAGGTTAGACAATACTGCTGTGTCACCTGGTAATATCTAGTAGGCCTACATAGCATATCGAACATCACCGCCTGGTATCCCAATGTTTTTACCATTAGCGGTTGAACGGTCGTCTCGCTATAGCGCGATCCGCTTATAACGAGTCCCCGTTTTTTAGACCCCAACTAAAAGCGTTGTAATTTATTTCAGGTACGTATCTTGAAAGGGCGGGGGCCCTAGGGTAGTGGTTAGCACCGCTGCCTTTCACGCTAGAGTTCGGGGGTTTGGTTCCCGGTCTCGGCGGTTTGAAAGAAACAAAAAATGTTTCTTCCCCATCCACGTGTGAAAGTCAGTATTGCGGAGAGCCTCCGTGGCCGAGAGGTAGCGTGCTCGGCCTCAGACCGCCAGGGCTCGAATTTCGAATCCTGTGTCTGGAGGACAGTGTCATCTCAATCATCTCACCATCCTCAGGAGGTTCTCCTAGCCCAGTTTAGCCTATATGTGCACAAAAGTGGCCTAAAGCCCGATTCATTTCATTTCATTTCCGTATCTTGAAAACTCTGGATACGCGCTCAAGTAGAAGATCGGTAACTTCGCTTAAAAAATACGACGCCGCGACCGAAATGCGTTACATTTGCGAGCGCGATATCTCGGCCATATAACCATAAATCTTGCTGAAAATTTGTGACGTCGTCGTAACAACATGAATTACGAAGGAGCTAAATTTTTAGAGAGATCGAATTAGAAATGAGCGAGAAGTGGCCTAATAAACATCGGCAAAATAAGCGAAAAATGCCCATGCATTGTCAAATCCGAAATGGGCGAATTGTGACGTACCTAATTTTTTTGACTGACCCCCATCGATATGCTCTAATAAATCATACAAAATATACAAATAAACTTTTTTTTTCACTAATTGGACCAAACTAGATGATATAAAACATGTTAAGGTATTTATTGATGTCAGAATCTCAAAATGGTAACATTGTTCCAAAAATGGCAAAGTTAATCTACTCGTTGAATTCTTGGCACATCCCTCTCAGCGCATTCCGCCTGATTTCGGGGTGTTACGTCACATATGTTAAAATTATATTTGACCTTCAAATTGACCTTTTGACCTAGAGGATCATCTAAAATCACCAAAATAGTATCAGAAAAAGATTTTTCAGTCAAAATCACACGATAAAGAGGTATTACACTTGTTTCTAGCCTTATTTGTCAGAAATCAGATTTTCGCTTACCTGACCTTGAAATTGACGCAATGACTTTACAAATTGCCATTTATCATCAAAATAGTAGGAGAAATGAATTATTCAGTCAAAATGACATCAAAACGACGTTCTACACTTCTACTGCTATTTGTATTTGCTAAAAATCATATTTTCACATTTTTGACCTTGACTTTTATATGACCTTGAGTTGAAATTGACCTTGCACATGCCTTGAATCACTAAAATAATACTTTAAAGGGACTGGCCCAGGCTAAACTCATTAAAAAATCGGTGATTTTATTTTGGGTTTCCTAATATGACCATATGATGTCCAAAGACTAGAACTGCAATTTTTTTTAATTTTTGTGCTGCGCATTCACCAGTTAGACTAGATATAGAGACGAAATTTCTGATTTATAATTATTGACAATCATGTCAAAAATAGGAAATGTGGGAATTTCGTCTCTATATCTAGCCTAACTGGTGAATGCGCAGCACAAAAATTATAAAAATTTGCAGTTCTAGTCTATGTACATGTTGACATCATATGGTCATATTAAGAACGCGAAATAAAATCACCGATTTTTTTATGATTTTAGCCTGGGCCAGTCCATTTGAATAGATTTTCCAGTCAAAATACCATGAAAAAAGAGATATTACACATTTTCCCAGCTTGATTTGTTAAAAGTTATATTTTCTCTTACTTGACCTTGAAATTTACCTTTTGACCTTGAATATGACCTTAAAAAATCAAAATAGATTCCGAGATGGGTTGCCCAGTCAAAATCACATGGAAATGAGGTATTACACTTGTTCCTAGCTTCATTTCTTGAAAAATCATATTTGACCTTGAGATTGACCTTTGACCTTGATCTACAAAAATGCTCAAACTTTTCAAGCTGGCACTAATTGGATTTGAATTCAGCACAAAAAAATCTATAAGAAACAGCAAAAAAACATTGTATATGGCACAAAACAAGATTAGGTCATCTCTAGCTCGTACTATTATATATATGGTTTATAATTATGCTTATTCAACACAATGACAGCTGAAAATTACGACGCCATGCTTTCGGACTTATTATTTAGCCTGATAAATGCGGGGTGGGGGAGGGGATGGGTGGTGGCCAGTAAACGAAACGTTGGGCCAACGTTTCAAGTTTGCTGGGATTCCATTCACCTCCAAAAATCCACAACACAGACGAGCTGTGAGCTGGATTTCAATCATTCAAGCATAGTTATCATCATTTTCTATTGTGGAAATACCTTGTGTTCAGCTAATTTGTTATCGAATTGTCTACTGTTGTCTAATTTTCTGCTGAGATGATTACTTTTTTCTCCGCTGAGGCTGTTATCCAATTTTCTGCTACTAATTTTAATATTCATTATTTAATTTTAAGATAATCACCTAAAGAATATCCGAACATATCTGCATCTGGTTGATATTTTTCAAACACATTGTGTAAAATATCTTCTGGTATACTAGCGTACATTTGTTTGTACTTCCCCGAGTGTTCAGATCCTGCATTTATATGGGGGAAAACATCAATGTAGTCTGTGGCATTCAGTTGAGGTAACAGTTCCCTAACATCTTCCTGTAGTGTTTCCACCTGAGCGATGAAATCAAAGTGAGTAGAGCAAGGGTGACACACTTTTAAGTAAGGGCCCCAATGGGGGTTATTTTTGTTCACATCTTCTGGTAGCCAATTATCATCTTGTTCCGGTGTGAGTGACGCCACAAGAAGGAACTTTTCAAAATCAATTGTTTGATCCTTTAAACGTGGTGCAACTCTATCCAGATAGGCGGACGCGAGGCGATCTAGAGGATGACGAACCATAATAAATTTGAAATATCCCTCCACAGCTTTGGGATCTATCACACTGTCCAAAGCGGGACTAAATCCAGATTTGTTCAGCTTACCCCACCTTTTACGTAGACGAGACCAATCTCCGGGATGTTTTTTCATCCATAGTTGGCGAGATTCATTTTCTCCGTCGATCATTGATTTGAAAAAGTAATTCCAGCTGGATGAGGATACCTTCTTTATAGGACAATACATAAAGCGATGATAGTGGTCAGCGAGAAGGCCATCAAAATCACTGCGCTCTATTCTATAATACTTTGAGTAGTTATAAAATCCACTCTCAAGCAATTTACATACCCTCTTGACTTGACGTTGACGTTGTTTTTGTTTCTGCAGTGGGCCTATTTGACGTCGGTCCTCAATTATCACTCTCGGTATCATCTCACTTTTCTGGAAATGGTTTTCATCCAAGGTCTTCACCTTTTCTTTGAGTTGATCTCGCTCTGTAATATGTTGCCTCTCCAATGCGGCCGTTTTCTGAAATGCAGAATTTATGTTTTCTGGTGTATGTGGCAAACCCGCAATCACTGGTTCAGGCTGCTGTATTTTTGATACTGCCCATGTTGTGAAAATTGCTGTGACAAACACAATACAAAATGACGAGTGTCTATATTTTCCCAATAAATATGATGCATGGTGCGCCATTGCTGTGAATTTAATATAAATTATTTGTAATCAGTAAGTGCTATCGTGCAAAACAGTCTGTTCAGGAAAAAGCAGGCGACGTGTCCCTACCCACAAACAAGTGACCAAATTTAGTAGCTGATCCCCATTAAACACAAAATATTTGTATACGATTGTACAATGTTGGTCCAACGTCGAAGACGTTGGGCCGACGTTGTACAGATATTATGCAAATGTTTTGTGTTTGCTGGGGAGACATTGTGCAACATCAATGGTTTAACCTTTGTAACATATAATTATATATTATATATAATGATATAATATAATATCCACTTGTCTACTTGTGATGGACCTCCTGCATGCACAAACAAAGCACTCCAATGACACAGCTTCATGTTAATTGGGAATACATACACAATAATACATACACAATTGTGATTTCTTATATTGCACACAAACAATGCTCTGTGCGCTTCGCACACATAACCCATGCTCATCGGACCTGATCATTCATGTACCATTTCAACTCGCTTTTTTGGAGCATACAGCATTTCAGTCATTTCGGCGCTATGAACTAATCGCACATATTTACATTGAATAATCGAATAAATAGACTACCTAATACGGCAGATCAGGTTAAAAGGCATACGAAACTGTATTTAATCACAGAATATTCTAACATGCTTTGGTTTGCTTAGTATTTAAAATGACGTCATTATTTTTATAGTAAATATGTAAAATGGCGTTCATCTTGGATTTTACGATAAGCTATAGATCAGACGATGAACAATAAACACCAGGAATGTTTTTTTCGCCCCCAAGTAATACAAGTAAAAAAAATGAGAAATCTTGATCCAGAAATAAAAAAAATGTCTTTTTGTTTCTTGTTTATATGAAGGTGAAGCCCGTTTTTTATGTGCTGAATGCCATAGCATTCAGCACATAAAACGGGCTTCAGTGGTGAAAGGGTAAATCAATATCATCGAAATATTTCTAATGGCATGAAATATACATAGCGATAGCTTTATCAATAAAATTAACGGCAGGGTACCCACAGACAGGGAGACATTGTTTAAAAACAATTCCCTTCGGGGAAAACACAGTAAATTATATAATTTGTGCAAATACAAGGAAAACACAGTTAATTTCATCTTTTGCAATACAATACAACTGACACTACAATATCATTCATAAGTTTATCACGAGGAAGTGATTTCCGACGCTAATTTTGCGATTGAAGGTCAAGGGCAACTATAAATGTCGATGTCAAGGCTGAAATAATCTAGAAATACGACTTGATCATGAGATACGTGGTTTAATTGTACAGGTTTGTTTCAATCCCTGCTCTTTTAAGCATGTCTGCATCATTATAAATATTATTAGATATGTGTCACTTTAGATGTTTGCTAGGCTCATTTGCATAATTCACCCTAATTAACATAATTGACCATTATATGTGATGGAATAACTTTTTTTTAATAATAATCTTCAGATATTATGTTATTTATGTGTAATGTTATTTTTTAATAAGTTTGACGCGACCGAGAAATGTTTCATATATTTGAAAAAAACATTTCATGTGGTAATTTGCATAATTCACGCTAATTTACATAATTAACCGCTATGATAGTAATTTAAAGGGACCCCTTGGGATGAGACATTTTCAATGTTGTCAATTTTGAAAATTTCACTTATATGAAGCTATATAGCCTACTGATCTGAACTAAAAAAACAAAAAAGTCAAAAAACAATTTTAAAGCACCGAAAAAGAGTGAAATAGTTATATTTCCAGGTCGTGTGAAAGTCAGTATTGTGGGGAGCCTCCGTGACCGAGAGGTAGCGTGCTCGGCCTCAGACCGCCAGGGCTCGAATTTCGAATCCTGTGTCTGGAGGACAGTGTCATCTCAGTCATCTCACCATCCTCAGGAGGTTCTCCTGGCCCAATTTAGCCTATATGTGCACAAAGGTGGCCTAAAGCCCGATTCATTTCATTTTTGATGCTCTCCGGGCCATTTTAGCCGTGCCAGATAACTAGACATTAAAGGGGCCCCTTGGGATGAGACATTTTCAATGTTGTCAATTTTGAAAATTTAACTTATATGAAGCTACATAGCCTACTCATCTGAACTAAAAATACAAAAAAGTCAAAAAACAATTTTAAAGCACCGAAAAAGAGTGAAATAGTTATATTTCCTGGTCGTATATTGCCATGTAAGCAAAACAAGTCAGCAATATACAGCACTTCACACCACATATTCCCACGTTTTGGCCGAGGTGATCAAAGCAATCGCCGCTAATTGGTGTCTGATTGGTGTCTTATAGTCAGGACATGAGGTGATACACCTGCAACACTGATTGTCTGCCCAACGCTGGGCCGACAGCATCACCAGATCAAAGCAATCGCCGCTAATTGGTGTCTGATTGATGTCTTATAGTCAGGACATGAGGTGATACACCTGCAACACTGATTGTCTGCCCAACGCTGGGCCGACAGCATCACCAGATCAAAGCAATCGCCGCTAATTGGTGTCTGATTGGTGTCTTATAGTCAGGACATGAAGTGATACACCTGCAACACTGATTGTCTGCCCAACGCTGGGCCGACGGCATCAACATGTGGCCCAGTGCTGTAGGAACAATCAATCGTCTTTCAACATGTGTTTAGGTATACAAAAAGTTTGTTTGGGTTTTAAGCGGTTTCATAGAAATATTAATAAGAAATATTTTTAAAAATCTAAAAACTCTGAAAAAAATAAAATCATGATCTGAAGGATACACTACTTCACTACAAAACTAAAAACGAAAATTGATGTCATCCCAAGGGGCTGCTTTAACAAATAGGTCCAGACACCTGTGTAATACCACTTATTCGTATAAGTTTGACACTAGGAAGTTGTTTTGCATGTTAGTTTTGCAATTAGATGTCAATTTAAACTTAATATGCCAAGTTCAAGGTTAAGTTATCGCCAATGTTGTCAAAATATAGATAAACTCGTGTCGCTAGTTGTCAAGGCCACACATATCGGGTTCATTTAGGCATTCATTATTATATTTGCACCATATTATATATTAGTATTAATCGATCTTAATATGTTGAAAAGTCAGATTTAGCTCATTTTTAAATTAAAATACATAGAGCACGATGTTGATGTTATTTCTAAAGTAAACTTATCAGGTCAATGTATTATTGAGCCAAGTCATTAACCCTTTGACTTCCAGGCCGGGGTGCATGCCAGGATACAGATATACTGGTGTGGGAGTTCTATTTTTCGTCATTTGAAGCTGGAATTGCTAACTCAATTTCCAGCTTCAAATGACGAAAAATACATGAATGTAGTATATATTTGACGAAAATTTGTGTCATTTTATGGTTACGTTCATTGACGAATGACGACGGAAATTTCCGTCATGTATGGTAGTGAAAAGGTTAAATAATATTCACGAGTGCAGGTATGATGATATGTAGGGTTTGCTAAATCATTACGCCCATGACTGTAATCCCGATATCTAACCCTTCTGCTGCTGAATTGTTTGTTTCTATTTGTCGTCAATTGAAACTGGAATTGCAAACGCAATTGCCCGCTTCATTGACGAAAAGTCCCCATATTTATTTAAAAACAGACATCTCAGATTCAGATTCAATTTTTTTTACGAAATGATCATTTTCCACAAACTATTTTTTTGATTTCAAAGTCATTTAATTTTGTTTTGAACTGGCTTCAAATCGTCTATGTATGGGCCTCGTAGTACAAGGGTTAAGATTCCAACGCCAATACAGAGTAATTACGCGATTTTGCAAATTATCTCAATATATCATATTATAATATCGAAAAATTACACTATACTCGCAATATATATCAGTGTAATAATGTCATAATATAATAGGTCTACTATTAGTATGTTTCGGAAGATGTACATATATATAATAATATCTCGAGATTTAACACGTTCGTAACCAATTCAGTCAGATGTCAGAATATATCATCATACCGACGAAATATGATATTTTGTATTGTATTGCAAAATCGCAATGTGGAATCAATGACAATCCTATATCAGGATATGCCGCTTTGCGACAGGTGGTGAGACCATAATGTCAAAACATGGCGAATCATTTTTTTTAAATGGCGTTATATAGGTTTATTATATTATGTTTCCGAAAAACATGAATATGTCCATAATTATGTTTACAAAATAAGACAATGTTGCGTTAGAATATAAGAGTTGTATATCATGATGATATATTATAATGTAAGAATATGGCTTTATTAGTGTCTGAATATGACATAATAAGGATAGTTTCTGGTCTGGATGTGACATAATCAAATGAAAAGTGACATTCACATGATAGAACCCACCACAATAGTATCAGAATATCACAGTATCGTGTCTGGATTAAAAACTTAACAATGTCTGACCATGTCATTATAATATCAGTATTGACTATGAATGACACTATTGTGAAAGGTGTCGACATTGTATTTTTATATTCATAATTATATCGCTATTCTAATTCAATGTTACTTTTTTTACTGCACTAAAAGACATTTTAATGTTAACACATAATGACATTTAGGTTATCAAGCCAGTAGTAGTACATGGCACTGAGTTGAGAGAATAGGACGTCATGGTGTCAGGACATTACAGCATAATCTCAATATATATGAAGTTCTAAATATAATTATACTACAAGGATAGAATACATCGACTCAATGAGATAGTTTACAATTATAGAAATTATGATATCACATATATTTTGTTAATTGTTGTGATATTGACATTATATTATCACAATACGGCGTAATGGCATACCCCTTTTTATATCCCCAATGACTGCAATGTGACAATATGACCCTTCAATACCACGATGCAGTTATTCCAGATAATGATACAATAATATCATCGTATGACACTATATAGATTCAGATTATAGAGTTTTAATGTCAGAATATGACAGCATAATGTCAGGTTGTAGCAAAACAACTTGACAAAAACCTAAATTGAGAAAACCATCAACTACAATCACTTGTTCATTTTTTCTGAATTAGAGTATTGTAATCTATGTCTTTATATTGGTCAAAGAGTTATTTCTAATTCGCAAGATGTTATTACTATGTGTTTAAAGCAGCCCCTTGGGATGACATCAATTTTCGTTTTTAGTTTTGTAGTGAAGTAGTGTATCCCTCAGATCATGATTTTATTTTTTTCAGAGTTTTTAGATTTTTAAAAATATTTCTTATTAATATTTCTATGAAACCGCTTAAAACCCAAACAAACTTTTTGTATACCTAAACACATGTTGAAAGACGATTGAATGTTCCTACAGCACTGGGCCACATGTTGATGCCGTCGGCCCAGCGTTGGGCAGACAATCAGTGTTGCAGGTGTATCACCTCATGTCCTGACTATAAGACACCAATCAGACACCAATTAGCGGCGATTGCTTTGATCTGGTGATGCTGTCGGCCCAGCGTTGGGCAGACAATCAGTGTTGCAGGTGTATCACCTCATGTCCTGACTATAAGACACCAATCAGACACCAATTAGCGGCGATTGCTTTGATCTCCTCGGCCAAAACGTGGGAATATGTGGTGTGAAGTGCTGTATATTGCTGACTTGTTTTGTTTACATGGCAATATACGACCAGGAAATATAACTATTTCACTCTTTTTCGGTGCTTTAAAATTGTTTTTTGACTTTTTTGTATTTTTAGTTCAGATGAGTAGGCTATATAGCTTCATATAAGTTAAATTTTCAAAATTGACAACATTGAAAATGTCTCATCCCAAGGGGCCCCTTTAAATTGACATTGTTTTACCATTACTTGTTAATCTTGACCACATATGTTCTGTGATAGTTCTCATAAGAGTTGGGTATGCTAGGTATGGTGAAATATGTGTATTACCATATAATATAATTATCTCAATATTAGCGCATAGTTTAGGATGCTATATGGTGAGTTTTATATATAGACGTACTTAACGAACTTAGTTAAAGATTATATATAGGTCTAGTCACACTAAGCTAGGTCAGTGGCTGATTCTGAGGGTTGTCGTGTTTGAACACATTCTATCGATATTTATATTTATTTAACCACCGTAATATTTGGTGGGTATGAAATAGAAACTATGGAGAGTACTTTTCAGAAAAAATGTCATATATTGGCTCATTCTTTGTGACTTTGTTGTTAAATTATGTACATGACAAGTGCGTTTTTCCCCATGTCAAACGTTACATCGCCAGACATCATATTTTTGAGAGGATGAATAAAGGACTCTGTTTACCGCATACTTAGCTGTTTTTCATTAAATTATGTGCAATAATGATCGAGTATAATTTAGGATTCCAATGGGGGTAATCTACTGCTTTTTACATGGTTTTTATGCGTTCTGAACACAAAGGTAACGTACGTGACGTTCAGTCAAATATTTTTATCTCCCAAGAAAGTACTCGTCATTTTGTGTAATTTCTTTGAAATGAGATAACAGATATAAAAACTTGTACTCTGAAGTCTTAAGTTTTATTTCGATGGAAGGCCATCTTTATTATATAGGCATTGGCTTTTCAATAATCATTTGTTTCTGAAGAGATGCAAACCATTTTGAGCATCAAGTACGTTACCAAAATCTTTAAGCACACATCACTATTTCTCACATGAGTCAATTGCTATGCATGGGTGTGCAAAAGTTACTTGGCGAATGTCTCTTTGAAGCAGCCTTGTTGCCAAATCGAAACGTGCTGCCATGTGTGAGATATGTAGGTGGTACGTTGAGGGTGTCAACAAATCACGTACGTTACCGAAAAAACGTACGTTTATTTTTTGTTCAAGTACTCCTTGGTACATCGAAGGTTGGGCGTACAGAGTAGATATATCATTTCAAGGACAAAAAAGCTAATGACAGGTAAATTTTTATTATGCCTGATAATTGTTGCTTTTATGAAAGGGTAAGTCCAGGAAGGTCAAAAACATATGTGACATTTCACATAACAGAAGAGTCTTGTACGTGATCTTTGACTGCTAGCAACGTATGTGATTATTGACATTTCCAGTCACTTATGCATAGCTCTGATACTGACGCTCATAATCATGTCAACAGTACTGAGAAGAATCACGTACGTGACTTGTCGAACATCACATCCTACAATACATTCCCTGTTCTATTCAGTAACATGCTTCCATCTTCACGTGTGGTCGCCCAGATCAGCTCACTACTGGCAATATTATCATATGAAAACCAACAATATATCAAACGTATCATAGTATCCATGTCAAAAAAAAGTTTACGTCCCGCATTTGATTACAGTTGGGGTGGAGGTGTCAAAGGTATGCTTCTCCCCTTGATATCTCGTTCTGTCGACCCTGTTTGTTTAAACATATCACCCTTGTATCAGAACATCTCTTCACATCAATATCACCAGCTTAGCTATTATATCCCCCATTTCAAACGAGAATTATGTAAGCATAACGTACGTGACCCTAAAAGCACCAGGCTCAGAAAAAGCATCTCTTGAGCTCCACTTCGAGCGAATTGACTTGCAGCTTCTCAGCAACAGACTACAGATATTGTACTATCATGAAATGCAAAAAAAAATAATATATAATGTGTTTTAATTTTGTCATACAAGGTCATTCACCCGCACGACTCATATATGAGATTTCCCTTTACCTAATTAAAGGGGTAGTTACGCAGCTTTAAATTTTTATGTGACTATTATACTACTTTACATATTTAACAAAATGGTGATAACTAGACGTGCCTACGCTGTTAATGTAGTAATGAATTGACCTTGACATCAAATTGTGAAAATAACATCAGGAATGGATTTCTTGGAAGTTATTTAGTATTACGGATGATTCTAGATCCAATAGATAAACCGTTATTCTCTCTTATTTGATTCAAAGAACCAATTATGTTAATTAGAAAAAATATGTTAATCAGCTCTTGACCTGGATCGTTTATGTTAAAATTGAACTAATTGCAAACATAACCAGAAACCACTCCCTCGTGTCAAAGGTGTTCGAAAAAGTGTTGATACAAATGTTTTCGAGCATATTTGATAAAAAGATGTAGCCCTATCATCGGAATTGCTAATTATGATAATTAGCGTAAAGTATGCAAATTAGGTCATGAACTTAAAATGTGCTCTACATATACATATAATTACAACTAACATGTTTTTAATAATAACGTTGTTCCATCCTATTATAATGGTCATTTACGTTAATTAGGTAAACTTTGCAAATAAGCTTAACTAAACTCCCCCCAAGCTGGCATATATCCAGTAATGTTTATAAAGATCCACACATGTTTAAAAGGGCACGGATTGAAACAGTTCCTGTACAATTAACACATATGTGGCAAGTGAACATGCATAAAGTAATATTTTGGCGATATTCCAGCTTGACCCTGAAATTTTCAGTTGACCTTGACCTTGAATTGTAAAAATAACGACAGAAATCACTTCCTCGGGTTAAAGTTATTCAAAAAATGGCATTTAACTTGTTTCTACACCAATTTATTAAAAAATTATATTATAAATGGGTATGTATGTTAATAAGCAAATTAGCTTATTGAGGTCGCATATATCTAATAATGTTTATCAATATATATCTAATAATGTTTATAAAGATCCATACATGTCTTAAAGGGCACGGAATGAAAAAAAAATCTGTACAATTAACACATGTGACATATAAACATGTATAAAGTAATATTTTGGCAATATTTCAGCTTTCACCTTGACATTTTCAGTTGACCTTGACCTTCAATTGTTAATATAACGTCAGAAATCACTTCCTCATGTTGAAGTTAGTCGAAAAAATGGTATTACACTTGTTGCTATGCCAATTTGTTTAAAAGTTATATTATAAAATGGGTAGGCATGTTAATCAGGGTGTATCATGCAAATTAAATTATAAAAAAAATCCCAAATTTGGCGCAACGCCAACAAAGCTGAGAATGCTTGAAATATGCATATGAACACAAATCAACAAAAAAAACCTCGGACTTAAAAGAAAATCCCGGTCCACTACATGAATGATGGTGCTGGCAACTGGATTAATAACGCCTAGTCACATTGAGAAGGGAGAAACAATGATGTTTCTCCGAAAACCCCACACATTAACAGCGGGGTTCGAAACTGGGACGCATGCATGACTGGCGAGGCAGTCAGGCGCTCTATCCATTGCGCCACGTCCAGAAGGGGACGATTCGCTCCCAACACGGAGGCGTGATTATCAGATTGTGGAGGAGGTAGAAATATATATAGACTCACCTCTCTTACCTGAGGGTCGGTGACACGTCCAAGAATCGGAGAGCCGTGGGTGGTGTCGGTGATCAAAAAAGTCTCCCTCCAAAAAGTATTTAGGATCGGGCCATAGTGTCTCTCATCTATAAGCCCCTATACCTACGACTAATTATTCCCATATAGTAGCCGTCAACAAATGTTTTGATTGCATGTCACGAGCGGGAAGTTATAGAATGCGTTCTAAAAATACACGCTAATTAGACTTAAATAGGAATCTATTGCCATTTGGTGACATTTCCATAGCTCTATTCCTGATGTTTATGTGACTCTTCAGTACACACAGACAGTTCAATGTTTTGTGTGTAGTTTGTTCAGCTTCCCTATACCGGTACTGTTGATACTGTTGATTACATTTTGCTATGCCTAATGTAGTATTTTAAACCACAACTAGAACCAAAACATATGTCTCTGGAGTGAAGACAACTAGTTTTGCGTTGGGGTACCGCTGTGATGTTTTTACTGCAAGGTAGATAATCAATTTCAGCTTGATTGTTTTGTTGTTTCTATGCTGATGTGACGATTAACTGATTTGCTATATTATATTGATTAATTATGGCTCGCGCAAGGTTGATAGTGAGATCTCTATGCTAACGTGCAGGAGCTTTGCCCTCTTCTATTTCTCGTTCTATCCATGAGTGAATTTGGCTTGTTATAGGTAGCAAACATGAAAAACCTTGTTAAAACCTAATTTTTGACATTTCTGAATGCGCATTAATTGTTCCTTCCACAACTGTAATCTTTGCATTTGCTGTCGAGGACCTGATGCTTTATTGTCCTCATCTTGGTGCATATCGTTGGTTGTTCCATTTGCTAATCACTTTCAATTGTTTTTCCAAATTCCGCAATTCTAGTCTATGGATATGTTCACATCTTATGGCCATATTAAGTCAGACACTACTTCTTACAAAATAATTACCAGATGTGCATACAACTTTTACAAGAGGTGTATCTCATGTCCAGGCACAACCAATTGCAGATTCAGAATCCGGTGGGGGCTTGCATTTGTTACCAGTTTTGAGTATCATTGTTTTCTTTTTGCAAGATGTGTGAAATATTTGTTTTTTTTTCAATGCATAAACTGAATTCATTTAAAAGTTGAGTAGCCTATATCCAGGCTAGCCATCTTCTACGGTATAGTGGTTAGTGACAGAAATGTGATTTTATTATATATTCACTTTAACCCCTAAGTAGGAAAATTCAGAGTTTGAAAAAGATTGTGCACCATGTTGTAGATGCTACTGTGTCATGTACTTTGCAGATCACCTGCATAGTATGTGTAGATCACATATGCATCAAACTTAAATACAAGAAACAATATCAAACTAGAAGGGAATTGTGACTTTTCAAGTAACAATAATGTTTGAACTAAGTATTGTGAGTTTTTTGGCGACCATCTTAAATTTTGTTGGGTTATTTTTATTATGACAGATTGATTGTAACTTTGTTTATGGGTTTTGGGCAGCCATTTTGAATTGTCCAATGTAGCATTTAAAAGATTTCTACTGTCCATACCAAAAACACAACACTGGCTTAATACTGGGCCACTGTCTGCAACGCTGGCCCGGCATTGAAACATTACTGAATAAATATGTTTGAATTATTATATGTAGGGGTGCTCAAAGGGTGTCGGTATGGAGTAACCTATGACAAAAGGCTCCTATTGACTGGTCATGAATCCAATGAATGAGGCTTCACCCGACATGGACATCATTGAACCGACATCGATCAACATAGTGATTCAGAAAATCCTGAATAAATCCGGAAGAACAACTGTGAATTCTTAAAAAAAAGTTGAATAGCATAAAACCTCAATACCTTGTGCCAAGGTTTGAAGTCGATTGGACAAAAACTCTGGGAGAATAAAAAACCCTAAAATTAGGAATATACAATAATGAAAGTGTCGAGATCCAAACATAATTATAAATAATGGCCAGTTTCAAGTACAATTTTTATTTTTACGATAGTAGCTTCTTATATGAGGTCACTGAAGAAAAATGGGATGAACGAAACAAATATCACTAGTGCGTGAAGATTGGCTTCATATTGCACACAAATGAGAAAAGTCAAATCAAACATAACACAAAAAGTTTTTTCTCAATATGATTAACTCTAATCCGATTAATCTACACACAATGTAGCATGATTAGTAGTGATGCATTTATAGTCATTATGTAATCACTCTTATGAATGAAAAAGAAGAAGAAAAGACAAGCTTATTTAACTGTGAAGTAAGTGTAATTGAATACCGCATTATCAAAGACTTGAATTAAATAATGTAAACCAAACAATAATAATTAACTAATTAATTCTTAGAATAAAATCTTACCTGCTATCATACAAAATATGATACGGTATTTAACCACCTGAAACAAACAATGCTAATTAATGTTTAGAATAACTCCAAATCTCACCTGCTATCATACAAAATATGATATAAGTATTTAACCACCTGAATGTGGTATGATTTCCATGGCTGAAATGTATATTAGGAAATAATATAAATATATATTTGACTGATTAAAAACATTTTAACATGGATTAGTTGATTAATGACATGTAGTATTATAAATTGGAGAAAACATTCATTCTACTGTCATAGACATACAGTGTAATGTGACAGCATCGTGAGCGGTTCACAACTTTCTACAATGTTGTAAAAATATATCTACAATTGTTTACAATGTTTATCAGTGTACCAATCAGACTACCATTTTTGACTGAGTACACTTCACTCAAAATCGGAGATTATTAGCTGCCTATAAGCCACTAAAACATACAAATTACCTGCCATACAATAAAGATTTGGAGCATCAGATCATGCTGAAGTAAATGACAAACAAATCCACCAGCCAACATCAGTGTGTAGGGTGTAGAGCTCTGCACACACAGGCAATATGCCATGCTAAATATGGGTGGGCCTATGCTCTCAGGGTAAACCAAGTGACGTATGTATACATGTTCCAGTTTTGAAGATACGTTATTACTTCATTCAACTAATTACTATTATATGTGTAAATAGGTTATGTGTAGTTATGTATCAGGAATTTTGCCAACGATCGTGTTTTAAGTCTAGGCATCTAAGTACCGGTACATTTTCAAGTGTTTGAAAATTGCTTTTATAATTGATGTAAAAATCAATACTATTATTGGTAATTTTATTTCACATTCTTATATAGCGCAACATACATAATTGTTTCTATGTGCTTCACACACAAATTAAAAAAATTAGAAACTCGTGTAGGCCTATTATAGTTCCCAAAGTGCTCCAGGAATAAATACGTTTTCAAGTCATGCTTGAAAACACTGAAAGTGGCATAGAGTTTGCTTGATGTCGACAAGTCATTCCAAACTCTGGGAGTAGCAGCATCGACGGATCTGTCCCCAACACGCCTCCTGGTACGCAGCACAACCAGCTGTCGACCAGAAGATCGTAATTAGCTTGACGACGTCTTCCGCTGTAGAGCGCGTGAGAGGTGTACCGGAGATACAGCACAGTTCAAAGCCTTATAAGGCTGTCTTTCCATTAACGTATTTGGGTGCGCGACATATTGCATTGCGACGGCCCCGCAGCAGAATTGAAAATCGATCAGATACAATCACAATGTGACTTTTCAATAGACGCGATTGGCCGCCCATCCATGTTCGTCGCATGGCCAGCAATCGCACCTGTAGCGATATCTGTGTTTATCCACCGCTCGTTCATCCCTCAATTTGTTATTTTATATTTTTCCTGGGGGGGGGGGAGGGGTTTCCGGCATGTCTGGCAGCATAACAAACATGAGACGTGAAACAATTTTTATATAATTTGTGTGTGCTGGTAAATTGCTGGACTATCATCTGTGATGCTGACCGAACACTCATTCAAACACTCATTCAAAATTGGCTCAACTTCTCATATTTGTTGGGTTGCTATGACAATGTGAACGCTAGAGTGCATGCAGCGCTATATGTATTTAAATTATGCATCATAATTTAGGCCCTATCGTCATCCTGTAGGCCTATAGTCTTGATCTCCATCTCTATAGTCTAGTTATAAGCCACACTTTGCATTTAAATACATGCTGTATTTAAAGGGTGTGAGTAATATATGTCTGAAGTATTTAGAAAGACCTATTTCGGCATGTAAATGTTGGCCTACGTCTATTGTAGAATGACCAGTTATTTGCATTGCGCAAAAATTGGACTGCATGTATGATAGGCCTACAACTACGAAGCACAGTCCAAAACAATGTAACCACATCTCCTGCGTGTTCTTGTGCGATTGCACGCGTTTAGACGCCCCAATAGAGAGGGTTCTGCCGCGCGGCAGAACACCGCGTTCGCCCACCCGGCCATTTAATCTCGTCAATGTAAAGGCAGCCTAAGTGAGTGTCATCAGTTTGTATTTGATCTTCTGTCTGACAGGCAACCAGTGTAATTGCCTCAGAACAGGAGTAATATGATCATGTCCAGACTTACGATGGATAACCCGTGCTGCATTGGTTTGGACAACTTGCAACTTGTCTAGCATTCCCTCTGGGGCACCTACAAGTAAATATGTGGCATAGTCCAAGTGAGACAGAATCATTGCACGAACTGCAGCAGCACATGCTTCCTGTCAAGTTGGCTTAAATGCTGAAAAAACATGACAGTGGCCTGAACAAGACAAACCTCTGCGGAGCAATCCAGATGGTAATTTGCTGGGCCAGTGAAGTATGTGGCTTTCCAGCAGTGAAACAGCATTGGATTAGGATCTCCTGATCGTCACTAGGGTGGATCACTCTGCAGAGGTTTGTCATGTTTAGGCCACTGTCATGTTTTTTTCAGCATTTTAACTATTGATACTGTCTATTGAAAGTGCTGTTACACACAAGAAAGAGGCAATGACACTAGCAAAGAGGGAGTATCTACTTGATTTACAAGTGAGCGAATGTGGCCTTGTGGCGGCCTTGTTGAATACAGGAAGGGATGGGATGCCAGTGAAAAAGCCGTAAATGCCTAATATACCAGGGAGCGGATAATGCCTTTTGACTTTGCACGGGTAGAACTGAAGGCTCAGAAGTTAATGACGGATATTTGGTTAAAAAAATAAACTAATATTTTATCTGTTCACAAGCTAAAAAAACTATAAATCCGTTTCCCACCAGAAAAACTGATGGAAAGTTCACCAATAACATTTTGGATTTTATGTGGCCAAAAGAAAACTAGTGTTAAAGTGGTAAATTTTGCTCAACGTTAAATATTGCTCATAGACCATAAAACTAGTCGAAATTTTTTTTTTCAAAAGAAATTTGACCTAAAATTGAAGAATTTACACAATTTCGTTAATCTGACCATATACTGGTTGCTATCTTGAATAACTGAAAATAGGCCTACACATTAATTGACCAATACGCGTGCCTTTAATATAGGTATATTACTGATACCAATAAATCACCATTAATGTCTGATTAATTGATTAATAATAAATTAGTCCCAATAGAGCTTACAGGTGCGTCCGCTAAAAGGCCGCTTGGGATAAATTAAAAGGGTTGAATATTTTTTCTAATTGCTGGGGGTGGGTTATATAGGCCTATAGCTTTAAGCCCACTGACCAGTAAACTATTTGAAATGGTGTATTACAAAAGATAATCGAGCTAAGATAGACCAGTTTAGGCAATTTATCAAATATGACTACACTGGCGGCCATCGTGGACGACATATTGAATATTTCAGAGTGTTCGAAGAGGATTTTCTAGAATGTTTATGTAGATACCTCTGGGATTCTATCGTGAACAAATCAGCTTCTTATGAGCTCTTTAATTGTCTCCCTTCTTGAAATATTGCTGAATATAGATCCCAAGTGGCAGCTGATTTGAAAAGCATGATGGCGGCCGAAATCTGGACGTGACAACTTGCTTCCATCAAAACTCCTGTAGAGTCATATATATCTTGACTATTTGTGTGCCAAAATTCACAATTTTATCCAAAAGTGCACACCCAATTACCTAAGAGCCCTACATGAAGAGGTGCACAATTTAACAGTGTGGGCACTCCCAAGAACAATCTTAGCGTGTTAAGGCTTGGAAAAATCTTAATAAAGTGAGACATGAAATCTGAATCCCAACTACTAATGACTTGTCACTTAGTGAAGTAGTTATTTCAGCAATCAATTTGTAATTTACCAAAGCCCGTTGGTGACGGAATTAGGCATCAGCCTCTAATCATCGTTTAAAATAAGGGAATATCATTTGAAAATAACTTTTAAAGTTCTATAACTTCAAACATGTTGACTCCACTATATCACCAAAGAGTAGACCATTTATTTCAAATTAGTTATGTCAGACCGATATTTTCAGATATTACGCATATGCAGGCCGATTTATTTATTTCAAAGTTTATAAAATATTGAAAAAGGCTTATTTCGTGTTCTTATTTCACAGATCACGCATTTCCGTTGACAGGGTCTTCGAGCGACGTCTTCAAGCAAACTATTTTATTTTTCTGAAAGAACCAAATGTATGCTAGTTATGTTTTTCTATGTTGTTTCAAGAACGCTTGTTACAAATTTGTTCCGGGTTATTATCTAATACCCCGAGCATTAGGGCTAACCTGGAATAAAATTGCAGAAAGCTGTTTTTTCAAGAATGGTACCTGGACATCTCTCAAGACGGATGCCGAAGAGGCCATAATAATCCCCTTGTGGTTTTTTTCAATTGAAGACGCCTTTCTTCGAAAAAACCCTAGGGGTGTACCCCAACTCTTCACTTTTGCAGTTAAAACTATGATTTTGGTGTAACCTATCTACCTATGTTTTAAGGCATAAGGAGTTTATCGAAATAAACAACGCGGCACCTGTGCTAAAAAATGACATTTTGAGAGCTATGGATGACAGTAAGGCGACAGTCTTGGTGTTACTTGATCTCTCTGCAGCTTTTGACACCGTTGACCATAATTGCTTGTTGGAGAGATTGAAGCAGTGTGGAATTTCAGGTACAGCTCAGTCTTGGTTCAAATCTTACTTGGAAGATAGATCTCAAAGGGTTTACCTTCATGGAAGCAGCTCAGCTTCGTCATCATTAAGATTCGGTGTTCCACAAGGGTCTGTGCTGGGTCCAATTTTATTCACGATCTATACCATCCCCCTGGGTGAGATATGTCGTCCTGATGACACTCAACTGTATGTATCCTTTAATGTTGGTGATGCCGTAGATATCTTGGAAGCTCAACGTCGAATCGAGATGTGCATAGCTGAGATAAAAGCATGAATGGTGATGTTCATGTTAAAGTTAAATGATGATAAAACAGAATTAGTTATCATTGCACCACCATATTTTCTTCATCACAATAAGGTACCACTGTCTAGTGTGCAAGTGGGAAGTGGAATATCAACATCTAAATGTGCCCGTAACATCGGCGTAATGTTTGATCATCATATGGATATGACTACACAGGTCACTAAGATGTGTCAAGCAGCATGGTTCCAGCTCAGAAACATTAGATCAGTCAGATCCAGTCTCACAAAAGAGGCGACACTGAGGCTTGTTTGTTCTCTGGTGATGCATTGTCTTGACTATGGTAACATTTCCCCCTATGGCATTTCCGAAGGCCTATTGGATAAATTGCAGAAAGCGCAGAATGCTGCCGCAAGACTAGTTGTAACGTGTTTACGCAGTGATCATATCACTCCTCATCTCCGTGATCTACACTGGCTACCAGTCAGATCAAGAATAAAGTACAAGATCCTTGTGACAACATACCGTGCTCTTCATAACGAAGCGCCAGCCTACATTTCTGAAATGCTGACTCCATATATACTCCACCAAGGACAGTAAGATCTACCAATACGTCTCTGTTGACTGTGCCAACAACACACACGAAACACGGAGACAGAGATGTCCTGTGCTGCTCTCAGGCTATGGAATAAACTGCCAATATCTATAAAAAAACTGTCCCTCCACTTCTACTTTCAAACAATCTGTCAAGACTTATCTTTTGAATCGAGCCTATTGCTGATACCTTATTTTGACTGTTTAGAACGCCTGCGAACGGCCGAAAAGGCTGATGTATGGCGCTATATCAAATGCTTTATATTATTATTATTAAAAGAGTAAACCAATATGGCAGCCATGTTGGATTGTATGTTGATAAGCACATTATGTTGAAAATATATCGGTGATGTGAATATATTCTAGATGACATGGCTCTGAAAATCAAATGAAAACATTTTTAGTTTCAACAACATGATAATTATGGCATGTTAGTAAAAAAAAATTAGGGGGGGGGGTCGCTTACCATCATGGTGGTCATCTTAGATTTGTGGTAATAAGGAAAGGACTGATATCGATTCTGATCACAAATGAAAAAAAAAATCTTATTATTAAAACAGTTCCATAAAATATCCCGTTCTAAAAGCTCTAGATTTTAAGAAATTAGGTTGCGGGTTAACTTTTAACATCTTCGACATCCAAGTGTTTCTCCTTTATCCAAACCCTGACAAACGAAATACAGTAAAACCTGTCCATACCGGAATGCCTTGGGGACAAACTTTTATTCCGGTTTGGACAGGTTCCTGTTTGGAGAGGGTTTTTTGCTTTCGGGAGGAGCAAACAACAATAACTTGTACAATTGGCATGAGGGTTATAATTCAAGATGTGTCGTCGGTAGTCTACAAATGATAGGTGGATGTATGCGAATAAATTGATATAATTAAAGACACTATTTTTTAAATTAAAATTAATTGTGTCTCACATATTTCACACACGGAGCGCATTTGTCATGTTATACACGTTGATTTTTTAGCGCCTAATCTTAAATAACATTACATTCTTGTAATAGTCAGTCACACATTCACCACGGAGCATATTTGTTAACGACAACATCAGCCCGTTTAAATATCAAAGCGGTAGTAGGAGAAGTTATGCTTTCCCTACGGAGTTAATCATATTGCATCAGTTTTATTTTTTAAACTGTTTCATGACGACAACACTCGTTTGTTTGGTAACTTTTATATATTTTCTGGAATGTATGACGCTGGACTAAATGTTCCGATACTGTATAATTATGTCATTTAATACAATTAATGCCTTAACTAGGAGTAAAAAATATTATAGGAATAACCGAGCGATGAAAGAATAAATCAAATGTTTCTATATTTTACCTACTGTTAGTTATTTATTTATTGGGCCATTAAACATTAAATATCACAAACAGAATAAATTTATCCTAAAACAGCCTATTGTATGTGAGAATTATTGTTTAATGCACTGCTGGGTTTATGAATTGATATGATCTTTTAATATTTTGTTAGTCAAAGATTTTGGTACAATATTTTACTAACCAATTATTGTATTAATCTATTACCGGTATGTTGTTAAAATATCTTACCAAGTCTCAAAGTAAAGGCGCTATAATTGTTCCTCTAACGCGAAGAAGGTGTTACAAACACTAACACCTTCCTTATTGCATAACCAGATAGCAAGCATGCTGGGATGAACATTACGTCACCTGTTTAACCCTTAGTGCACCGCATGCGATTCATAAAAATTCTAAAAAAAAATTTGATTCCGGTTTGGACAGGTGAAATACAATACAAATTAGGCATTTGGGGAAAATAATGAGTCCGGTATTCAGAGTAGACAGGTTCCGGTTTGGAGATGGTTAATTAGTATTGTTTTGAGTGTAATTAATTCGGAACTAAATAATTATTACGGTATAGACAGGATTCCGGTTTGTACAGGGTCCGGTATGTAAAGGTTGCACTGTAGTTGGTAGAACACACATACATATCACCATAGATATAGAGGTATAGAAGAATAACCAGAACAATGCGTATATATAAAAAGATTTACTGCAACAAGATCTAAACATGGATGATAGGAATGACAATGGGAACCAACATTATGAACACATTGATGGCTTGTCGAGGATGGAAAAAAGTATGGGAATAGACTGCTGTATCAACAAAATTAACTGATCTGATAAACCAGACAGCAAATGATTCCCACCCCCTCAAGTTATAGTTCCAAACCCTCTGCATGATGCATGTTTGCCATGCAAGATGTTGTCAGGTAGAAAATCATGCATTGCATGTTTAAAATGACACAGTGGGTCATAATCTGCGAGACAATCATCATTAAACCAATAGTTAAAGCCATCTCAGCAGTGCTCCCATGTAGAGCACATAACCAATAAGTTAAGTCCTCTTAGAACAATACCCCACATATTCTATCCACATAAACTTGTGAACAACTTTTCTCGAACAAGACTTCATGTGGATGAAAATAATCTGTGTACATCAGTGGTACTGAAATAGTCCTCATCCACATCAATTCATGATTCATAGTACCGCTTCATGACTGGATATGAATGATGATACAAATATAATAATAATAGCATGCAGAGGGTCAAGGCTCGGCCGACAAGCAACCCAGATTACTGTTAAAACCCCAGCATTAAACCCCTTCTGCCTTAAACGACAAAAATAAAACATCACAATGCTTTCCTTCCAACAAGAATTCTAGTACAAATCATGTACAAACAATATATTAACTGTGAGGCTCTAAACAAATGTTTCATGAAATAAAACAAGGTGATCAGTTTGTATTTCCCAATGTCATTCAACTTTGTGACTCATTCAAAGTAACCACTGCCAACAAAGGCAGTCAACAAGTTCATACACTAGATCATAGATGTTTATGTACAAACAGGCATGTCTGTGAATCTGATTGGAGAATCATGAGCTCTATCAAAATAAATTTGTACAAATTTGGAGTAACATGCTGGTGGTTATCTACATAATGTTTGGGTCGTGCTGGGCTGCTGCTAGTGGAGTTGGCAATGTGTACATTGTACAGACTGGCCAGGACTTTGGCACTAGACGCACCAATGGCTTCAGACAAGTACACAGTCCCTGTAACACATTGCCTGCCGTCCACTTCTCTCCTCAATCACTTGGTCCATCATAGCAAATATTACACAATAATTACTTATTCAACCAATTTTATGACGCATCCTCCTCATCATCATGTTTTCGCTTCTGACCTCTTGATTCTGTTTCTCCATCTACAAAAGACAAAAACTGGTGTAATTTTTTTAATGGAATAAAGCTAACAAAAACATCACAAAATGAATATTTCCCTTTTGGTAAATAAATGTGACTGTACACCCTGAAAATCAGGAGGAAGAAAATCAACCAGGGATGTGTATAATTTTTTTTTTTACATTTTCAGGTGTATAATTTTTTTTTTACATTTTCAGTTTTTTTTTGGAAAACAAAAATTTTGCAAACCAATTATGATGAAAAACGTTGATGAAAACCTTTATCTTGCCATGCTTCATTATAGCTGCCTTTGTCTGACTTTGGGGTGTCATATCACATCTTATTTTTCAGACATTTTTATTAATTGATATGTCAAATATCTAAAAAGAAACAAACCTTCGATTTCTAAATCGTCGTCAGCATTTTCTTCTGCACCTGGCTCAAATTCTTCACCATCACTCTCCTCCTGTGACGAAAGGGATGACAACAAAATTATAATACACCATGATGATAATAATTAAATGCAGTGACATCTATAACATTGAAGATAAAACAGCTTATATTAAATACAATGTGCTGTCCTGTGTAAAAACTTATAAAATACCATCACACTGTGTTTGCATGCATTTTTACTCGAGACTTATGTAAAACAGTGGGTGCAGATACCGGGACAAAAAAATTTCTTTCATACCATAAATCTAAATCGTTATAGAAATTATTTAAAAAGTGAACTGAATTTTGGACAATATTTAATGACACTTGTATTTCCTGTATTTTAATCTCAGATTTGCAACTACATGTACTACGGTACAAAAAACTGCCAAAGGATGTAAAAAACATTTTTCTTGACAAAATATTTTTGTAGCTCTCTATACAAAAAATTATCTGAAATTTTGCACAATCATTATAATATGCACTACTTCTAAATGAACTAAACGAAGGCACATCATGTTTCAATTGCCGGTTTAATAACAAACTAGTATTAATAAAAAGAATGCAGCCATACTGCTGCAAAACAGTCAACTAAATTATAAATGCTACAAAAAAATGGAAATTATGACTTACTGAAAATGTGAAACGACTAGACAAATTAAACAGAGAAAGTAGATTAAAAAAAATGGATCATAGGGTCTGGAGGGAGGGAATGAAAGTATTTTTTCTTTTTTTGAAAACATTGGCTGAACCATGGTATAAAGTTGTATAGATAATATGGCTATCAAAACTGTGGAAATCAGTGCAAGACATTTTCGAGGGCTAGTAATTAAAACATTTTGTTTTAAGCCAATTTGTGAAAATGTATGTGAATTACTTACTTCAAGTCCATCTTTTTGGAGATATGAAAGGCCGACCTCGTCTTCATCATCATCATCTTCGTCATCATCATCTCCATCATCATCGTCGTCGTCATCATCATCTACATCATCATCTCCATCAACTAGAACACCATCCTCACCTGAACAGAGAAGCATACATTACATACAATCAAGGACGAGATTTACCAATAAAATAAAACAATATCTTAACCCTTACAGCGCTGGGATAGACTTTAGTCGTCAGAATCGACGTCGTCTAAAGTCCATCCCCGCCCTGTAAGATTAAAAATATTTCTAATGGCCGTAGACCCATAACATAGGTATTCAAATGAATCAGAAAGAGCTAACTAAGACATTTATGATCATTTCAAATGGGGAAAACCTATTTGGTCTCCATGTTTTTTACAAAAATATTCAGCGCTTAAGCTCAGAGTACACCGTATACAATTAGCTTATGGTTATTCATTTAGTAGGCTTATGGTCTCAAATTTGTAAAAGGGATAATGTAGCTGATAAGCTTGAACAATGTTTTTCAGACTTATTAGGGTACTTATTTAAAAGCAGTTATTTGACACAAACACTTTCACATATTTAAAATATAGTTCAACAAGATCGTTTTTTTAAAACAAAATATGTTTGTATAGGTCATATCTAGGCTTTTTTCAGGAAAATATAGGCCACTTTTTCAAATGAATGTTTTACTTTGAAACCTGGTATATGGACTACATACCATCTTCGTCTTCATCATCATCATCTTCTCCATCCTCCCCATCAATATCATCATCATCTTCATCATCATCCCCTTCTTCTGCCTCCTCATCTTCTCGATCGAAACCATCGAGATAAGTCAAGTCTGGTAACAAGTTGAACGTTTCTTCCCTGTAGTTGTCGGCACCCGTAACCTCACAGTTAAAAAGGTCAAGATTTTTCAATTCCTTTAGGTCAGCCTGGAAACAAAATTGAAAATAATTTTCATTTGTGATCATGCAACTTACTATTCACTGTTTCACTGTTTCAGCCAGTGCCAAGTGGGGTGTTGTGGCAATATTTCACTTGCACATCCAAATCTCACCAAGCCTTGGAACACATCCAAGAATGTCAAATAAAACAAGATAGTAATCTATAGTACTTGGTGCCAGTGTTTTAACAAAGACACAAATTCCAACAGAAATTTTGCTGCCCAAATAATGACCTTTTCCAGACCAGGACTGACAAGACCTTTGTTTTCAAGACATCTTAAGGCTTTAAATTTTAACAAACCAATATGAGATTTTTCAAGATTGAACGGCAGCTTTGGATATCACTAAAAAACTTTCCAGGTCTAGCATTGTTCAGTACTTCAAATCAAATCATGTTTATTTAAAATCGTTTTTTGTGAAAATACAAACATTAGCCAAAGGCTATTCTCCCGATTTGTAAGGTAAAAATCAACAATTTTATAACAATAACAGACATTCATGTATTTGTTACTCGCCCAATCACAAACAACAATGCCATATGATGAGTAGGCCCTACTTTACAATGTAAAGTTACCCTTCTCCAGCTCTAGCACCAAGAGATGGATGCACAAATGCTGCAAATTGGAGCAATTGCCCATAGGACCACTGTTTAATTTTAAACTTGCATTTTCTCCACACAAAAGTGGTTGCCACATGAAATTTGGCAACAGTTAGTATTGAGCACCGTCTAACCATATATAGTAAAGAACCAACGTGCATGGGCCAAGCCTCCCAGCTATGTTCATTTGTTATTGATTAATGTAACTTCTATTTTAATTTTTTGTACAAGTTGTTGTGTGTACATATATATCCATTATGTCAGGGTTCCAGATAACCAGTCGCCCACTCGCCATTGGCCCCTTGTTTTTACTGTGGGCCAACCAAATTGACATCAAAGGTAGCCCACATTGCGAATGTATAAGTGCTGAGCTATACTTCAGAACTTGTATGTACAAAAAACATATTTTTATATTTTTTAAAATCATTGGGATTTATATAAAATCCCTATATGGGTTTACAATATAAAACGCATTGTTAACAGATAATCCACTATACAGTGTATGAACTATTAACTACTGCACCTGCATTTCATTAGTACTTTGTGAATCAGTGAATGTGTCATGAGTGGTCAGGTTTTCATAGAAAAAATGTATGGTTAAGTGGGCTACCGGAATTTGATGTGGGCGATGAAAATTAGCCTCTGGGGTGCCCACATGGCTACCAGAGTTTTTGTAGGTATCTTGGCCCCTGTATGTTAAGCCAAAAAAAACACTCAATGTTCAATGCTTTCCTTTTATCGTTCTCCTCCTAGTTCATTATGTGGAGGACTGAATAACATTCACATCTGAATTGATCTTTATAAAGGAAAATTACCAATGGTTTGAGAGTGTCCAAATCCTTTATTTTATTTCCACTGAGGTTTAAACTGTTGAGTTTCTGACAGCCATTCAGTAAACTTAAACCACCAGATATTCTGTTATCACTCAGCTCCAACTGAAAAGAAAAACAAATAAATAACTGAACATAATTATTTACATGACATGCAAAAAAAGTAAAATAAATCATTTTCAGCGATTAATGCTGCAAAGCAGATCGAAGGACAGTCCTGGGTTATAAGGCAGAGCATACTAGTACACATTAACGATACTGCAGTTAATTCTAATGCCATGGTTAAAAAATAATGACTTGTTACTGTTATGTTGCATTTATATAGGAATCCATTATGGTTATTGAAACAATATCCCTTAAAATTATTTCTCCAAACAATCTTTTAGGTGGCCTTGATGTGAGCGACTTTTAAAGTCTTCATGGTGGTCTCCTGCACATTATGTTTTGCTAATATCCTCATGTATCTATATTTGCATGGCAAATAAACGTTAAGTTGTTATTTATTTCATTTCGATAGCACACATTTTATTTTTCAATTTCTAGACAGAAAAAAAATTATCAAAGAAAAGTGAAATAATTTTTTGTCCACCTCAGCAGTGTGAATAACTTAATGATTATGTACATCACTCGCCCATTCGACAAAAATATTGATCTAAATGATGCAACAAACCGCATGATTTGCAGCGCCACCTGGTGAATGCGGCGGCATTGCAACAAGTTCCGACATTGAAAGATGTTTTACCAATAGCCCTTAGTGACCAAAATGCCCTCAAAACAAGAATATTTTGCAAAATAAAAAAATTTCACATATATTTTTGCCCTCTTTTAAAATTATTTTACAGATTTTGGTACCCATGGTACAGCCCTCAAAAAATAAATTAAATAATTAAACAAAATGGTGGATCTCTATTTGGTACCCCAGGGTATCACGTGGTGCATCATGTTAAAAACAAATACATGGGGGCATATATATATGGGAATATCAGGGTTCGACACTAGCACTGGCCTGTTGGCCCGAGGCCAGTAGAAATCACTAAGGGCCAGTAAATTACCTAAGATACTGGCCCTGGGGGTCAATGAAAAAATCACACCCCTTTGATACAGTGTACACTAAGGACTAGAAAAACAAGGCTAAGGGCCGGTAATTATCTGTAGTTACTGGCCCTTTGGGCTACTACCTGAAGTCAGTTGGTGTCGATCCCTGGAATATTGTGGACATATATATGTGGGACTCGTCCCTATTCGTCTTAACCCTTACACTGCTGCATAAAATTTGCAGCATGTGTGGTTTCCCACTAAGTAATATCTGGCACGTTTTTTCTTCAAAAAAACATTTGATGAACAACTGATATTAAAAGCTTTTATATTACAAAATCAGTCGGTCAGCTATCTTTAAAGTGGAAATAGAAAGACACCACAAAACCAAAATTGCAAAAAAAAATAATAATAATAATTTACTCGGCGACTATAGTTGCCCACAGCAGGCTGCGCTTCGTTTATTTTGAGCGACTATAGCAGTGTAAGGGTTAATAAGTACTCACATTGGCGAGCGCGTGAGTGCCAGTTATGCACAATGTGCTGATGGTTTGTAAAATAAAGGTGTGCAAAAAATAACACCCTTTAATTAAGCAAGGAGTGTGATTTTCACTCCACTTAGTGATGCCTCCATTTCGTTACATTATACGAGACGTGCAGTTTTACCTACACATCAACTTTGTTATAGGTGTGTGTTGGCATGAGAAATATCATGAGCTCTGCAGTTTTCATCTGCCAGAATTCACAAATCTTAAAATAAAAACACAGGTCTAAAAATAATAAGTTTACTGTACATAGTGACAAGAGTAAAAAATACCTTGCGGAGATTAGGTAGCTTAGGAAAGCCCTTCAGTGATGTAAGGCCGACATTTATTAGACTGAGAACCTCTAGGTTGACTAAATCTTCTGTCAGACCTTCAATTTGTGTAGCTCTGCAGTTGTCGAGGTTCAAGTCACGAATCTGAAACAAAAAATGAAATTATAATGTCTGGCCACTCCTGCATTGATTTTGTTGACAGACAAAAGACTTTAGAACTGTTAAATTCGAGACCCTAGCACCTAGCTAGCTAACTCCTCTGAGAACTGAATTTAGATATATGCGACAATCCAAAAAGATATTCAAGAAGTGTCCATATCAAAGCAAGGTCTCAACAGAGTACAGGGCAATACAGTGAGGATATAGGATGGAAAAGCCGAAGCATATCAATTTTTTTTATTACTTTTCTGAAAGTCGAAATCGCTGTTGGTGTTCTCATGGCAACAAGTAATTTATTCATGAAAATTGCTTTATAGTATCTTAAATAAGTAGTTTAAAAATTAAAATCAACATTTTTTAAATAAATGATTTGTAAAGCAATTGATAGCATAAATTTAAATTAATCAAATGTACAGTATCAACTAGTGGATCCTTTTGATACATGGGTCAGGGAATAATTTGTCCCAGAAAAACTGTAGCAGTTTAGCAGCAGCGTATGTGCAACACTACTATTCTCCAGTCCATGAAAAAACTGATACAGCATAGGGAAAAATTTGTTTGAAAATTAATGATTAGCATTTTTCTCATATAAGTTGTAACTTGTTAAACATTCTTATCATTGATGTATAAATATTATGCTTATCAATTTATAGTTTAAAAAATTTTTTATTGACCAATTGATAAGTTTGAACCCTGTATTATTCATGTTATTTTATTTATGTGTATTCTTAATCTTTGCTGTTGTTTTAATGCAGTAGTTGTAAACAGGGTGACGAAAAAAGAGCAGTTGTCAGATAAACTGTGTTCATTATAAACACATTATTCTTCATATTCTAACATCGCCAGTCACGGCACGGCGCCACCGAGCATGCCGAAAGGGGCTGAGCATTCTCGTCAGTGACTGAGTGAGCGGCAAACAAAGGATGCCGTTCCAGACTGTAGTGATTCAGTGTCACAAATGCGATAACGCCAACAATAAATATAGAGGTTTGTAGAGGAAAAACCTACACTAAAGTATTGTACAATAGAAAAACGTTTTCAGACTAATTATTATTTTTCATAAAGGCAAAATCAAATAAATAAGACGATGCGCGAAGCTCGGCTGAAGGAGGAAAACATCGATTCGTGACGCTTGGCTTTCATATATCCAACATGGCCGCCGGAATGGTGGACGGTGGGCACTGCGAGCATGACAAGAGAACCAAAATTGGCACCGGTTCAAGTGCGTTTCTCACAAATATCAGACCATAACAATCAAAATTGCAATGTAAAGGATGTTGCGGGAAGTGTATGTAATTTATTGGACAAAGTGTTTCATTTAATATATTACCATAAAATGAAGAAAAAGCCGATTTGTGCCAATGGTATGGGTTGACTTGCGCAATCGTCAGCGGCCGCTCACGCGCTGTAGGCATGGCTTCACTGACGATGCCGGCGACTCCATGCATTCAAAACTGGGTCAATTTACTTTTTGTATTAATAATACGCGGTGTATGGAATTATTTTTACAAATGAAAACGACGGAAAATATTATTTCTGAATTATATCAGCAGGATTTGTACCGTGATTGAAACCAGTAAAGTAGGATTTCATCAGAAACGGGAAGCGATTTCAATATGGCGATAAAGCATTGTAGCAATGGGGCTGGGCTGGCTTACTGCTTAGATCTACAGTGATGAAGTGAAGCCAGTCACTGACTGCCACACAAACACTAAACAAACAGTCCAACCAACATACTCACAAAACACGCACAGAAAACACATTAAAAATACATAATAAATTATCAAAACTACACGGACAGTTTATTAGAATTTGAAAACTGCCAGTGAAATTCATGTACAAAAATAAAGCAATAGGCCTATATGAGAAATTCCAACATGGACTCCACTGCAACATATAGGCCTAATCAGTGAATGAACTTTTTTAGTATTAAAATAGGTCTAACAGAATAAAAATAATATATTTGAATACATTCAATTCTACAGATATAAACCTTTATAGCTAAGTCAGGTTTATTTATGAGAACATATTATAAAATATAAAAGAGACCAGGTTGTCGAAGACCTAAAATAAAAACGTTTTTGAAAAATCATATAACAGACTTGCTCTAACGGGCTACATACTACTAGTATGCACTTCAATGTGGTGGGATGAAAAATATTTAAAAATGGCATGTAGATTTCAATTTGACAAAATACCTGGAACCTGTGAAAGATAAAATAGTAGAATTACCAAATATTAGGATGTGGGCTAGGTCAGGGTGTAGGTCTACTGTCCATATAATATATTATGATATATTGCAATTTACATGAATGTAGCTATAATGAACCGCTGTATGCCTACTGCAGTACTGGGGTCCCGAGTTAACACAGAAACAGATTGTCACATTTAATTTATTTTTTTAGACAGTAGCACCTAATGTCAATGTAATCACTGGCAATGATGACAAATCTCGCATGAAAATGTCTTAAAGTTATTCAGGTCAAATGAACTTGAACTTCATGTAAAAATGTATACATTTTCTTGTTTTCCAGCATTGTATTCTGACCCGGTGAGCAGTCCTATTGGAATTCATTATTGACATAAGTAAACTGTGTTAACTGTTAGTTAGGGCACAATGTCAGTTTGTGCTGGCCGTGGAGTGTAGGATATTGTCTATGAATTGATGCAATTATAATCACAAAAATAAACTTTACTCTTATCTTTATAGACTAGACTCCCTACTCTGTAGAGGTCTACAGACTTTCATTTTCAGACCAGACCTACATGATCATCTCCCAAAGACAAAGTAGACTAGTTGAGTAGCCTAGGCTTAGATCTAATGGATCAATATTCTTTTTGAAGCCATGAAGGTGAATTAAACATTGATGTGATTGATAGGCCTGTCACATCAATGTTTAATTGACCTTCAAAAAGAATAATGAATCATATTATTTAAAATCGTTTTTGTATTGACTAACGTTAGGCCTATTAATCACAAAAAAAAATCAGTTTTAAATTAATATGATTTGAACATTCATCCCATGGTCTGGCATCACCTGATTGTAGACCTATCACATGCAAATAACAATGTCCAATGAGAGAGTTGTGAGAGTGACTTTGCCACAGTCTCAGCTGGACCATAGACCTTGCTGTGTCATGTCTGTTGGGAGTGTTGCCGTATTTTCTGATGGCCGTCAATGAATGATCCTACAGGCTACAGTACATGTCGTTCCACATCAGGAAATTTGGTTCGAAGATAACAATTTACGGCACAACTTACAATTTTAAAAACAATGAACACTAGACCTACAGCAACATATCATGAGCAGATGCGACCAAGTGAAGCCAGTTAACCCGCGATAATCAAAATGCGGCCACACACTCCACAAACTGAAGCAAGCACATGTTCGTAGACTATGGCATGTATGGAGGCCGGCGAGTTAGCCGACCAATACATAAAACAAAACAATCCCAAACAAAACTATTTTACAGAACAACTTAACAAAATTAAACCAAGGATAAATGATCAAACCTCTTCGGATGACCTTCCACGTTTTTCTAGTTCTATTCTCTTCTCCATTTCTGTGTGTGTGTTAGTTTATTTGCAGGCTAAGTGGACGCTACTCTTCCCTCTATGACGGCAGTCAAGACAAATGCCGAGTTGGCTACAACGCGCGGGCATATCACCAATGCCGCGCAGAGGGGTCTCGCTATTGGACAATACCAGAGACCCCAGCCGCCGAGTCACAAGCATCAATATGTATGACCTCTGCTTCAAACAAACCAATCAGCGAGCGAAAAACGAGGGCACCTGCCTTCACATCATCAATATAGGTCAACATCAGCAATTTTGCACCACGAGGACAGGCTGAGGATGTAAACATTGGGAGCTCAGGCAGAGAAATAACACCTCAAAAGAAACATGGCTATTCAGCAACCTCCCGGTATCACAAACACAACGAAAATATACATATATCCTGCTATTTACCAGGCCAGCAGGACTAATGTATAATAAACAATTATATCCACAAATTTTAAATTATATTAGACTAACTTTATAATTGAATGAATGACTTATAACTTGTAATATAAATAGCAAAATAAGCCCAAGTCAAAACTAACATGATCTCAGCAGACACAAGACGTTGCATCGAAGTTGGTCCAACGGTGGGCCAGCGTCGGAGGCGGTGGACCAACGTAAAACTGACATTGATTTAACATCGATTCTGCTGGGATCCATATCCAAAATCTGATTCTATTCATTATTGTTATTGCGTCTAATATGAAATGGGCAGTGCCCAGGAGCCCATAGCTTAATCGGTGTGAATTACAGAGTAGGCCTAGGAGGCTAGGCCTCAATTGGTCTAAATAAATTTGAATTAGACCAAATCTGAATAACTTTAGACTCTACAAAATTAAATCTACAGTATCTGTTTCACCAGATCCTGAGAATAGCCTTTTTAATTGTCTCTGCTGGTGTTTAAAAGTTTTGTGTGATTTTTTTCACATCTCGACCCAACACCTTGAAACTATATTGCGAAATGTTTATAGATATTTTAGAAGTTAGACCATTTGACATCTAATGGCATTCTGAGATGAAGCTAATAGGTTTATCAGCTTATAGAGGGTGACATTTGGCCACATTTATTACCAGTTAAACTAATTACCTTTGCTCGAAAATAATGCTTGTAAAATTGCAATGCAATTAGGCCTAGTTGGGAATTGACAGATAAATCAGCGAAAATCATTTAAAAGGACATGCCCAGGTCTAAAATCATAACAAGAGGACTGAAGTCCTATATCATCCCCCGCCATAAATTGGGTTAGAGTTTTTTGCAGTCACAAATATTTAAAAAGTCGACTTGTGGTGGCCATTTTAAATATCAGTAAAATCACCTGCACATTATTCCTGACTTCAATTTTTGAGTTTTTGCGCCCCCCAAAAAAAGTTCATGCATGGTGGCCATTTTGAATTTCCTTATAACTTTGAAAAAATCCCATGCACATCTCCATATCGTGGGAAATGTGATTGTAAAATTTGATTAATTTACGACATAAGTTTTTGAGTTTCTGCGATTCCTCAAAAAAAATGATATTCATCCGTGGCGGTCATTTTGAATTTCAGCAAAACCTTAAAAAAATCACCTGCACATCTCCATATTGTGGGGAATGTGATTGTACAATTTTAATTATTTCTGACGTTAAGTTTTAAAGTTTTTAAGCCCACAAAAAAAAATTTGGGTTGCCTTCTGGAGGCCATTTTGAATTTTGGTAGCATCTCTAAAAAATCAATTGCACATGCAGCTAGAAATGTGATATCAAAATACAAAAAAAATTGCCAAAACTAATTTTTTTGCGCCAACCAAAAAATTGAAGTTGGTCCGTGGCGGCCATTTTGAATTTCAGTAAAACTTTGAAAATGTCACCTGCACATCTCCATATGGTGGGGAATGTGATAGTAAAATTTGAATGATTTCTGACTTTTTTTTTGAAGTTTTAGAGTTTTTGCGCCCACAAATTTTTTTGGAGTTGACCTCTGGCGGCCATTTTGAATTTTGGTAGCATCTTTAAAAAATCACTTGCACATCCTCATGTTGCTAGGAATGTCATGTTAAATTCCAAAAAAAATTAACCAGTAGTTTTTGAGTTTTTGCGCCCACAAAAAAACCTGACGCCGGAGAGAATCCTGGCGCGACTAAAATCCCCCTTCCCCTACGGGCGGGGGATGAAAAAATCGGTGATTTTATTTTAGCCTAATAATATGACCATATGATTTAAACATGTTCATAGACTAGAACTGCAAAAAAAAATTATTTTTGTGCTGCGCACTTACCAGTTAGGCTGGATATCGAGACAAAATTCCTGATTTCTTATTATTGACAATCAAGTCAAAAATAAGAAATACGGGAATTTCGTCTCTATATCTAGCCTAACTGGTAAGTGCGCAGCACAAACATTAAAAAAAACTTTTGCAGTTCTAGTCTATGGACATCATACGGTCATATAAATAAGCCGAAATAAAAACACCGATTTTTTAATGATTTTAGCCTGGGCCTATCCCTTTAAACGGTAAACCATATATATTAGGCATAATATATGCGTGTGTTCATATAATACTGTAGGGGGTACAAGTTGTTTCCATGGCAATGACAGTGGTAGGCCCTAGTGATAGAGGACATGAATCATGCGCAATATTATCAGCTCACTTATAGTTATACTGTAGCTTTAAAACCTATAGCAGAATATATCTTATGTACTTCTGCTTATAGGCCTATTGATGTAGATGTATCCATCTCTAAAACTGAATTGTATTGAAATGATCAGTTGCGCAGAAGATGGCGCAGTCAGACTGTTTAATGCATCGTCAGACTGCTTTTTGGCCAACATTCGAGACGTGTGGTCAAATCGAACATAGGCTACGACTCAATGATAATGGTGAATCATTTGGAAAAAAATCCGTTTTTTAATGGAATGATAACAATTATTTTTACGTTATAAATAACTAGCAACTATAATATTTAAAGATCGATACTTGGAATAAATACTATGTGTTCACACAAGAAAGGGTTACATTTGAAAAACAAGAACACAGTCGACAATAGCCGACCGCCATTATTGAACTTGTTATTGGACCTACAAGGTCAAATTATTGACGTAAAAATGCAAAAATAAATATAAATCGGCCATTTAAATTTTTATTCCAGCCATTATTGAACTTGTACGAGATCTGGTCATTAGTAACATACATACCAGATTTGGGAAGGATACATGAAATTTTTTTCAAGTTATCGCGCCCACAAGGTCAAATTATAAACGTAAAATGCAAAAAATCGCTGTAAATGGGCCATTTTGAATCTTCTTCAGCCATTATTGAACATGTCCGAGAACTGGTCACTAGTATCATGCAGAACAAATTTGGGAAGAATTCATGGACACTTTTTTCAAGTTATCGCGCCCACAAGGCAAAATTATTGACTTTAAATGCGAAAAATCGCAATAAATCAGCTATTTTGGAAAAAAAATCGGCCATTATTGACCTTGTCCGAGAACTGCTTATTAGTAACATGCGTAACAAATTTGAACAGGATACATGAAATACTTCTCAAGTTATCGCGCCCACAGGTATAATTATTGATGTAAAATGCGAAAAATCGCAATAAATCGGCCATTTTTATTTTTTTTCAGCCATTATTACACTTGAACGAGAACTGGTCATTAGTAACATGCATAACAAATTTGGGAAGGACACATCAAAAAATTTTCAAGTTATCGCGCCCACAAGTAATTGTTAACGCCGACGCCAACGCCGAATTTTAATTGCAATGGCACACCTTTTATTTAAATTAAAAGGCGGGCTAAAAAAAGACATTCAGAATCACGCATTTTCAAGTGAAATTATCAAATTATACAATTTTAGCAGAAACACTTTCACTGCTCAATGTTTGCTAAAAAGGATCTAGTTATTCTTCACGCCCACAATAGCCTACTATCCTTGGGTGGTAGACAGGTAAATAGCGCCATGGTTACTAGTTTTAGAGGAATTTATCTCTGAGTTTACATATTGAGACAAACACAGTGACACTACCAGGTAGACATAGTAGAGGTGCAGGAGGTTATTGGCAAAACGATGCTGGGAAGCAGATCACGGACTGTAAAGTGTAATATTATTAAATGAATAAAAAATGAGTGAGTGAGTGAGTGGGTGGGTGGGTGAGTGAGTGAGTGAGTGAGTGAATGAGTGAGTGAGTGAGTGAGTGAGTGAGTGAGTGAGTGAGTGAGTGAGTGAGTGAGTGAGTGAAGTTTTACGTTGTATTGGTTGCAGTACACCGCAGCAATATCTCACACACACTATAACGTGAGAATCCAATGACAACAAACATGATAATCTGTATTAGGGATATGAACATCCATGATATTGAGGCGTAACAATTGTGTTGATGAGGAACATTAACAATCCGAGATATCGATTGTTAGAAAATAAAAAAACGTGGAGAGGGGGCATATTATCTTCCAATGATGTAAAGATCATTTTTTTTCGTCAGCATTGCTCCTTTTGTCGCCATTGAGCATGAACTTTATTTGTAAATCCAATTATACTTAAACAGTATAAAATATTCCTTCTTATAAAACATTTGTGTAGAGTGATAGATAATGGCCAAGTGAATCACAATTGCTGCATTAAATTATAATTATACAGAATATCAAGAGTTTCGTTTTTTAACTTCATCAACTTTCGAAAAAACTTGAATACATACTTTTGAGAACTTCGCACCGGTGAATGTGGTTCAAATTTATAAGCAATTAAGCAATTATTAGCTGCTTGTTGGGTTTTACGATCTTCGTGCAAATAACTTCCTTAGGACAAGGTATTTAGTCTAACAATTTAAACCACGCCTGTTCCAACATATTTTACTGAAATATAAACATGGCAGGATATCTGATAACCAAAGGGGGTTACGATTCAATCTGCAGGCGGAGGGTTGGAGTATTGTTGAAATAAATAATTTCGGGCTCACTTTGCATGAAATAAATAAATTATTCAAATAACTCTTCTATATAAACATGTAATAAATTTTAAAATTTTCAGTGCAAGTTGAAATAAATAATTTGTCCACGACAAAAACTCTAGTCCCCCCCGGAGATTGAATGGTGTCCCCCTAACCAGTTATAATGTAGGCCTAGTGTAAGAAATGTCTAGGGTCATCGGACAGCATCCTGGTGAACTTGTTTTAAAGCGATAAAGGCAAATCCTGGGTAAACATGCTAAGCTTGGTCTTGTTTTGGTAGCCAATGGGATAGAATAAATTGTCCACGGCTTTCAAATACCACAAGCACAGAACTGATGTGGACACGCCAAACTGTGAGAACAGACTATTGATTTACAAACTGTAGCACATCGCAGTAGATGAGCTGGTGCTAACGAGGACATCTACACGTTGGCTATCAGTTTAATATCCACTACCGGCACACGCTGCATGGACTATGGACATTTTCATCATTTGACATCTTCAAGCAGGCAACATTGAACAAGAATTTAGGATTTTCCTCATCATGATTTCGAAAGCATTACGTAGCGTATGATAAAAGAAGGAATAATTATTATATTTGAAAGAAAGAATGAATGAATGAATGAATGAATGAATGAATGAATGAATGAATGAATGAATGAATGAATAAATGAATGAATGAATGAATGAATGAAGAATAAATGAATGAATGAATTAATCAATAAATGAATGGAATGAATGAATAAAATGATTGAATGAATTATAAATTAATATTGTAAGAATTTTTGATTTTTTTCAAACTGATAATAAATGTAATCACAATTTTGCATCATTGTCTTATACATTTGTAAAAAGACGTTCAGGGACAAATTTGTTTGAATTTTTTTTATTAGCAATTTTGTCTTCCAAGTTGTAAATTGCTAGACATCCTTTATCATTGATGTATAAATATTTTGCTAATCAATAACAAATTTGATTAGCAAATGGGCAAAATTGTATAGCATTTTGCTATGCTACACTGAACAAATTTTTCCTTGACGTTACTGTATGTAGTCGCTGTATCATTAACAAGAATGTATGGATGAATATTAATAAATGAATGAGAATGAATTAAAAATAAAATTGAATACACTTGCCATACAGTCACTGATCAATCAATCAATCAATCAATCAATCAATCAATCAATCAATCAATCAATCAATCAATCAATCAATCAATCAATCAATCAATCAATCAATCAATCAATTAATCAATCAATCAATCAATCAAACAATCAATTTTATCAGCTCAATAAAGTTATATTGAGTTTACAACTCGATATTTTGAGTTAAGAACTCGATATTTTGAGTTTACAACTCGATATATTGAGTTTCCGACTCGATATATGGAGGTTACAACTCGATTTATAATATATTGAGTTTACAACTCAATATATTGCGTTTACAACTCGAAATATTGAGTTTACAACTCAATATTGGAGTTGAGAACTCAACATTTTGAGTTTACATTTCGCTATATTGAGTTGAAACTCTATCAACTCGAAATATTGAGTTTACAACTCAATATTTCAGGTGAGAACTCGATATTTTGAGTTTACATATTTTGAGTTACAACTCGATCAACTCGATATATTGAGTTTAGTTTACAACCCGATATAATATTGAGTTTACAACTCAGTTATGAACTCAATATATCGAGTTATGAACTCAATATTGTCAACTCAGTTGTAAGCTCAATATATCGAGTTCTTACTGAATATTTTGAGTTGTGAACTCAGTTTATTTAGTTAAAAAAAGAAATAAAATAATGCAAATGTCGCTTATGGGGCTTCGTAGATACATGTTACAATGAGCTTGTAATCACTGTTTTGCGGTTAATATCACCTTGTTCTATTTGATGAAAGAAGTTGATATTTAACTATATAGGGCCTACTCTATTATAGTTATCAATAACAAATAATTATGCATGTATCAGGGTTCCCACTATATCAGGTGAACCAAATCGCCTGATTTTTTCCTGTGGTGGATTTTCAAAATTCCGAAATAACCATTTCGACCTATTTCCACCTATTTTGATGCGTCGCGGCAATTCATGTGGTTAAACTGTAACTTTAGCTCCTGCACTCAAATTCCCTGACTTTTCGCTGACTGGAAAAAAATAAACTCATTTTCCAGGTTTTCATAACTGATAACGTTGTCACTTGTGGTATATTTTAACTATCTGGGCTATTGAAATCCCGGGATTGAAAAGTAATCTAATGGTACTATTTTAATCTGTGGGACAAGTTCAGCTTCATGAACTTGGAAAGTACCGATAATCGTAAATTAGCGCAATTTATTGGGCAAAACTACTTTTCTCCGTGCTAAAAACTGCCACGCAAGACCTACTATATATTGAGTGGATTATGCCCAAAGAAATTGAGTAGAAAACTGCAAAAACTGATAATTTGCATATTTAATGCTAAAGCGCTTCACAATTTAACGTATTTTATTGTGAGCGTTGACCATGAAGACAATGCCTGATGGAGTTTACAACTTCACTTGAATTAGTTATCAAAATCCTCCTGACAATTTTTTTATCATGGAACAATAAACTAATTACTATGGTGTAGATGCCCTATTTGGGATCTGAAATGAAAGTTTTTTTAATGCTGCATAATATATACTTTATAGTAGACGGCTGAGCTATAGTTGTCATATTGTTAGAAAAAAAGACTTGACCATATTAAAATATTTATTATATTAAATATTTAAACGCGGAAATTATACATATTATTGTTCCTGGTGATTTCATATGAACATTGCATGTGATAACGTACAAAAAATATTTTCACCATTGCCATGATTAGGTATATCATTTATGGAAGCGCATTTAGGACAGATTTTCATTTATTATTTTATATATATATATATATGGTAACCGTATAATTATACCGAGTAGGACTATACATGTATACACCGACTAGTACTCGGTATAAACAGATATATACAAGCACAAAACTATAAAATCCTTGTCCTAAAATGCGCTTCCGTAGTATTAACGTTGAATGATTGACTTGTCATGAAATAAGATTTAATTAATTATTTAATTCGATGTTTTTCGTCCATCAAGTTGGTAAATATTAACATCTATTACATCACTAGGACATTTGTATATGATGAGTTTAGTTGTGAGTGTCGGGTGATACATTGAGGATAGTATCTGTTATTCACACAATCATACATGTAGCACTGTGGATAATGGCTGACTGACAATAGTCAGCTCAATGTGCCGTCCTGTTCCTCACTCAGTCTGCTTACACACTGTATGCGGTATGTTGTTCTGATGTGCAAGCCAGAAAACTGTAACTGCTCACCTGAAAGGTGATCGGTTACAGTTTCCTGGCTTTACCCGCAGTATTGAGTCACACACACAGCTTGGCGCGCTCTCGGCCACCTTCCAGTGCGCACGCGCAATCATCAACACCAACCCGCCCAGCACACCATCCTCTCAAGCCAGCCATTTTGAATCTCAATCACACTGTTATTACACTTTAAACAAGCATACATGTTCGTTTTAGGTGTTTACAGTCCACTTAAAAATAACATTTGAGTACTTACCCGAGACCCAAGCCTCGGATATCTAAGCTATCTGCCCTCTTCGTTTGTCCACGGATGGTTGTATTGTGGCCAACGTGGCAATTTCCCAACGTCTTTGTCCGCCGAGATCGACCGCACAAATTGACCGCTTCGCTGTCCATGTCGAGGTCCCAGAGATTTAAATTCTACTTTATCAAATACCTGGGAGCATGAGAAAAGAATTTGTCTGGCGAAACGCCTTAAATAGAACTAACTGTCCGGTTTGACATTGAAAAACAAAGATGGAGTCGACGCTCCAATCAAATATGGTCGACATGGACGGCCAGCAGCACAACATAATGTGAGAGACAGAGCTTCTGTGGGAGCTAGACGGCCACGAAGCAATGCCGGTACCCCCCTCTACAGACTAATGCACGTAATTGCAAGGTTGTGTGGTGAACGGCTGAAGGCAGCAGCCAGAGGTTTGAATGCAGAGTCTAACACCCGGTGTAAGGTTGTGGGCCGTGGGGGCAAGGCGCAAGTTTGGGGCAGATTTATAAAATTGAGGAAAACGTGCGACCCTTCATTCTGTCCCCACCCCATCTTCGTCCCGTCACGTCGAAATGGCTGCCAAGGTCACATGCTGGGTTCCTTATTTCGTTTAGCTGCATGGACATATAATATTCATGTATGGGTTATAGTTACGACAATTCAATACAAAAGAAATAGCAGCCGTTTGATACACGTTGTGACTTGTACTGGATTATTAAACTTTCGCCAGGAAGTATCTCAGCTGTTCACAATCGGCCATGTTGCCTTTTGGCGGGCTGACGCGATCGTGGTGGGAGGGTGGTCATATCTACTGCGTGTACATGTGTACACATGGCCACGCCGGGTGGGTTGAGGTCGATTGTAATTCATGCGGTGGAACATGCCCTGATAGATAAAGGCACATTGCTTCACTTGTTGTCATTCATCGGCATGAAGACATATTGTGGCAAACAAAGTTGAATATTTATGTGTGACATGGCCTAGTGTCTGAATGAAAAGTAGCCTATATAGGATCTGTGTAATTGATTTGTATCATTTGTGTATTGGCTGATCCAAAAGAGGGAGGAAATGATCGACAAAATGAAACAGGGTAGGGGAGGTATCGTATAAGGGGCCACCATTGTGGGGTTGTGGGGGGGGGGGGGGGGAGTATTTATAAATAAATATTTCCAGACTGATTTTCCGTGAAATAAATAATTATTTGAAGGACATGTTGTAAATAAATATTATTTAATGGCCCTTCGAAAAAAATTGCCCCGGTTCGCTAGAAAGTGAAATAAATATAGGCCTCTAGGCCCTATGTTGCTTGAGGCAGAGTGTGAAATAAATTAAGTAGGCCTATTGCAGATAGGAAGTGAAATAAATGATTTGTCCAGTTCAAAAACTCCAGCCTCCACCCTATAGTAATGGAATGGTGGTCGGGATGGTGGTCCCCTATTACGACGAAAACAATAATAAGTTTTGGGATCTGAGGCCCGTCCACTAACCATCTTAAAATAAAGATTAGAAAAGTTAAGATCTTAACTTTTCTAATGCAAATAAGAGAAAGTTAAGATAATCTTAATTTTAAGATTCTTTGTAGGATCAGGCACTATATATAGGCCTACCCCACGTGTAGGGGAGACTGGGGCACCTAATTGAGACATGGGCACCATGAGCCATGCCTGTTTGTGCGCGATCTGGTCTATGGCACCAAAATAAACAATTTTCATTTTACACCCTTTTGCCAAAGGCTGTTGAATAACCTTGCCATGTATGTATAAGCTTAGGTCCATTTTTACATTACAAGTAATTTTTTTGGATGATCAATATATTTGGGTCTATAGATCAAGAATTACTTGAATTCCGTAATGATTTTGGTGGTATCTTACACCTGCGCTATCACTTTATAGCTGGTTTATAACACTTTATAACCATTTATAAATGGTTTGTTTCAAAATACACTCCACGCACAAACTATGATATCTCAATGTGCCACGAAACTGTCTCATATGGCGCCCAAAGTCTGTGTTCAGATGCCCCGAAAGTGTCTCAAGGCTCCCCCATTTTTTTCAGGCACATATATTGTTTCTTCAAAATCTAGCATAGGCCTAAGCCAACTGTAGGCTTTGGTCACATGTTTTTAAATACCAAAATAATAATTTCAGTTAGATCCAGGCGCGTAGCCAGCCGTACGCCAGTACGCACGTGCGTACACATTGTAAGGGAGAGTAAAAAAAATATGACCCATCAAAAAAAGAAGCAACAAGTTAGCAGACTAGCCTAGTCTACATGTACATGCGCACTTAGCAGTCTATTCTTTATGTGGTGTTGCATAAACGCCGGAAAAGTAGGATACAAATGCAATAGGCCTAAATGTTCTCTTTTCAATGACAGTCACAAAGTCATGACATGTATGACTATAGTGCCGCTAAAGTGCCGTGGACGAGCCCACACAGTAAAGATGTGGGGCCGTGGATTACTACATTCGTTTTACCCGGGGAAATCAATTTTTTTCAACCAGGCAGTCAATGAGATCGATGCTGATAACATTTTACTGTTACAAATGAACTGAGCGTACGATGTATACAAAATAACCTTTTATTAACCTGATTAATCGAGGCAAGTCTTAAATATGAGCGTCCAAAGAAATGTCCTACTTTTTTACCCTTGAGTGGGCATTATAATCTGTGGCAGTTCTGTTTCAGCAACGTTATGGGGCTAATTCTAAAAGATCTATTTTTGTACCTGCACTGCACTGTGTTAAACAAATGATAGGCTGCACAATGACATGTATACATGCATGAATCCCATGCTACACTGACTAACGTTAGCTTCTCAGACGTGAAGACACTGGTGACAAGAGTGAAATCCCATGCGCCTATTCAACCAATGTTATACTAATGTTGGTTCATTGTCTACGACACTGGCCCAATATTAAAATAATTTTGTTTCAACATCTCATGTTTGCTCAGGGCTGATTTATGCCTATCACAGCGAATCATGTAACCAGGTAATAATGATCAAATAAACGTTTTCGTATAGTGTATATATAGTGTATATTTAGTGTATAGTTTCGTTTTCGTGTAAGGTTTTCTGTTTTGTATACTGTCTGGCAGCTGGCATAGTAATAAAAATCATATAGATATGTATGCCTAAAAATAATAGTTATTTCATCTTTAACCCCTCCACATACTCTAGCCTAATTATGTATGACTAAAAAAAATTGAGGGCCATTAAATATTTTATTTACAACATGTCCTTCAAACAATTATTTATTTCATGAAAATTCAATCTCAAAATATTTACTTCAAAAACACTCCACCCCCCCCCCCCCTGGCGATTGAGTGGTAGCCCCTTATGACCAATCACAGAATGTCCAGCTTAGCTATTATTCGTGCACACAAAGACACTACGTAGACTACATAGTCAAATGCTGGATCCGCCATGTCTGTTTTTAAAAAAGTTGAGGCTATCTATGGATAATCGTACTTGACCGAGAATAATCAGTAAATTTCAATATGTAATCACTAAGTAAAATGATTTCAATTATATTATGACTTGATATAATTCAATTTTTAATTTTGTTGCTGTATTCAATTTTGAAATTTTACAAAAAATATTTAAAAATCTCAAAATTTATAAATCAATTTCTTTACCGAAAATAACATCAGATGCCACCATTTGCGATCTTTTTCAAATTTTCCTCGGGGGAGGCCCCCCGGACCCCCACTTTGTCCGCTGGGCTGCGCGCAGCGGTATAGCAGCCATGAATTAGGGAAAATCCACTCCCCTCCCCGTTTCGGAAAAGCTCTGTAAATCCGTACCCCTAGCGTTGTGCGTACACATGTTCATAACCCTGGCTACGCCCCTAGATCCACGTTGTCTACAGATACCTAATATGGTGTCTCAAAGTACCCCAGGCGGCGTCTCAAGGGCCCGAGTACTAGACCCAGAGGCTGAAACAGGTTTTGACCCCGTACAAAATTGTGGGACATTTACTTGACGGCCATGGCTAACGCTTGTCCCTGAATAAGTAACGTTTTAGTTCCATGTCGGCATACTCAGCTCAGAGGTCGCACCGGCATTAAAAAGTTATGGACCTTTTTCGGACTTCGGGGTCGAGATCCCTCTCAGTCACCGCAATATTGAATTTTTCGGGTAAAGCAAATACATCATATTGGATTATATATGTATTATTTGCAAAATCCTTTGTACAGTGATCATGTGTGTCTGATATTATTCTTATTACACATTTTTTATTTGAGTTTTAAAATTTATAGATACCGGTATTTTTGACAAAAAAAAACAAATATACGCCAAAAAAATAAATAAAAATATATATTTTGCAAATTAGACATGTTATAGTAAAAAATAACATGTGGTTAAGTCGCATTCATCTTAAAAGAAATCTTTTGACATACAAGATCATAATTATACTACCTGATTTTGACGTCACATGTCTATGTATATTATATATTCCAGTAGCTTCACAGATATTTGCCGACATCGAAAACGAGACCTCGTTTTTATGGCAATATACGGTCATACTGGTAGTTGTGAATATATGTATACATAGTAATATTATTATTAAAATTTAAACATCACAGTTAGTTATATCCCTGCAGATACAGGACGTTGGGTCGGTGCTGTTTTAACGTTGGTCCAACGTCGTAGATGGTGGACCAGCGTTGGACCGGTGTAACACCCCAGATTATACCCCTTGAAACCATACCCGGGTAGATTATGGGATCTCCCAGAATCTGCCCCGGGGTAGATTCTAGAAAATATCCCGGGGTAGATCCTGGGGGCTCCCACAATCTACCCCCCCTCTTCCAGTATCCACCCCCCTTTTCGTGATATATACCCCCCTTTTCAACAAATTTATATGTGCGACCTTCCCAGAATCTACCCCTCCCTCCCAGAAAATACCCCCCCTTTCAACAACTATGTGCGATACTCCCAGAATCTACCCCTCCTTCCCAGATTATACCCCCCTTTCTCAACAACTATATGTGACCGTCCCAGAATCTACCCCTCCCTCCCAGAAAATACCCCCCCCCCCTCCCTTTCAACAACTATGTGCGACACTCCCAGAATCTACCCCTCCCTCCCAAAATAGACCCCCTCTTTCAACAAATTTATATCAGCGACCCTCCCAGAATCTACCCCTCCCTCCCAGAATATACCCCCCTTTTCAACAACTATATGTGACCCTCCCAGAATCTATTTCTCCCTCCCAGAATTTACCCCCCTTCTCAACAAATATATTATTATGCGACGCTTCTAGAATTTACCCGTCCCTCCCAGAATATACCCCCTTTCAACAACTATGTGCGACACTCCCAGAATCTACCCCCCTCCCTCCCGGGATACACTTCCCCCCCCCCTTTCTCAACAACTATATACGACCATCCCATAATCTACCCCTCCCTCCTTTGAATATACCTCCCCCTCCTTTCAACAACTATATGCTACGTACCCAGTATCTACCCCCCTCCCAGAATATAACACCCTTTTCAACAAATTTATATGTGCTATCTTCTCAGAATCCACCCCTCCCTACAAGAATATACCTCCCTTACAGCAACTATATGCGACACTCCCAGAATCTACCCCTCCCTACGATAATATAGCCCCCTTTTTTGACAACAGTGTATGCGACACTCCCAGAATCCACCCCTCCCTCTCAGAATATACCCCTCCTCGCTCTTCTACAACTATATGCGATATTCCAAGAATCTACCCTCAGTCACTGAATATGGCCCCCTTTTCTAGAGCTACATGTATCTGTGAGAGAATCTACCACTGGCTCCAAGAACTGAAAAATATCCTGGGAGGGAGAGGTTGATACTGGGAGGGTCGCATAATATTATAGTTGTTGAAAAGGGTGTATATTCTGGGAAGGGGGGGGGTAGATTCTGGGAGGGTCGCACATATCAATTTGTTGAAAACGGGGGTCTATTCTGGGAGGGAGGGGTAGATTCTGGGAGTGTCGCACATAGTTGTTGAGATGGGGGGGGGGGTATTCTGAGAGGGAGGGGTAGATTCTGGAAGCATCGCATAATAATATATTTGTTGAGAAGGGGCGTTTATTCTGAGAGGAAGGGGTATAGACTCTGGGAGGGTCACATATAGTTGTTGAAAAGGGGGTATATCCTGGGAGGGAGGGGTAGATTCTGGCTGGGAGGGTCGCACATAGTTGTTGAAATGGGGGGGGGGGGTATTCTGTGAGGGAGGGTAGATTCTGGAAGCATCGCATAATAATATATTTGTTGAGAAGGGGCGTTTATTCTGGGAGGGAGAGGTGGACTTTGGGAAGGTCACATATAGTTGTTGAAAAGGGGGTATATTCTGGGAGGAAGGGGTAGATTCTGGGAAGGTCGCACATAGTTGTTGAAAGGGGGGGTATATTCTGGGAGGGAAGGGTAGATTATGAGAGTGTCGCACATAGTTGTTTAAATGGGGGGGGGGTTTCTGGGAGGAAGGGGTAGATTCTGGCAGCGTCGCATAATAATGTATTTGTTGAGAAGGGGGTATATTCTGGGAGGGGGTGGTAAATTCTGGGAGGGTCGCACATATAAATTTGTTACACCGGCACTGATTGGCGTCTGGTGCATTCTGGGAGGGAGGGGTAGATTCTGGGAGGGTCGCATATAGTTGTTGAAAAGGGGTGTATTCTCTGGGAGGGAGGGATAGATTCTGGGAGGGTCGCACATATACATTTGTTGAAAATTAAGGGGGTATATTCTGGGAGGATGGGGGGGGGGGTAGCTTCTGGGAGCCGAAGACACTTCACATAATCACAAAAAAGGGGGGTGGATCCTAGGATGGAGGGGTAGATTCTGGGAACCGCCGTAATCTACCTTGAGTGTATATTACAGGATCTACCCCGGGGTAGATTCTGGGGCGCCCATAATCTACCCGGGTATAATCTGGGAGGAGGTAGATTTCCAGACTTTACACCGGCACTGATTGGCGTCTGGTGCATTCTGGGAGGGAGGGGTAGATTCTGGGAGTGTCGCACATAGTTGTTGAAATGGGGGGGAGGGGGTATTCTGGGAGAAAGGGGTAGATTCTCGAAGCATTGCATAATAATATATTTGTTGAGAAGGGGCGTTTACTCTGGAAGGGAGGGGTAGACTCTGGGAGGGTCACATATAGTTGTTGAAAAGGGGGTATATTCTGGGAGGGAGGGGTAGATTGTGGGAGGGTCGCATATAGTTGTTGTAAAGAGGGGTATATTCTGGGAGGGGGGGATAGATTCTGGGAGGGTCGCACATATACATTTGTTATAAATTAAGCGAGTATATTCTGGGAGGGGGGGGGGGGGGAAAGCCGCCGTAATCTACCACGGGGGTATATTTCAGGATCTACCCCGGAGTGGATTCTGGGGCGCCCGTAATCCACCCGGGTATAATCTGGGAGGGGGTATATTTCCAGACTTTACACCGGTGTCAAGCGAAATTAGGCATGGGGTAGATATTAGGCATGGCCTCAATTCCTACTCATTGCGCATGACTGTGACGGATGATCATGCAGCGAATTTTTTATATTAATGTAATTGTATATTCCCATTAAATATGTTGTCAAAGATGCGGTAAGCTCAAATATCTATTAATGTTGTATATTAGAGATATGCTGATCAAGGAGTTTTAGTATGTGTAATTAAACTGTGCAGTCTTATAATAAGAATGGTGATGACAAATTAATAATAATTACGCAATCCATGGAGATCGACATTTTATAATTAATGATCATATCAGTATATCACAAAATAGACATTAATGTGTGTCAAATGATATTATTTGGGGGGAGTCTATCTCACTAAAGATGTCATATTATAAACCAGTAATAATAAAAAATCCTGTATGATTTAATAAAATACAGAACTTGTATAGATAAAAAAAACTTTTTAATAATTACAGACTTTTATGTATATGTGAACTTAAATGATATCAGGATTAATAACAATTTTAAGTAGGTTTCATAAAGGATATTACGCCTAGCATTACATGTACTAATGTGGTCAACTGTGTGGCTTGACAACGCCTGGTCAGAGGCCTGCGAAATTAGGCAACACTTTGCTGACAGCCTACTGTCCACGCATTGACCGTGACGTGTCAGCAAGCTAATGCTTAATTTTGTGAATGTTGGCGGTATTGACACACAGTGGAACAGTATCACTTATATCAGTATTTTATTACATCACATCTATCGATTTATGGAAAGAACTGCCAATTGAAAAAGTAACACAACACAGCCTTATTCAATTGAAACATTTGTTTATTTTCATCAGATATAACATGATTATCAATTTCAAATTCACAATTATGGCATTATACTTATAACATGTGGAAAACACAAAACAATACAATCATAGTGAAAAGTATGTGATAAAACTGAATTAAAACATTATGTTAACACCTTCATAAAACTGTAAGAGCTTTTATAGATTAAACTAAAACCTGAACCGTCTGCAGAGAACAACATGAAGCCATATCATAATAATGAACACTCGACTAGTTGTGTGGGTCAAATAAAAAAACCATCAAAAAAACCATTGTAATGCTGTGAAATTTCTGACAATGAACATTCAGCACTCCTCTTAAGCATAAAGCATAGAAAAAATCAACCTTTACATCATCTAAGGTTACTTGTAAAATATATTTAAAAATAACCTAATATATGCTGCTAAGGTAGATTTAGCGCCAAGGTGTACCTAGAGTTAAAAATTAAAATAGTGATTTAAGTCTACTATTAAAACAGTAGATGATTCGGATTTACGACTTAGTTGAACTACTGCGCCTGGCCCAATAGAATGTCTTTGTAATCTCACGCTGAACCCTCTTTCCACCAGTGTAACGTGGAAATCAGCTAAATTCCTGTCAAGCTGCAAAAAAAACGTATTATTCCCGCGTGAGTATTATCATGGTATCAAGTATTTTATTTAATTATATATATTATATGAAACCTTTAACAGCAGATATATTTTGTTAGCAACAATAAATCTTTTTTTTAAATAAATATATGGAAAATACATATATGGATGATTTAAAAAATAACGTACATTATAAACATGTCAGTTAAGTTGGCTGCAAAGGGTGGGGAGTGAGACTAGATAATAGTCACACCTCTTTAGGTATTACGGTTATCAACACTTTGCACAAATGCAAGGTGTTTGTATTTTCTTGTGGCGACTGGGATCGGTCGGAGCTATAAGTACATCTCGTGAAATAAAAAAGAGAAATAGAAAACTTATTCATCAGAAATAATATTAAAAATAATAATATTGATTAAATTTTATTGTAACAAATAGATTATTAGCATCATTACATACGGGACGTTAACATTTTGAATAAACGCCTCTTAGAACTAGATTGTCATTCAGGGGCGACAGTAGACAATGCGATCACACCTTATTTAGTGTGACTTAATAGCTACACCACCCCCCTTTCAGGTCAATAGATTGGACGGCTACTTGTCTCAGCCAATCACTAAAACAACATCATGTATCGCCCGTCTAAACATAAGAGGGAAAAGTTTTTTACGCTGCTCCTTGCCACGGATGCTTTATTGAGGTTACTTATATACACAATTATCTGAATCATTTGCTAACGAGAAATGTCCCCATAATTATTATATTTCATATAAAATCAGTGACTTGTTACTGTAATAGGTACGCTATTAATTCAAATGAAGAATTTATAACAACAACAATTATTTATTATATGTCAACCATTTTATTGTCATTATTTAAAACATACAGCTTTGTCATGTATTCAAATTAAATCATGTTTTATTCACTGTCGAAATGAAAATAATGATTCAATATTACCATTGTAACTAACTGATTATGTATATATTATAGCCAATTTACCTGCTTACCGATATAAATTGATCCCGTCCCCGTGGCATTTATAAAAGTTAAAGTATCGTCAATTACTCTAGAAAGTATAATTTTAATTGAAACCGAAGAGATAATCTCTCACTTGTTGAAGCTGAATTGCTGTTTTGTCACAAAATTAGATCATTAATTTTGCAAAAACATAGTAAAAGCTTTTTGGAGAACTGAGAGCATAATAGAGATTATGCTTTGTTCGAAGTCAGGAACAATTTTTTTTTATTTGACCTCAAGATTTTGTCGCCTAAGTGTGACGAGTTTATCAATGTCGCTAAGCGCGGGTACATATCGCAAAGGCCGATAATGTTAATTGGTTAGAAGTGTTAACAGGAGCATATCACTTAGGAAGTATAAGCGATATTATAGTAATCATTGTAAGACTTATGAGAACAATCTATGAGTAGAAAACAATATGACATATATGAATATCGAATTACTTTTGTTCACTGATCATTATATAACAATATAACAATATTACATGTATGACTTAGAAAACAAGAGATAAAATAACAAATATTAGGATAAATTAAACATAAACTGACAGTGGTAAAATTAGGAACGCATCTGATTGATAAATTAAGTATGACTTGACAGTGTCAACAGTGACTGTTTCTCTGGTGTCAAAATTAGGAATGCGCCTAGTTGATAAATTAAACATGACCTGACAGTGATCAATTCGGAATGCACTTGATTGACGCATGACTTGACAGTGGCAAAATTAGGAATGCACCTCATTGATACACTAAGCTTGACCTGACAGTGGTAAAATTAGGAATGCGTATGGTCGATAAATTAAGCATGACCAGACAGTGGTAAAATTAGGAATGCGCCTGATTGATAAATTAAGCATGACTTGATAGTGTCAAAATTAGGAATGCGCCAGGTTGATAAATTAAACATGATCTGACAGTGATCAAATTAGGATTGCACTTGATTGAAGCATGACTTGGCAGTGTCAAAATTAGGAATGTGCATGGTTGATAAATTAAACATGACCTGACAGTGGTAAAATTAGGAATGCGCCTCACTGATACACTAAGCATGACTTGACAGTGTCATAATTAGAAATGCGCCAGGTTGATAAATTAAACATGATCTGACAGTGATCAAACTGGGATTGCACTTGATTGAAGCATGACTTGGCAGTGTCAAAATTAGGAATGTGCATGGTTGATAAATTAAACATGACCTGACAGTGGTAAAATTAGGAATGCGCCTTACTGATACACTAAGCATGACTTGACAGTGTCATAATTAGGAATGCGCCAGGTTGATAAATTAAACATGATCTGACAGTGATCAAATTAGGAATGCACTTGATTGAAGCATGACTTGGCAGTGTCAAAATTAGGAATGCGCATGGTTGATAAAGTAAACATGACCTGACAGTGGTCAAATTAGGAATGCGCCTCATTGATACACTAAGCATGACTTGACAGTGTCAAAATTAGAAATGCGCCAGGTTGATAAATTAAACATGATCTGACAGTGATCAAATTAGGAATGCACTTGATTGAAGCATGACTTGGCAGTGTCAAAATTAGGAATGCGCATGGTTGATAAATTAAACATGACCTGACAGTGGTAAAATTAGGAATGCGCCTCATTGATACACTAAGCATGACTTGACAGTGGCAAAATTAGAAATGCGCATGGTTGATAAATTAGGCATGACCTGACAGTGGTAAAATTAGGAATGCACTTGATTGAAGCATGACTTGGCAGTGTCAAAATTAGGAATGTGCATGGTTGATAAATTAAGCATGACCTGACAGTGGTAAAATTAGGAATGCGCCTCATTGATGCACTAAGCATGACTTGACAGTGTCAAAATTAGGAATTCGCCTGATTGATATATTAACTCATAGCAGTCTGGCCGTTTTGACATTGGACGTCTGTGTGGTCTGGCCAGTTTTGTGAATTTGAGACATATTCTCATACTCTTAATATAAATTTAGAATGATGGCATATGTATTTCCCATACACCACAGGAACACACATACAATATATAACCAGAATACACTTTATTTTATTGGCAAATGTGATGTTGCCATGGTAACCGACAGCTATTTTGAATATGCTAATTAGGTAGTCATATTTTCGGAAATTTTGTTTAAAAATGGTAAAAATGGAGATTTAAGCGTACAAAATTTTATCAATTCACATAAAATATATTAAAATACATCACATACGTTCGAAGAAGCATTCAATAGGTCTATGCACACAAATTAAAAAGGTAAATAAGTTATTACAATGGGATTTAGTAATCTTTCTAAATTCCCAGAGGGACATACCATATTTCATATTTTGAGATGAACCAAAATAGACAAGGTGTGAAATACCGAAAACCTCGTATTCATCTCAGCCTGGAGTTCTATTGTTAGTTCAGAAACGGTTGTCACGCAGCGAAATCATTCTTTTATGTCCTATGCTCCCCATATGGTGTTCATAATTGCGCAAGTAATGTCATCTTGTGAATGCCAAAGCATTACTGCGAGGTCCGAGCTGGGCTCGGACCTAGACTGCAGCGTCATAAATTCCAGGTCCAAGCTGGGCTCGGCTCGGACCTAGACTGCTATGAGTTAAGCATGACTTGACACTGGTAAAGTTAGGAATGCACCTGATTGCTATATTAGGCCTGACCTGATAGTGGTAAAATAAGGAATGCGCCTGGTTAATAAATTAGCATTAGTTAATAAATTAGGCATTACATGACAGTGGTGAAATTCGAAATGTACCTGTTGGGTTAAATAATCATGACTCGTCAATGGCAAAATTAGGAATGCGCCTGGTTGATAAATTATGAATTAGGCCTACCAGAATCAGTGAATGTCATAAAAAAGGAACTGCTATAGCTATGGCATTTTAAAACATGAGCAAAACACTTCAGTTATAATGAACATTATTAAAGTATGCATTATCTTACCTCCAGTGTCGTATCTGTAGTGTTGGTAATATTTTCTCAGTGATGTTCAGATCTCTTTCCAAATTGTCTAAGACGGCTTTCAGAATACTCAGCGTATTTTGAAATGTGCCTAACATCCTTGAATGGTATTATTGGTCTGATTATTTTGTTAGACGTTATGTAATTTGTTGTTTTACTTGTTTCAGCTTAAATATCCAGGTTGACAAAAAATCTAGATGATAATCATTCACCACTGCTACACTAACAGTACTTCCCGTTGCCACCCACCCCCTCCCCACCCACTGCGCACCACACCCTGCGCATATACCTGACCCTGACTTGACACCCCATGCCTGATATAACCCGATTCCTAATTAGGCTCTTCACCGGCACTGATTGGCGTCTGGTGTCTGCTGAGAGTGAAATTACTGTATGAAATGTATGTTAACCCGGTAGGTGCGGGCCATTGAACTGATGTTGTTTTGATATTGGTCCAACGTATCAGGCGATGGACCGGCATCTGAACAACTTTGGTTCGACAAATCACATCATCTGGAATATCATCTCTCCTGTCGAAATATCACAGCATATACACGTCACATACAACGTGTGACAGCCGTACCACGGCAATTCTTGAGCTGTAAAGTCATGTTGCACTATTTCCTTTTTTGTTTGCACCTTGTTATGTACCCTGATGACATCGCAAGGCTCTGACACAGTGACCTCCATTTTTAAATGTAATAGTTCCAATACGATCACAAGCTTACGCCTGCTGAAAATGGCCTAGTTTTCATAGGCACTTGAAATATTTGTCTCAATTTCATGGCATCCGAGTTTTTTGGTAGGCAGCGCGAGTGTCGTTTTTACACAGTTTGCTGTGGAAACAAAATGGCGGTCAGTGTGACTGGGCCTCGCGCAGTAAATGAGTTAGGCGGCCCAGTCATACCGGGTACTTGTTATGCAGATTCATGACCATTTACAAATGAATATATTTTAACTTTGCAGTAGGCCTACACATTATTACTCTTGTTATATTTGACGTTAGTATAACGTTTACCCCAATTTTACATGGATAACGAACCCTTGCAACATATATAAGGCGAAAATAATATTACATTGACCGATTTATTACAAAATTATAACAGTGAAAAAGAATATGATAATAATCTACCTTGAATTTTGATAAACACTCTCCTTACTATGACCACAAATCTTTTTTAACTTTTCTACAAGATAATGACAAATCGTTTACAGTATTAAGTATTAATGTTGTAAGCCTCAGATCAAAATTTGATGAAATTGAGATTTTTATAAATGAGGTAACACTATGTTGTCGACCTCTGAGTGTAATATGCATTCAGGAAACATGGTCAAATGAGCACGATGATATATCATTATTTAATTTAAATAGCTATAACTGTATATTTCAAGGTAAATCTTGTAGTCAAACACGAGGTCTCATTAGCAAAGACAACTTTAACTATAATATCGTGAAATGTCCCAAAATCTCACCTTTATGGGAATGTCAAGTTATTGAAATAAGTAGCAATATGCTCTCTAGAAAAGTATTCTTGTGGAATGTCTACCGACTCCATAGAGAAACATCCACCGATCATAAAACATTTATTGATGAATTTCCCCCCATAATAGAATAGCTCAATTGGAACAATCCCACTCCGAAGTCATTTTAGCTGGCGATTTCAACATTAATTTACTAGACATAAGACTAAAGATAAAGTATTAATTTTTTATAATTATTTTACTACTATTGGCTTTTTGCCTGAAATTACTTTGCCTACACGATTTTCACGTTTTATACCATTAGATCTAAGAGCGGTCAACATTATCTCACATAAATATATGACAATCAATAAAATTAATAAACGCCCAATGCCATCCAGAATTTTAAAGAAGAAATTTTAAGATACAATATTATGGAATTACTTGATGTGAATTTGGAATCTAATCCCAACAATAAAATAATGAATATGTGCACTGAAACAAAAACATTTTCAAAAAAAAAATTGAATAAATGCAAACACAAGAGTACGCCATGGATTACAACAGGTATTTTAAATTCGATCAAATGAAAAAAAAATACACTTGGCTCTCAAGAGAACACAGCACGAATCTCCTCATTACCATGATTACAATACAATAGAAACAAATTTACGAAACTAAAATATCATATAAAAAAAATCGATTAGATTGGCTAAAAAATATTACACTACAAATTTTCAAAAGGCAAAAAGTAACGTTAAGCGAAGATGATCAGCAATAAATGAAATGTTATGCAAGAAAAGAAAAAAAGTAAATTTCCCTGATTTTTTTCAAAATTAACAATGCTGTAGATACAACTAGTATTGCGAATAAATTCAACTTTTTCTTTACAAATATCGGACCAAAACTGACAAAAGAAATATGCATCATGTCTAGAAATAATTTTAAAAACTATTTATTAAATCAATATGATAACAATATCACCTTTAAACTCATTGAAAAAGATGTTGTTGGCAAACCGATAGACGATTTAGATAGCAAAAATAGTACAGGATGTGATGGGTTTTCAAACACCTTGCTTAAATATATAAAACTAAACCTAGGTAAACCAATTGTGAACCAAATGCTAACAACGGGTATATTCCCTGACAAATAAAAAATAGCAAAAGTTATACCATTATTCAAAAAGGGAGATAAAACTATATTTTAGAATTACAGGCCCATTTCTCTACATCAATATCCAAACTTTTTGAAAAAGTAATAAATCAACAACTATACAAATATTTTGAAGATTCAAATTTATTCTACGGTTTTCGGAAGGGTAATTCCACCGAATTGGCCTCTCTAGAGCTAGTAAACAGGTTAACTAAAATGGATAAAGGCGAGGTACCTCTAGCTATATTCATTGATTTATCACAATCTTTCGACACCTTAGACCATGATATATTACTATACAAATTAAAATGCTATGGGCTAACAGGGAAATTTATAAATTTATTAAAATGTTATTTAACAAATAGACAGCAAAATGTACATTATGATAATACTAACTCAAATTTCTTTAAAATAAAAACTGGTGTACCTCAAGGTTCGATTTTGAGGCCTTTACCATTTTTAATTTATATGAATGATATACATAAATCTTCCAATCTCTTTCACTTCATCTTTTTGCAGACTCTAATAACGAAGAATAATATTTATAATACAGATATTATCAATGCAGAACTAGCAAAACTGGCAATATGGTTTAAAGTAAACAAACTTTCTCTCAATATTTTTTTTTGTTGTTTTTCGTTCGGGCAAGAAAACAAACACCTATACCATTAATAAGAATAGACAATAACGTTATTGAATGCACCGGAAACTTTTACTTCTTAGGTTCAATTATTAATAAGAAATTGAAATGGAATAATCACATAGACCACAATTTTGTCCTGAAAATATAACGCATCATCGGCGTCCTAACAAGATTGAAAAATCATAGACCATTAGATATTTTAATCACGCTTTACAACTCACTGTTATTAACACACATTAATTATTCGCTCATAGTTTGGGCACACCAGCCATCCAAAACTAACTAACCTGCAAAAGAAATGTATTCGAATCATAACAAAAACCAAATGTTTGCCCATACAGATACACTATTTAAATTTTACTATTTTAAAAGCAGGGAATATTTTTTAAATACAACAATTTAACTTATATTACTACTAGTACTTAAAACACACTTTGCCCATATTCTTTCTAAATCTACAGTTTAGAACAAGTGAAATTATCATACAAGGAATCAAGATCTATAAAAATGTCGTATAAAAAATTGAAATTGCTAAACAGTGCTTAATAAATTATTATATACCCGATGCAATCAATAACTGCCCAACAAATATAAAGGAAAAGTTTTTTACTCACAGTTTGCAAGGTGTCACATCACCTATGCTAAATCATCCATATTAAACAGCTCCAACAGTATTTGTCATATTTCTCAGTGTTATGTTTGTAGCGCAATTAGATAATATATGTTTGTGTATTACGACAAAGTTCACGACTTTTTTATTATCATCTTGCCTATACCTTACAGTCTGACAGAGTGTTAATTTTTGAATTGTCTAATTTACCCGTTACTATGATATATTGGTTTTTCTATTCATAATATTTTTTATATTGTCTGATGATGGCTCCCTGTCAGTCTGTTGTCTTGGTCTTCGACCTATCTTGGTACTGAGGTGACAGCCAGGGAGTTAACATCACTTTCATCGATATTTACTTGAAATATTTAATAAACCTGTAATATAAATATATTGTAATGTAGGTGGCCTCCACGCTAGCGACCATTGATTGGTCTTAGTGAAGGTCTCTTGGTCAACAAAAAATTATACCACTGCTTATATTACGATGTACTTACTCTCTTTGGTCAAATAAATGAATCTGAATCTCCATCTTTTTCTGTCAAGAATAAGAAAATGTATGTATTTCACAAGTTGGCGGTGGCGGCCATCTTGGATTTATGCACGAAAAAGACCTCAAAATAACGAAATAGTGTCAGAAATGACTTTCTCGGGAAAAATCCACATAGAAACAGGTTTTTACACATCTTTTTCTTACGAAAAGTGAAAAATATACTTTTCTAAAATGGCTATAGTGGCCATGTTGGATTTATGAATCAACAAGATTCCAAAATGAACAAGAAGTGGTATAAATGAGGCTAGGATGCTAAGTACAATTTTAAAAGTGATACTACACATTTTTTTCAGTGAAATAGTACAAAAGTTTTGGCCATATTGATATTTCGGACTAAAAAAATGGCCACCAAAAGGCGAATTTCAATAATTAAAAATTGGAAACATAGCATTTCGCAAACTGGAGACTAAGATCAAACAGAATATGGGGTCGAATCTCTTTCACCCCTCAGAAAACAGTTTTCGCCCATAAGAGATCCTACTATGATGAATGTCATTATATAAAATACATGTATATCTTTTATTATATCGGTTATCTATTAAAGCTTTTATTTAATATTTAATGTAAACCTGACCATCTCTAATTTGTTAACATGACGTAATGTGAAATAATAAGAAAGACATGGTTATGTAACTTGGACATTATTTTTTACAAAATGAAGCCGATAACTACTGCTTCGATCGTTGACTTTTTTGGTGTCATTTTTTATTTTGATGATTAAATGAATGGTCCAAATCGTGGTACATATACTTTTTTCTTCATTGTATAAATCCTCATTCTTTTATATTTTTCTGTGCAACGTCAGAAAGAAAATGGTGAAATGAAGTTGGATTTTACATTTTTACCAACATACCACTTGCTCAATATGCATATTGTTATTTATTCAACTTGTTACTTGACTAAATGGATGGACGTAATCAGATAATCCGATGGCCACCTCTGCTACAAATCGTCGCCTCGGAGCTAAAGGATCCTATCTGACACTCGTCAGAGTGGCAGATAGATCCTTTAGCTCCGAGGCGACGAAATAGATAAAGATTTTTTTTTTATTAATATAAATAAGTAGTTGAACATTTGCGAAACAAACCCTGTCCTGTTCCATAACCACCATTAGTGGTGAGCCTCACAATATCTATTTTTTATATGTTTGTAGGGTGGCTACTATCTTATTACATGTTTTTTTATGAAACTAGATACATCAAGGTACATTACAATCTAGGTTTTACATGAATATTTTTCATTTTAAAAACATATACAATTCGACTATTGGTGTAATACGTAACAAGGCAGAAACGGACACCTACATTGTAGTCCGTTTTTTTTACACACATGGATATAATATGGCACCTTATTTATCTAAATTGACATAAGCGTTTGATGAGGGGAATTGGGAATGACGAGGAAACCTTACAGACTGTTTGCATGATCCACCTATGCATTAAATGAAGACGTCGAAAGCACAGGTGGTGGATCCATGAGATAATAAAGAGTAAAACATACAGAGTTTATTATCATCTGGTTCGAGAATTTGAATTGGAGTCGATTCCATCAATATTTTTGTAAGACCAAAAAAGATAAAAAGCTCAGCAAAAATAAGAAAAAATACGAGATAAAATCTACAATTCCTGTCAGCATATGTTTGCCCGTGGATCATGCATGGATCTTGGGGATACCCGTGAGAGTTCATAACTACATTGTACTACTTTTTGAATAAATAATTATTCTCATAACCATACACATAGTCCTAAACATAAATAGCAATATTACTCCTATATATACACATTTCTGAGGATTTTTAGGGGTTGTACGAGGTATATTTCAACAATATTCTAAAATAGTAACACGGCAGACAATCAGGTATACTGTAGTAACTTAAAGAGTCCTTGAAATGACCTTCCAGTACCCCGACATAAAAATGGAACCAATATCTTTCAGAAAGAGTAGTCACCATATAATTTATCTTATCGAAAGCGCCAAACTCTAACAATAAAAAAACACGGAGTTACATTTAAGCCACAGCCACGAAGTGTGTTTTTAGTCATAGTTGACAGAAGGAGTCCCACCTGGTGAATTCATTTGAATCATAGACCTACTATACCTACTAATTGTGGTCATCCCAGGTCTAATCCAGGACAGCAGAACGGACAATATAGTATGGTGATTTTGTGTCAAATAATGGCCAAACCTCACACAAGCTGCAACATAATTTCTAACTGTTGTTTCTTACTCAAAAATATGTCTTCTATACCATCAACAAAAGTCAAGAGATTCGAGTGGCGGAAAGTATTTTAAAACAGTTTCTTAGCCATACCTTTTCAGCATATTTAACCATGTTATGGTGGGTTATAATATAACTAGACACCTCCCAGCAGTGTTATATGGGCAAAGCCCGCCACTCCAAGACTTTTCCACAAGCTACATATCAAAATATCAACTTCTAACTTGACCTCTTTTTGCAACTTTATTTTAAAATATGGAAATTATTATTTCTTGTCCTAAAAAATTGAGATACCAAGTCTAAAACATCAATTTTGATCATTTTTTTAAATGACCAATAAAAGCACAAAAAACACACAGAATACGTTACATTTTATAAAGATATAAAGGTTTTTCAAAATAATAGTGTTTTTTATTTTATTTTTTCCTAATAAGGACAGGAGTGTTTACATGTTCAATAACCATGCAATATTGTTTAAAATAGACCTAGGCGATAAAATAAATTGTGTGTGTCATTGTTACCAGACATTATTTCAAATAAAAATGCAAAATCCGTTAGCAAAATACGTTACATAACTAACAAAATTCATGTTATGATATTAAATGTCACTATATCCAGTAAATAGTTGTATTTGTACGAAACAGAATGCACTATTACCACAATTTTTAGTGAAGAGCAAAATACGTTACCAAAATACGTTACCGAAATGTAACGTATTTTGTGTAACGTATTCTGGATTATTTCTTCTTTTTGCACAATTATAAAGCTGGGTTCAGTGGCCAGGCTAATTTTTTACTTGCTGCTTGGAGACATACCTAGTGAGTAACTAAAGGGCTATTTATTGTAAAGCGTGCATATCACTATATCTTCAGAGTCCATGTAACGTATTCTGTTTTCTTAAAAAATAAATAGCGTCTGCTTGTTTCTATTGATTATTGCAAGAGTAGCATTGTTAGTATCTTATAATTTGTTTATGTCTTCTTACATACTTACGTTAGACTACATATTCATCACACAGCAAGGAAATTTAGTTGATCTTAGAATTTTGGGCAGATAAAGCAACTAACTAACTCAAATGTAACGTATTCTGTTATTTTGTGGCGACATGAACATAAATTCAATTTTGTAAGGGACAATATACTAGTTTTGCGAATTCTCTTTTTTAATACAATCACCACTATATGTTCGTCAAATTCAAACAATTAATCTTCCTAAAACTGCACCCACTCATGAATAGTGACCTGTCTAAGACGAAAATTTAGGCTGGCGACATGCCAAAAATGTCATTTTTATGGCTTTCCAGTGGTCAAAAGCACAATTTTCCTTGTCTAGACTATGGATAACTATACATTTTCTGAAAGGTCTATGCATGAATTAAATGATAAAACTAGCTAAACAAACGTGGATGAAACTACAAACGAGAACACTGCTGGGGTCACATGATTCTTGAAGTGGCAGACTTTGCCCATATACGTAATTTAATAGAACAATATAATTTAGATTACCAGTTCCAGATCGGATCCAAAAAAGGTTAACGCTAATGCTTTGATAGTCAAATAACATTAAATCACTGTGTTAATACCGAAACTCCATGATGTTTCTCTTGCTATATATTTTTCCTCACACACCATATTTTTTACATCTAGTTGACTTTTATCTTCGTCTTCTTCTGACACATTACATTTGTTTTTTTCTATTTCTTTCTACTTTTCTTCTAAATGTTATCTTTCCCTGCTAAGATTTCTAAGACTAATCTTGCAAATGAGCCGTCCCTAATAAAATATACGGGCATTATGGGCCACTTTAATGATAAACCCACTTACATGAGCAGTGTACTAGGGAGCTCCTTACATGAACAGTATTCTCAGAGAGAACTCTTCCTGTAGACCGTGAGCCACCTGTAACCCCCTACATGAGCAGTATACTCAGGGAGCTCTCCTTGTAGACCGTGAGCCACCTGTAACTCCCTACACGAGCAGTTATCTCAGGGAGCTCTCCTTGTAGACGTGAGCCACCTGTAACCCCCTACGTGAGCAGTATACTCAGGGAGCTCTCCTTGTAGACCGTGAGCCACCCGTAACCCCCTACATGAGCAGTATACTCAGGGTTCTCTCCCTGGAGACCGTGAGCCACCTGTAACCCCCTACGTGAGAAGTATACCCAGGGAGCTCTCTTTGTAGACATAAGCCACCTGTAACCCCCTACACGAGCAGTATACTCAGGGAGCTCTCCCTGTAGACGTGAGCCACCTGTAACCCCTACATGAGCAGTATACTCAGAGTGCCTTCCCTGTAGACGTGAGCCACCTGTAACCCCCTACATGAGCAGTATACTCAGGGAAGTCTCCTTGTAGACCGTGAGCCACCTGCAACCCCCTACATGAGCAGTATACTCAGGGAGCTCTCCTTGTAGACAGTGAGCCACCCGTAACTCCCTACATGAGCAGTATACTCATGGTGCTCTCCCTGTAGACCGTGAGCCACCTGTAACCCCCTACGTGAGCAGTATACTCAGGGAGCTCTCCTTGTAGACATGAGCCACCTGTAACCCCCTACACGAGCAGTATACTCAGGGAGCTCTCCCTGAAGACGTGAGCCACCTGTAACCCCTACATGGGCAGTATACTCGGGGTGCTTTCCCTGTAGACGTGAGCCACCTGTAACCCCCTACGTGAGCAGTATACTCAGGGAGCTCTCCCTGTAGACATGAGCCACCTGTAACCCCCTACATGAGCAGTATACTCAGGGAAGTCTCCTTGTAGACCGTGAGCCACCTGTAACCCCCTACATGAGCAGTATACTCAAGCAGCTCTCCTTGTAGACAGTGAGCCACCCGTAACTCCCTACATGAGCAGTATACTCAGGGTGCTCTCCCTGTAGACCGTGAGCCACCTGTAACCTCCTAAGTGAGCAGTATACTCAGGGAGCTCTCCTTGTAGACGTGAGTCACCTGTAACCCCCTACGTGAGCAGTATACTCTGTGAGCTCTCCTTGTAGACGTGAGCCACCTGTAACCCCCTACGTGAGCAGTATACTCAGGGAGCTCTCCTTGTAGACCGTGAGCCACCTGTAACCCCCTACATGAGCAGTATACTCGGGGAGCTCTCCTTGTAGACGTGAGTCACCTGTAACCCCCCACATGAACAGTATACTCAGGGAGCTCTCCTTGTAGACCGTGAGCCACCCGTAACCCCCTACATGAGCAGTATACTCAGGGAGCTCTCCTTGTAGACCGTGAGCCACATGTAACCCCCTACATGAGCAGTATACTCAGGGAGCTCTTCTTGTGAACTGTGAGCCACCCGTAACCCCCTACGTGAGCAGTATACTCTGGGAGCTCTCCTTGTAGACGTGAGCCACCTGTAACCCCCTACGTGAGCAGTATACTCAGGGAGCTCTCCTTGTAGACCGTGAGCCACCTGTAACCCCCTACATGAGCAGTATACTCGGGGAGCTCTCCTTGTAGACGTGAGTCACCTGTAACCCCCTACATGAGTTTTTGAGTTACGGGCTAAGCTGCAAATTCACTAACAAGTAACGTATTACATGAATTTACTGTTTAAAGGTGTGGTCAACTGTCAAAATTCGCAGGACAAGGGTCCCCCAGAAGGCAATAGTGCCCGTGGGTAGGCCAAGGCCCTATTCCATAATAATACTAAATATGCATTTCATACCCAAAGCCTCATTAAGAGCAAGTTCTCAAATCACAGCGAGTTCATATATACTTCAGCGACATCTATGAGTTAATAATTCAAAGCTCTTTGCCCTTGCCCCTACTTGGTCGCTGGCTTGCAAACAAACTGACTGTATTACTGCGGGGATGTTGAAACTGCTTGACCCCAAGCATGTATTGACATGCCCAGTGAACACAAAACATTTGTATGACTTTATGCAATGTTGGACCAACGTCGAAGACGTTGGGCCGACGTTGTATAAATGTTATACAAATGTCTTGTGTTTGCTGGGCAGGAGGACTTTCTCTCAAACATTGTACATCTATTCAATGCTGGTTCAATGTTGGGCCAGCGTCGCAGACGCTGGCCTAGCATTAAAACAGCATTGGATCAATGTCCCGTTTAAGTAGTTGTAATCAGTTTAGTGGCTATATTAATGCCGTCAATCTGTACTTAATAGGCTACTGTTGGCCTACACTTGACCGTCCCAGGCATGCGCGTCTTGCAGTTGAATGATTCTATGAACTTAGCTATCGTTGGCCTAACTTTTATATAATTATAGTCACAGAACATGGCCCTAAAAATCGTCAGGACCAGATGTTTTTTAGTCGTCACAGCTGTCACAAGAACACAATATAGAGAATGTCATCCGGCAGATTCGAATTCAGCACACCCAATTTTGTAAAAAAGAGTGATGCAAAATTCACATTTATGTTGTCAGTGCAGGTGTTTGTACCACTGACTGCTCGCACAGAAAACACAAAACATATATAAATTAACGTTTATTATATTGAAAAAGCATAAGGTTGGTTTGATAAATATAAAAATATATAATGAAATTATATACTTTATTATCGTATGTATACTCAATAATAATTTATTGAATTATAGGATGTCATTTTATCATGTTTATCCTGTGACAAACATCTAACTTTTTGATGACACGTAATTTTAACTCTTCCTTCAACGACTTCCCCCTGATGAAACTACCCCCAGAAACCGACTTCTTTTTTAAGGAGGACCCCTGAAGTATCCCCTGGGTACCATACAGGGTAAAGATATGCTCATACGCTCATCGCACAAATTTAAAATGCAAGAGAACATTGCGTCCATGCCACTGGTTGGCGATTTTCAACCATGCATGTGATATAATATCCCCTTTTCAATTAATGCATGTATACATGTAGAATTCGCATAAATGCGAAATTGGTAAAGGAAGGTAGTTTTCGCATAAAGGCGAAATTGGTAAAGGGAGAGTTAAGGGGAGAATGATTTACAATAAATTGCCCAAAATGAGTCCATCAAGATATGGTAAAATCCTTCATGACAATGAATATGATCTTCATGCCCATCAGGACATATAGAGCTTGACATATTATATAGATCGAAGAAAGGAAATATGTTGTAATCATCCTTCAGCAATATATTATTGGAAAGTTTTAAAAACTGTATATTTTGTCTGTGGAATTGCTCACCGATGGTATACGTTTCACCGTTATCTGATATTCTGACAAGTGCGTGCTCCTCGTCCTGTTTTTCATCACAATATGCCATGTGAGAAAACCAGAAAACACGTGTTTTACGAGGCAATAACGACATGACTTTTTTCATCAGCCAGATCTCCTGTTCGATCCATATTGAAATATTGTGTTTAAACAAGTGAGCAGAAGATCCAAGTATTATAATATCAGGATTCATTTGTGCAGCATAATCTCCAAGGATGTATTCTTCTAATGTTGTTATATTTTGGTTTGAAACATCGGGGCACAATTTACTTTCTCCATTATTGAATTGAACAGGACTTTGAAGATGTGTCATCATTATATAATGAACCTCTAGCCTAAAATATAAATCTAATTTGATAGCTTTTTCGCACATATATGCTCGTCTGAAAATCCATGGACAAAATTTAATTGTTTTATGTTTGTCCCGATTAGGCCAATAGCTTAGTGGGGTGTTGTTATTAACATCTTTACATGTAAAATTATGACGATTTTGTAAAATCCTTATAAATGTACCTGTTGGATAGCGAATATTAGAATCTCCCAAAAGAAGTATTTTCTTCGTGTTTGTTTTCTGTAGACAAGACATAAGCGAAGAGTCATTTTCTAATTGTATTTTGCAAATACCTGGACTGTAGAACGCGGTTGAAGAAGCATTATTATAATTTGTGCCTAATTCCACAAACCGGCCACTGTTTGTGAAAGTTTTGTGTTTTTTAATGTAGTTTTTAATGAAGGTAAATGTACAAATCGCTTCACTTCTAGTAGTTTGTGTCACATATGCTGTATGTTGAAAACTGAATAGATCGTGGCCACTTGGCGAGAAGAACACAAACCACCAGAGAAAGGAGGTCCCAAATAACATACACAACCACATCAGCTTTCTGTTTTCCATTCTAGTAGTAAACCTGAAAGACAGAAAAAACATTTACATTGTTCAAAACTAATTAAATAAACCAATATCTATTATTAGTAATTATAGCTTTTGTATTATGTAATATAATATTGAATATTATATTATTATTCTTTTTTTTCTATCGCGTTTTTATGTGTCTTCACGACTTCCCTGTCATTTGAATGGCCTGGAGGTCTAGATTGTTTTCCTTCACTCACCCGATGAGGCTGTATATAGGCTGCCGTGCAAAGTCAATATGCAGTATCTGCTTATGTGAGCAAAATGTTTTCAATTTTCAGAAATGCCCACCTGAAATATGAAATGTAACATTTTAACTGATAAGTATGTAGGCCTACAAACATGTAGTTAAAGTGACACAATCAGGCTAAAATCCCAAAAAATTGTGATTTTATTTTGTCTTCTTAATATGACGCGAGAGACACACCCAGTGAGCAATCCGTGAATGATTTGATAGAAAGTTTTACTAATTTGGTACAGGAACATGCTGACCCATTATTTTCTCACACTACAGTAATTACCGACTCACCCCGTTCTGATAAAACATGTAATGTTAATTGGATGTCTGATGAAAGTTTAAATTTAAAGAAGGAATTTTTAGGTTGTTTAAAGGATTTTCGAAACATAAAAACTGATGAACTACGTAAAAAAATGGTGAAGGCCCGATCAAAATATTCAACTTGTGCAAGGAAATGCAGATATGATCATGATAGACATATAACACTTAGACTTCAACAAACAGAGAAGAGTAATATTAGAGAATTTTGGAAGATTTTACGACCCAAAAATAAAAATAGATCTGAAAATTCATGTTCATTAACCTTGAATGACTTTGGTAAGTACTTTAAGACACTAGGAAACCCTGACGATGTTGTTATATAGCAGACGATGATGTTTATGAATATTTACGTAGCTATAATGATGGTAACGTTGAAGTTTTGTATGAAGAGTTGAATTATTCTATTACAATTGAGGAAACGATAAATGCTATAAAAGGTTTAAAATATGGTAAAAGTGCTGGACCAGACCTGTTGATAAATGAATTTTGTGGAGCATTAACGGATAAGCTTACATTACTCTTCAACATTGTTCTCAATAGTGGTTATTTCCCAAACAAATGGACAGAGGGTGTTATCGTGCCGATTCACAAAAAAGGGAGTAAAAATTTAGTAGATAACTACAGAGGTGTTACGTTATTAAGTACTTTAGGTAAGCTGTTTACGAGATTACTAAACAACAGGCTTTCATTTTGGGCTGATACTTACGGTATTCTAATTGAAGAACAGTACGGGTTCAGAAGCGGTCGTTCAACTGTGGACAGCATATTTGTCTTAAATAGTTTTAGGTAAAGGTGAAAATATTTATTGTGCTTTTATTGACTTTCGTAAAGCCTTCGATTATCTAAACCGAGATTGTTTATGGTATAAAATGCTTCATAATGGTATACGTGGTAAAATAATTTATATGATACGAAGTATGTACAGTGAAGTTAAATCCAGAGTCAAATATTTAGGAAGGCCATCGGAAGATTTTCATAGTTACTTAGGAGTACGACAGGGAGAAAGTTTGTCTCCATTTTTATTTTGTTTATATGTTAACGATTTAAAAGAAACTTTAGTGGATAGAGGTATAGAAGGTGTTAGCATTGACGACTTTAGATTGTGTTTGCTTTTGTATGCTGATGATTCTATTATTATATCGAGTAATAAAGAAGAGTTACAGAGTAGTTTAGATATTTTACACGATTACTGTGAAAAATGGCATCTATATGTAAATGTACAAAAAACGAAAATTGTTGTATTTAGAAAGGGAGGGCGCTTGTCAATGAATGATTTCTGGTTTTATGGTGATTTTTTTAATAGAAGTAGTGGATTCTTTTCAATATTTGAAATTGTCATACACTGGAAAATTATCATGTGCACAACAAGATTTAGCCAGCAGAGGTCTGAGAGCAATGTACGCCTTACGTAATAATGTCTCGCAATTAGTCGACCCAGATGTAAATATGTTGTTAAATTTGTTTGATAAAATGGTGACACCAGTGTTGTCTTACGGCTGTGAAGTGTGGGGGTTTCACACTTCATCAGCTATAGAAAGAGTTCATTTAAAATTTTGTAAGTTGGTGTTAAAGGTTTCAAAATCAACATGCAATGAAATGATATATGGCGAGCTAGAAAGATATCCTTTAATTATAGAGAGAAAAGTTAGAATTTTATCATATTGGTTGAAAATTGTTCATAATGAATCAAGTTTACTTGTACAGAAAGTTTATTCATTAATGTAACCCGAAATCCTATGTTGGAAAACTGGGCATCACTAGTCAGAAAACTATTATGCAGTATAGGATGTAACGAAGTGTGGTTACAGCAAGGTGTGTCAAATAGACATTCATTCCTTAGGCAATCTAAAAAAAGACTACGAGACATCTACATTCAAAATTGGTCGGAGTTGACTAATTTAAAATCAAGTTGTCTACTCTATAAACATTTCCATGTCGATTTTAAACTGTCTAAATATTTGATTCTTGTAAATGTGAAGAAGCATCGACTCGCACTCACTAAATTTAGACTCAAAAGCCACAAATTACCAAATATTATTAAGGGAAGGGGGCGGGCTCGTTTACCATATAATGAAAGGCTATGTGACACATGTGATACATTAGGCGATGAATACCACTGTATATTTGAATGTATAAAGACTGAACATATTAGACACATTCTACCTGACTATTATATACAAAATCCATGCATGTACAAATTCATACAACTTTTATCAAGCGAAAATAAAGCTGTCATTAGAAAATTAGCTAAATTTGTTTACCTGATGAATATATAAATGTGGCGATATGTATTGTAACAATATTGTGATACCCTGCCCTCAACTCATGTTCATTCACTACACTTTGCTTTTTGTTTTGTATGCACACAGACTGTCTAGCCTATTGCTAATAAACTATTACTATGCTGTAAACATGTCTATATAGGCTATAACTGCAAACGTTTTTTTCAATTTTTGTGTTGCGCATTTACCAGATAAACGGGATATAGAGACGAAATTCCCAATTTCTTATTTCGGACATGCATGTCCAAAATAAGAAATACGGTAATTTCGTCTCTATGGTATTTCATAGATTTGCTTTTTCTTAAAAAGTGTCTACGGCCATTATAAATAATTAATTCTTTCAGTGCGAGGAACGTCTTTAGACGTCAGATTTTGGCGTCTTTATACGTACAATTCTACTAGGCTATAATGACGTAAATACAGTTTAACAATGGAAAGTATTTTGACAAGTCATTTGTCAAATATTTCTAGTGCGATCTATTTACCACGTATTACCATGGGAGTGAATTCTAACGAAATGTTGAAAAGGTATGGGCTGAAAATTGGGAAAATTAAACTAAGGGTTGAATGTTTTACAAGATAGTGATGACAGCCATATTATATTAATACATGGTCATGACCTCAAGTGTCGCGAAGGAGTTTATAGTGTGCAAAAATCAGTTTGAAATATTATCTTTTTTTCTGCCAAAAGACGAACATTTTTTTTTTTTTAATGTGATGGTAGACATCTTACATTTAATCATAGCTTATGCTAGAACAGAAAATAGTGTCGCAAATGAGTTTCGCATGCGAAACATAATTGTTTAATTGTCATTACACATCGTTTTCTGCCAGAGAGAAAGTAAATATGTATATATTACAAGTGAGCAGTGGCAGCCATCTTGAATATATGATAGAACAGTATTTCAGAACAAGAAGATAAAGATACGAGCGGTGTATAAAGTGAGTTTCCAATGCGATATATACTTTAAAAAGTGATATTACACATCGTTTAGCACAAAAAGGAAAATAAATAATAATTTTACAAGATGGCGCTGGCGACCATTTAAAATTATGCATGAACAAAACTTCAAAATTAAAAAGTGTCAGAATTGACTTTTCATCTGAAATTCCCATTGAAAAGTGGTATTGCACGTCGTTTTTTGACAAAAAGTGAACATAAATATTTTTCTAAGATGGCAGTGGCGGCCATCTTAGATTTATACACGAGCAAGATCTCAAAATAGAAAAAAAACAGCGTCAGAAAGCTAGCATGCCAAATGCAATTTTAAAAGTGGTACTATACATCTCTTTCTGAGAGCTAGTGCAAGAGTTTCGGCCATACTAGTATTTCTGATAGATGAAAAGCAAAAAGTCCGCCAAAGGGAACTTTTTGAGAAAAAGCTAATTTATGGAATACCATAAATGATTGTTGGTATATTTATTTGATTCATTGAGAATGTGAATACCATCAACTGCTATGATTATAAGCTACTGTGTGTGGGGAGTCACCAGAGCCAGTCACCAGATGTCGCCCTCAGCCTGCTATGTGTCGCTTTAGTCACTAGAGGTCACTAGAGGTCACGCTCTGTCGACTTGGATTGAATCTCCCCATGTTGCTGTGCAAAAAAATGTTCACCTAAAATGTACACCCGTGTGAGTTTTTCAAACTGAATTTATAGTTTTTTACCCACCTCCGTACTTCTTGTACACCGTCATTTTTTGGGGTAATTTTTCTTTTTTTTTTGATTGAACAGGTTTTAACCATTTTCCGCCTTTTTTGCGACGGTGATACCGTTGATAATAATTTCGTGAAATTGTCACAGTTACAGTTAACATTGGCTACTCTTGTAGTGTTATTATTAATCATTACAATGAACATTTTCAGTGAATACATATATTTTACTTTACTCTGTATTAGGCTAGGAATTTAATCCTAAATGGGGCTTAGAAATCAAGTCAGTGGGGGGGGGGACGGGATGTTACAAGCTGTCACCTATTTCTATGTTGTTCCAGGGTCCTACCTAGTCAATTTAAGCCCATATGATACTTGCTATTTTGCTTTTGCTCATAATTATGCCCTATTTTGTGAAAGACACTACGAATTAGCCGATTATATGAAAAAAACACGAAATTGTAAATAAAATTAATTTGTAAATTTGGGTAAATACGATAGAGCCAATTATACGAAAACAACAAAATCGTTAATAATATTTCATCCAGAATATCTACAATCTTCATAAAGGTGTCAAAAGTACACAATAATGAGTCGCATCATATTATTACAATTTAATTATTCATTACTTGCTTTTTGATGTTGTAAAATACAAAAAATAACTGTGAAATACAAAACATGTGTAACTTTCTGAATGCTACTCGGAAATAAACCCTAAATCTGTCCTTAAAGAGATGTCTTACATGCTGTCAAACATTCAAGTAGTGTGCTATGGCCTATTCTAGGCATTCAGAGCCCAGATGACCCTTGTTATATTTATTTTCTAATAACTTTGACCTATTTTGTGAAAAGTTACTCGATTAAATTCAATTGATTATACGATAAAAAACACAGTAAATGCCGAAAGGACACATCATATTGATCAACTTTATGTAAAAATTTCTAACTTTTTGTGTTGTAGAAGGCAAACAAAATACAAAAAAACAATACACATTGTTGACAGTTCTATTAACCCGTTGACTACAAGATTATTATGCTACTGCGCTGTTTCTGAAACGAGATTATTTTATGACGTCATAGTTATCAATCGGACCCGGAGATCTCCGGGGCTCGTATCTGAATGGTCTCCCTAAATCGCGGAGATCTCCGGGGCTCGTCACAAACGGGTTAAGATGCGTGAAGATTATGCAAGAAATAAACGTCGGGCAGTCAGTAGTAGTGAAAATCCTGATCGGTGATATCAAACGTTGTTTTGGGCAGTAAGTGCTACAAGACTCTTATGTATCCTGTCAACGTTTATTCATTAACCCCAGCAGTTACACTTCAAACACACTGCACTTGTTGGCCTACCAGGGGAGCCCACACAGAAAAGTGGCTCTGAAAACCTCGCCGCAGCACCACCTCACAAAGCAGCAACGCCACCTTGGCCAATCAGAAGCACATCAGTCTTATCTTTGAAACAAGTCGTGGGATCTCATTGGCCCTCAAAGGATATAAATCCAATAGCTGGCACTCACATTTGCAGAGCCCAATTCATAAAAGAGCTCCAGGTGGGAATATTCGGACACCTACAAGTCTCCGTAGTTATATCTTGGTGGTTTCCACATAGGTAATAATTTTATAAAAGGCATAGGACATAATGTTACAACTCAGGTCTACACGGAATTCGGGTTAAGAGCTCTGTATTTTGGCCAAATACAACTGAGAACAACGTGATGAATAAATTGTACAACCACATGGTCAGTGCATACGCATGGGCAGAGCAGCACAGACTTACCAAGAAGCGGGGATTGGAAACAAGCTTCTAAACAAGTAGTAGGGCCTACATTATTTTGATGATGACTGTGGAATTGTGACACTGTACATTTGGTGAATGCACCAGAAAATGCAGAATCTATGAACTACAGGTAAAAACTGACTGGACATAATACATGCAGTTAGTCCTAATATTACTCTCCATGTTGCGACATGTTGCTGTGGTTTGCCTAATATGATCATACCAAATATATACCCTGGGGTACTGTTCATGCTGCTGACACAGAGCAGCTCGAAATATCTTGCCCAGATATCTAGCAGCAGTTCAGAGTTGGGCTTGGAGAATGTAAACACAGTTGGGAAAGACCTAATTGGCATAAAACAGTCAGACAGTGCAAGAGTTCCATCTATGACTTGGAAACTGAAGACACAAACAACTCCTTCTTCCAACAAGCAACTACAAAAGTCAAGAGTCAAAGTGCACTTGCTGAACAGTTTGTGCAATTCCCAATCTCGATCACGTGAAATGATTAGTGAACTTCACACTAGTGAGCGTCAACAAATACTACGATCTAGTGGTACTAAACATCACAAGTTTGACTGAGGTCTATGCCATGTTACCAATCAAACACAAGGATGAGGAACATTGGAAAAATATATGATTTGCTGTTTTAAATCTACTGCAGTTATGTTTTTCAACCAACAAAATTCATGGACGACCTATTGGGCTGTGTCCACGTGACACTGGTGAGAAAGCACTCCCAGCTTGATTTTCTAAGCCAATGTTAGTTCAATGTGGAACCGACACAATGCTGTTTGGAGGAGCACAATATCAGCCATGTGTGTGGCTTCAAGCAGATATTGCTTGTCCCAGATAGGAATCACCAATTAAAAAGGGTTTGTAGGTCTACAAGGATTCTGAGACTGGCAAACTGTATCCAAAGCTGAACTCGAGTGATTTTACAGATATTTGAATCCGTCGGGAGCTCGCCTTACAATACTCCTAGGACTAGTATCAAACGTCCAGGAATAGTGGGTCACCGGATGATAATAGTAGTTACTTGAGCAGTAAGTGATACACAAATTAGGCACAGAGACGTTTTATTCATTCATTCCAGCAGGTGCACCTTACACTAGACTCGATGCCTCTACGACCAGAGTGCTTGCTTAAGTGATTACACGAGTAGCTAAATTATGTCGGTCAATCGGATACACACCAGCTCTCAAGGCGAATCCACTAAAACCTTTGCGGGATCCCATTGGTCATCAGCACACACCGGTCTAATTATCAGTCCTGCTAATCATAGACTCCCAGATAGAGTTCTGATGTTGATATCTCATTTTTTGCAGATTATCTACGTTTTTGCTTATACCACAAAAATGAGACAAATTATTAAATTTAAAGAGAGAACCCTGGCACAATATATGAATACTTGGTAACATGTAAGACATGAAAGTTTGATATTTCAAAATTACACATAATTATTTATTTTTGTCGTTATCGTTTTGCCTTTATTGTAATATTATGATGTGGCTCAATAATCTGCACATTTTGGTACCTTTATGAATGCTCTATCTATTTTAGTGAAAATTATATTGATGATTTTGTTGTTGTTGATGTACAATCGGCTAAATCGTAATAATTCACGTTAACAAACCAGGTCATAATTATAAGGGAAATCTAAATATCAAGGGTCGTTTTGTCTATTTTTACCCTGAAAGGATCCTGACAAAACATTTAAATGTTTCACAGCGTGTAACCATGTTAGTCATGTTTCAAAGTTTCCAGTGATATTCATTAAGTCTTTAACTGCTTCATTACTATTTAACATTTTCCTTTCATTTGAAGTTGGCATTGCTCACGCAATTGCCAACTTCAAATGAAAGGTAAATACCTCCTCACTTAAAAATTAAACCTGCTAAATTTCACAATGGGGGCTTTACGCAAGATTTATACATGCATATTTGTTCAATTTCTGTCAAATTTCAGTTGTGGAAAAACAGTATGAATGCGCTTAAAAGCGTCGCCCGCACTCAAAGGGTTAAATAAAGTGTAATAATATGACGTGGTTCATTATTCTGCACATTTTGATACTTTTATAAAAGCTCTAATAATTCTAGATTTAATTTTATTACAATTTCGTGTTTTGTCATATAATCGTCTAATTCGTATTGACCGGCTTTCACAAAATAGGTCATAATTATGAGGAAAATCAAAATAGCAAGTGTCATATGGGTTTAAATTGACCAGTAGCGACCCTGAAACGGAATAGAAATGACAGCTTGTTACATTCCGTCCCCCCGGACTTTATTTTTTGCATTATATTCCCAGTCTATATCTGCCATGAGACGTAGGCCTATATAACACATCGCAACAAATGTAAAGTTTCAGTTAATGTAAACATAAACAGTCATGTTTGCCATCGCATGTATAGGCCCCTATACCTACTTCAAAGTCTTTTGTTGTGTTAATTTTGTTCACGATGTGCATTCTTAGCACGAAAATATATACCGACAGTATAAAAATGGACGTTCGTAGTAGGCTCTATAAAAAGTGTACACTTTTATGAATAAAAGATTTACTGTAGGTTAAAGGGACATGCCCAGATCTAGTTTTTAATTTTTTGTGCTGCGCATTCACCAGTTAGGATAGATATAGAGACGAAATTCCTGATTTCTAAATAATGACAACCATGTCAAAAATAAGAAATACGGGAATTTCGTCCCCATATCTAGCCTAACTGGTAAGTGCGCAGCACAAAATTCAAAAACTTTCTCAGTTCTAGTCTATGGACAAGTTTACATCATATGGTCATATTATTATGTTAAAATAAAATCACCGATTTTTTTATGATTTTAGACCTGGGCATGTCCTTTAACACACGTATACTCATTTGACAATACAGATGCAGTTTACCCTTTCAAGCTTGAAATTACCATTGTCATCTTCATCCACTACAAACCGCGAATTGCTGTCGCAACTCCCGACTTGTAGTGAATGAAGATGACTTGAAGTGGGTGACAGATAGAAAAAAACAATTGATATTATAAACCAGTTGCATAAAAAATTGGTCTAAACCCCCTGATTTTTAGGAAACTAAGTCATTCGTCAGGGATACAAAGTGATGCTTTATTGTATCGTGAAGGTTTAACGGGTTAGCCCTTACAGCGCGGGGATCGACTTTAGACGTCAGAATCTGCCGTCTGTAGACGTCAGATTCTGACGTCTAAAGTCGATCCCCGGGCTGTAAGAGTAATAATATTTACAATGGCCGTAGACCCATAACATAGGTATTCAAATGAATCAGAAAGAGCTAACTAAGACATTTTCAAATTGAAAAAGAAACCTTTGGTCTCCCAAGGTATTCCTAAAATGATTCAGCGCTTTAAGGGTTGAAGGGTTAAGCCGAACTAGATAGAAAGCAGCTGTACAACGCAGGCCTACACGACCCGTGTCACTCGATCATCCGCGTCTTATGCCAATTTGAGCAGAATCATATGATTGCCAAGAACAAATCTGTCTCTATTGAATCCGTAAATCTTGATATAGGCCCCTATATCACAGGGGAAGAGATTACATCAAGTTGAATGCAATAACAAATAAGTAACAAAACATCATACCTAAATAGTTAAGGCACTATTTTGCTGCCAAAAGGAACTGATGCTATATTGTGACTCATTTTCTACACATAGATGTCGCTCAGGTAAACCGCCGCTCTCTCTCTGAGATCAGAATGATTGTGACCTAGCATGAACACTGATATTATTTAGTCACAGGGCGCAGTGGTCAGGCTAATTGTGACCGTGAAACACCACAAAGGTGAAAATCGATACAGAAAATGTGTGCACAACTTGAAGAAGCGGTAAACATTTTCTGATAAAAGTGGACTGTGATTTCAATAGAGAAGGGGGACACCTAGTAACCGGGGCGGATCCAGGTAGGAAAGGGGGGAGGGTGGAGTCACAGGGGTGAACATGTCCTTGTGGGGGCCCTATACGGTGCAGTGGTTAAAGCTCCCTGCTTGGAAAGTCGGAGATCGCGGGTACGAACTTCACTCTGGCCTTCAAGTATCAAAGAAACAAAATGTTTCCTGCCCGCTCACTCGTAATGATTCAATATTGTGGGGGACCTCCGTGACCGAGAGGTAACGCGCTCGACCGCAGACCGCCAGGGCTCGACTTTCTAATCCTGTGTCTGGCGCTCGATTTTCTATGTGCCCTTTTTATCTTTCGGTAACCCTGTTCTTTCTCTAGTCTGGACCCGCCCTTGGGGGATTCAGCCAGCTCTCGACTCATGGCATTGAAAAGAAGTTCAATGCTTCCTTTTACTGGAGAGACTCAGCCCAACATATTTTCCAAGCTCGTGTCCTAAAAGAGCCATACCCAGTAAACACGAGGCATTGAACCAATGCTGTTCTAATGTTGTCCCACCGTCTTCGACGCTGGGCCAACATTAAAACAATATTGGTTTAATGCGTTGTATTTGCTGGGAAAAGATCAATCTGATCATAATGTGCCTTTTCGGTATTAAAAGCTTCTGCGAAGCAGGATATTAATCACGATGAGAATTATTTATTGAGAATGTGCTGTGCGAAAGCAAACAGCGGTAACAGCTCACTTTAAAAATAAGCAGTTACCGCTGTTTGCCTTCGCAGTGCAGGTGACAGGTGATCCGGAAATAAAAACACTGCGGGAGGTCACATTGCTTCTCACTGTGTGCACCACGGCGTGTTGTCAGATCTCCAAGGCCAAAATGCAGTAAGTAGACAATATTAAGGGCCTGTCACACCTTGGCGATCATCGTCAACGATCGCGTAACGCACGAAAAGATCAGCCGAACGCTGGTGAACTCTGTCCATCGCCGGACCACCGTTATGCTATCGCCGTGTGCGTTTATATAGCGATCGTTGTTGATCGCACATGAACGCTGATGAACGCTGAGAGTTTGAACTGCCCGCTTACTCGTAATGATTCAATATTGTGGGGGACCTCCGTGACCGAGAGGTAACGCGCTCGACCGCAGACCGCCAGGGCTCGACTTTCTAATCCTGTGTCTGGCGCTCGATTTTCTATGTGCCCTTTTTATCTTTCGGTAACCCTGTTCTTTCTCTAGTCTGGACCCGCCCTTGGGGATTCAGCCAGCTCTCGACTCATGGCATTGAAAAGAAGTTCAATGCTTCCTTTTACTGGAGAGACTCAGCCCAACATATTTTCCAAGCTCGTGTCCTAAAAGAGCCATACCCAGTAAACACGAGGTATTGAACCAATGCTGTTCTAATGTTGTCCCACCGTCTTCGACGCTGGGCCAACATTAAAACAATATTGGTTTAATGCGTTGTATTTGCTGGGAAAAGATCAATCTGATCATAATGTGCCTTTTCGGTATTAAAAGCTTCTCCGAAGCAGGATATTAATCACGATGAGAATTATTTATTGAGAATGTGCTGTGCGAAAGCAAACAGCGGTAACAGCTCACTTTAAAAATAAGCAGTTACCGCTGTTTGCCTTCGCAGTGCAGGTGACAGGTGATCCGGAAATAAAAACACTGCGGGAGGTCACATTGCTTCTCACTGTGTGCACCACGGCGTGTTGTCAGATCTCCAAGGCCAAAATGCAGTAAGTAGACAATATTAAGGGCCTGTCACACCTTGGCGATCATCGTCAACGATCGCGTAACGCACGAAAAGATCAGCCGAACGCTGATGAACTCTGTCCATCGCCGGACCACCGTTATGCTATCGCCGTGTGCGTTTATATAGCGATCGTTGTTGATCGCACATGAACGCTGATGAACGCTGAGAGTTTGAACAAGTTCAAAACTTTCAACGCACACCAGCGTGTAAGAGAAAACGCTAGATAAGCGTTGGGTGGTTGTTACTCAATCGTTCCATATGCTGGAGGAGCGTTACTTGATAGCTGTACACGCTATGGAAACGTTACTCGATCGCTGTACTTTATTGCTTATAAATCATAATAGGCATATCATATATATATATATTACACTTCATGTTGAATCACTTAAAACCAGAAAAATAAAGTCATAAATTATTGTTACTGATAGTTCAGTGCATTTATAAAAAATTGTGATCAGCTGATCAAATATGATACAATAATAAATAATATATTCTTAAAATCTACTTTTATTCAATATAGGCCTTTAACACGAGAAAATGTTAAATTCAAAATAACTTATACCAAAAGACTTCTAAACTGTCTGACAAAACTTCGTTTGAAAATTCAATATTATTTCCCCATGGTTTAACATATTAAAAAAGATAAATTTACCGCTAGAAATCTACTAAAACCAATGAAATACTGCAGTAAAACATAGTGGTTTTAAAGATAAATCATGTGATCGTGGCTGTGCGCTGCGAAACGTCGCGCACACGTTGGCAGTCGCTCCCCAGTCGTCGAGTGCGTTATACATGTAGGCTACATGCGTTACTCATGCGCATTCCCACGCTGGCAGTCGCTGTTGATCGTTGGCGATAGAATAAGTAAACGGATTATGCGATGTGCTTTCTTCAGTCGTCAATCACGTACGCTACTCATGCGCAAATGAACGGAGAGGAATGGGAATTTAGGTCACGATGCCTTTCACATAGCTGGACTATTCAGGGGCCAGAATCAACCTGTTGATCAGGTAACTGCCGCTGCTTTACTGAAATATGGGCAAAAGTGTACATGACCTATGCGCGTTTTTTCAATATATGTGATATCTACAGAAAGCTACTGGCACAGGCCTTCACGTGGATGTAGCGCATATTTTCTGTCCGATCTTTGAAAAATGCACAAGAGAGCCTTAAGTTGGTATTTTAACCCCCAATTTTACCTATTTTTCATATTTGTTCAGCAAATAGTCAAAATACTTTTCTCTCAGCAGATTTGTGTATGATATAGGGCCTATATGTTTAGTTTTGATTCAAACATGTTCTAGAACTATTGTGGACCTAAAATAAACCCATTTGGAATAAAAATATCGAGTAATGTGAATATATTACATGTTATTTTGGTTAGACTTAAAAATATGCTCGCATTTTTTCAGGCCCGGAAAAATTGACGGTATCTTACACTTTCGCCCCACAGAGAAGTCAAATTTTGAGCTATATCAATATAGGGCTTATGTAACATCAATGGAAAGCTACTGGCACATATATACAGTTGAAAGCAATGCATTCAGAGAAGCTACCATGTTGACATCTGTACATTTACAGGCGCCTCTATTGGAATATATCTGGCCAGGCATTAAATGGACAGCAGAGCTTGTTGTCGTTGACAATTTACAGTACACCAACTGTTACAGTTGAATCCGGAGCACTGTCACCCTTGTCAAGAATAAATTATCTGAGATTGAGAATAGGTCTTAATAAGATTCCATGTAAGCTTCTATGTGAGATGCATCGTAATACTCTATCTCAAATAACCTTGGTTAAAAAAAAATACCCCCGGCTGATATTTGATCCATGCCTGGGACAAACATTCCCGCATTTATCTTGGTTAGGATTAGCTAACAATCCTTTGGTTGGAACCCACGAAGACGGTTTTTTTTCCTCTGAGAAAACAAGGGTTCAAATGTTATATGTGTCCTCTTGTGGATTAACTACCATTATTAACCCTTTAATCGCCAAATTATTCAATTTGAATTTTCACCCACTTGAAGTTGTGTCTCGCTGACGCGATCCAAAACTTCAAGTGAGTGAAAATTATTCAGATTTGACAAAATGGAGGTCAACTCTTGTCAAATATTGCTGATTGATGTCACATTTTATCTTGAACATATTTAAAATGTCGTACTTAATGTGCAAATAAAAAATGATAGCCCGAATATATGCTGCACCGGCGGTTAAAGGGTTAAGCACCATAGATATTAGTGATAATGAGATAGGTGTCATTCCCGATGGTGTTTTTGGCGGCCTTGTTAATTTAAAATCCGTTGTCATTGGCGGCACAAACTTACATTATGTTACACAACAAATAGCGTTATTACCCATGTTGAGCACTTTACACCTCAGAAGAAGTAATAATTTCACATTCAAATTTGGCCCTAATTTCAGACAAAGCTACAATCTAGAAAAAACATTTATTTAGAGGAATTTAACTACGCCCATATGAACACGGCAAACTTTAAAAATCTTTGCAATAGCAATATTCAAACTATTTTTTTTACATGTTTATATGCAATCTGTTGCAGACGGGTCTTTTAATTTATTTCCTAATATATCACGATTTTATGTCATGCAGAAATCCAGTTGAAGGAATGCAACATATCACAGAAAGCTTACCCGGACCACTCTCCGCTCTTACGCTCAGCGATATCGACATTTCTGCTATCAATTCGTCTACATTTCAGACATCTTCCAATTTTAATAATTTGGTCAAGTTGGATCTTTCGCAAAACGAGTTAAAAATAATAGGCGGTTTTTCACAAATACTGGATTACACAAAAACGTGTTGCAAATTTAACCCCATTACAGCTGTTGGATACGGTTACAACAATCTCGCATCAATTCCCAATATGGTTGATGCGGGTTTATCTAGTAATCAAGAATCCTTGCTGATTCCTAATAATGCCATAAAAGAAATCACCACAAAAACATTTACCAATTTGTTCAGTCTACAAATTATTAATATGAATAAAAATGGTATTCGCCTGATAAGTACTAGTGTTTTTGTTGGACTAAGCCAGCTGAAAATTCTAACTATCGAGACAAATTATATCACCTCATTGCGATCAAACATTTTAGATCCTTTAATATCTCTCAAGGAAGTTCATCTTAGACAAAACAATATTGTGAATATTGCGTCCGACATATTTGAATACAATCAGATGTTGACTTACCTAAGCTTGAGGAATAATCCTTTACTAGGAGCCTCAACATTGTCACCTGATATATTTAGTAATGTGTCAAGTTTAGGACTTCTGGATATCAGTGGTAGTGGACTGTATTCAACCTCTCTCAACATGCTAGCCAAATAAACCACTCTGGAAACACTTTATCTTTTACATGTACATATCGTCGCCTCGGAGCTAAAGGATCCTATCTGACGCTCGTCAGAGTGGCAGATAGGATCCTTTAGCTCCGAGGCGACGATATATGGATCCAGCTGCATTCAAACCATTAACATCTTTGAAAAGTTTGGGTATGGCAGCTAATAAATAAACGAGTCCGTTTTGGAGCCACTAGTTTCGCTTGAGGAAATAGATTTGTCCGGTAATCCATTCACCTGTATTTGTGACACGTTTTGGCTCAGTCAATGGGTGATATTTACGGATCTTAACATTCTAGACTTCACCTGATATGGAAGCTATTCATGTGCTTCTCCAGCTAGCGAAAGAAGTAAATATATTCTGGATTACATGTCACAGATTAACTGTGTGTCAAGATTTGGATTCTACCTGACATTGTACATATGTGCAGGAGTAAGTCTTTTTGTTATTATTGTAGCAGGAATTTTCAGATTTCGATGGTATTTTAAATACTACTTATATCTGATACGATCCAGACGTCGCCATCTTCTGGATCAACAAGATCAACGTATTTACCAATATGGCGCCTTTGTCTGCTACCATAATGCTACACTTAAATGGTTCATTAATAAACTAATGTTACTACCCCAAATGGTGTATAAACACGGATTCAAGTTGTGTCTACATGACAGAAACTGGCCTGTTGGTGACGCCATTGTAGATACTATTGTCAATAATAGGCCTATAGAAAACAGCAGGTGACAAATAAGTTTGCTCGAAGCGCTTGGTGCACAGAAGAATTAGAACTGCCATTTAGTCGTGTGGTGGACGAACAGAGAAATTTGTTGTTAGTGGTGCTAATGGAAGAGATCGAGCCGAGAAACAAAACTCAGTCCGACTTTACGACAGCTACTAACAACTAGTAGAACTTATCTCCCATGGACGGAAGGTGGGAACAAAGAAAAACGCTTTTGGGATGCTCTCAAGTCCTCGAATGGTTCAATGAACTAGAATAACCATCTTAATACGTTTTGATACTAAAAATAATGATACACAATTATCGTTATTTAGATTATTTTTCTGACTGTTTTATTGCTTGTCTTTACTTATTAGATTTGATATATTTATATATCTTTTTAAATATGTATTTGTCTTGCAGTGTCATTTTTTTCTGCTCTCACTCGAAAACCCCTGCTCAGATTATTTCCAAATATTTGCAGTAGCCTATGCATACTGGTCCTGGGGAATTTGCCAGGTAATTATTATTTTTTTTCATTTTTTAGTCTCTTCAACAAAATCCAAGATGCCGCCAAAATCCTATGTTACTCTCTAGATATTAAACCGCTTCATGGATTTGTTTCATGTTTGGCTTAAAGGAAATACCTTACCCAGGCCGAGTGCTTGTGGTGTGATTCTGATAATAAAAACTTAGATTTTTTTACGTTTTAGTATTTTTGCGGATATTTCAGTTTTGCTCATTTTGACCATCAGCAAAATTTGGTAATATAGCCATACACCCATTCTCGGATTATTTTTAAATATTACCAGTATGCATATTGGCCTTAGGAAATTTGTCCTGTAATTTTTTGGGCGTTTTTCAGCTTTTTCAACAAATCCAAGATGGTCGCCTATGTCGCTCTCTAAAGCTTGAACCACTTTATGGATTTGTTTCATGTTTGATTTAAAGGAAAGACTTTACCCTGCACATGTGCTGATTCGTTTTTGGTGTGATTCTGATAATCAAAACTTTGATTTTTTTACGTTTCAGAATTTTAACGGATATTTCAGTTTTGTTTATTTTGGCTATCATCAATATTTGGTAATATTGCTATACACCCCTGCCCGGATTATTTCTAAATATTTGCAGTATGCATATTGGCTATAAGAAATTTGCCTGGTATATTTTTTAGCATTTTTCAGCTTCTTCAACAAAATCCAAGATGGCCGCCAAAATCCTATGTCACTCTCTAGAGCTTGAACTGCATGTACATAGGATATAACTGCAAATTTTTATAATTTTTGTGCTGCGCATTCACCAGTTAGGCTAGATATAGAGACGAAATTCCTGATTTGTAATTATTGACAACCATGTCAAAAATAAGAAATGCGGGAATTTCGTCTCTATATCTAGTCTAACTGGTAAGTGCGCAGCACAAAAATTATAAAAATTTGCAGTTCTAGTCTATGTACATGTTTACATCATATGGTCATATTAAGAACCCGAAATAAAATCACCGATTTTTTGATGATTTTAGCCTGGACCAGTCCCTTTAAGGCTATCGGTCCATAGTACAAACATGATAAAACAAATACAGATTATTGTATACACATAGCTACATAGTCATTAGGCAAAAATGATAAACAAACTGTATGGTCAAGTATGAAACAGAATCGCATCACGGTGCTTGGAGGAATGATATACATATGACGCAAGTGGTTTGATTACATTTGGATCAGTAGAAGATATAATATTAACAAAACTTACAAAATTATTTTCCAGGATAATTGATATGTATTGTACGAGTACGATGGGCAGCAGAATACAAAATGGAATTCATCTTCAATAATAAATAGACAGTCCCTGACACACAATGGACAAACACGTTCAGTTATTTCTAAAAAATTACCAGTGTGTCTACCTGTCTCTATTACAAGCGAATTATTAGAACATCTTAATCTGCAAAATATTTATCTGCTTCTTTATTCTTAAAATATCAAGATACGGTTCTAGACCAAATTCTTTTTTAAAAATACTATATGTAGATAATTAACTTTCTTGAGTTTAATACTTCATTTCGCCATAATATTACAAAATATTGTTCAACCCTGTCCTCAAAGACACACAAGAACACATTTTCATCTACACACCCTGTGCCTTCCAAACATATTCAAAACCAAATTTACATAATAAGATTTTTATATTTGATGCCCATGTAACTCGACTACAATCATCCAATCCCTTCAACATTCCATAACAAGCATGTGGTAATCGATCACCAGATATTTTTCATTATTTTCAACCAGTATTTTACACATCTCTTATAATATATCACTGCGAGGGGGGTATATACCAAGCTCGCCTGTAGCAGCAGTATGTGAAGTGTGTGAGCCAAGACCTAATATTCGTTTGTAGAAGTAAAATTGTACGTTTTCAATTTCATCACAGTATTCCCATCCCCACACCTCACAACCATAAAGCAGTATTGGAGTAATCATTTTATCAAAAATAATTTTAGCAACTTCGACTGGCAAATAACCACACTGATAATGATATCTAAAAATTAAACCAATAGCTTTGCGTGCCTGAGCCGCTAATGTTTTTTTAGCTAATGCCCACTTTAGTTTATTGCTAAATATTATTCCTAAATATTTGTAAGTTCTGCCAACATCCATTTCCTCACCATTAAAATACCATTTTCACTATACGTTTAAGTTTGCCTCCTCTTCGAAAGACAACTATTTTTGTTTTTTTCATAAATTTACAATTAGCGACCACATACGACAATATTCTACAAGTACATTGATCATAAATTGTAATCTAACTACCGTATCAGAACCTTCAGCAATATCATCTGCATACAAAATAATCATTAAATTAGATACTTCCTCGTTTATATAAACGCCTTTACAACCCTTATCTCTCATCATGTCAACCAGCTCACCAATATAAAAAGCAAAGAAAAAGGGGATTAAAATTCAACCTTGTCGTGTGCCAATTGTGCAATTAAAATATTCAGTTAACCCGGCTTCAGTGCGCACACAGGATTTTAATTGACTATACATGTTTCTTAATAATACCAAAATCTTCCCATGTATGCCACATCTTTGCATTTTATACCATAAAAGAGCATGTGGAATGGTATCGAATGCCTTCGAAAAGTCAATAAACAAAACATAATTTCTACCTTTTTGCCGGCTTAAATATTTTTGTATAATTGATTGTAATACGAAAATGTTGTCAATTGTGGAATAACCTTTTTTGCATCCTACTTGTTCTTCATGTTGAACATTATGATCATTAGCCCATTTAATAAGACGGGGTTTTTTTTGTGAATAATTTCCCAACAACTGACAACAGGGAAATACCTCGAAAGTTATTCGGATCTGTTGCTGAGCCTTCCTTATGGAGAGGGAAAAGTACCGCATCGGACCATCTTTCTGGATATTGACCACTGTCCAAAATTGTATTAAATAGTATAACCAAATACGGAACAAGCACTCCACGAGCTGATTTTAACATTTGATTTAATATACCATCTTCACCGGGTGGTTTACCATTTGATAACTCTGAAATCCCGCTTATCACCTCTTCCACTGTAATCTTTTCATCTAAACCAGAGTTTGATACAACATTTCCCATGCAAGTGTTACATTCTGAATCATGTTGTCTTATATATTTGTTTACATTTTTTTCAAATTCTTTATCAAGTGAATTTGGTTGATTTAACAGTTTATTGAAGTAATCTACCCATTGTGGTGCTGATATGCTAGACTTGATAGGTGTTTTAGATCCCATCTTCTTCACCTTTGCCCAAAATTTTACTGGATTATCTACAGAATTTTGTAACTCGCTTTGACATTTAAGTTTAACTTGACCCTGTTTAATTCTGCATAGTTTGTGTATTATGCCCTCTGTAATTCTTGAAGCTCTGAGTTGATTCTGTAGTTTGGAAAGATCTGAATGCTCGTGGAGTGAATGAATGAATTGATATGATAGATCTTGGAATGATCAGAAGGATCTTAGTAATTTCATTAATTTCTTCAGTGTGCGAAAACGGATCCAATTTGTAGGCTATTCTAATCGCCTTGTTTTTAATTATTTGTAGTTTCTTGTATTTGTTGCGGTCGCTCCTAAAATTACTGGAGCGCCATATTTCAGTAGATTGCTTGATTGATTTATTCTGTATTTTAAGGCTATCGGACCATAGTACAACCATGACAAAACAAAAACAGATAATTGTATGCACATAACTACATAGTCATTAGGCAAAAATGCTAAACAAACTATATAGTCAAGTAGAGGACAGAATCGCATCACGGTGTTTGGAGGAATGATATACATATGACGCAAATGGTTTGATTACATTTGGATCAGTAGAAGATACAATATTAAAAAAACCTCCAAAATCATTTTCCAGGATAAATGATATGTATTGTTCTCTGCTTCTTTATTTTTAAAATATCAAGATACGGTTCTAGACAAATTCTCTTTTAAACATACTATATGTAGATAATTACCTTTCTTGAATTTAATACTTCATTTCGCCATAATTTTACAAAATGTTGCTTAACCCTGTCCTCAAAGACACACAAGAACGCATTTTCATCTTGTACACCCTGTGCCTTCCAAACATATTCAAAACCAAATTTACATAATAATATTTTTATATTTGATGCCCATGTAACTCAACTACAATCATCCAATCGCTTTAGCATTCCATAACAAGCATGTGGTAATCGATCACCAGACATTTTTATTATTTTTAACCAGTATTTTACACATCTCTTATAATATATCACTGCGAGGGGGGTATATACCAATCTCGCCTGTAGCAGCAGTATGCGAAGTGGTTGAGCCAAGACCTAATATTCGTTTGTAGAAGTAAAATTGTACGTTTTCAATTTGATCACAGTATTCCCATCCCCACACCTCACTTAACCATAAAGTAGTATTGGAGTAATCATTTTATCAAAAATAATTTTAGCAACTTCGACTGGCAAATAACCACACTGATAATGATATCTAAAAATTAAACCAATAGCTTTGCGTGCCTGAGCCACTAATGATTTCTTTAGCTAATGCGCACTTTAGTTTGGTGGTAAATATTATTCCTAAATATTTGTAAGAACTGACAACATCCAGTTCTTCACCATTAAAATACCATTTTCACTATACGTTTAAGTTTGCCTCCTCTTCGAAAGACAACTATTTTTGTTTTTCATAAATTTACAATTAGCGACCACATACGACAATATTCTACAAGTACATTGATCATAAATTGTGATCTAACTACCGTATCAGAACCTTCAGCAATATCATCTGCATACAGAATAATCATTAAATTAGATACTTCTTCGTTTATATAAACGCCTTTACAACCCTTATCTCTCATCATGCCAACCAACTCACGAATATAAAAGGCAAAGAGAAAGGGGATTGAAATACAACCTTGTCGTGTGCCAATTGTGCATTTGAAATATTCAGTTAACCCGGCTTCAGTGCGCACACAAGATTTTAATTGACTAAACATGTTTCTTAATAATACCAAAATCTTCCCATGTATGCCACATCTTTGCATTTTATACCATAAAAGAGCATGTGGAATGGTATCGAATGCCTTCGAAAAGTCAATAAACAAAACATAATATCTACCTTTTTGCCGGCTTAAATATTTTTGTATAATTGATGGTAATACGAAAATGTTGTCAATTGTGGAATAACCTTTTTGCATCCTGCTTGTTCTTCATGTTGAACATTATGATCATTAGCCCATTTAATAAGACGTTTATTTCATTTTTTTGTGAATAATTTCCCAACAACTGACAACAGGGAAATACCTCGAAAGTTATTCGGATCTGTTGCTGAGCCTTCCTTATGGAGAGGGAAAAGTACCGCATCGGACCATCTTTCTGGATATTGACCACTGTCCAAAATTGTATTAAATAGTATAACCAAATACGGAACAAGCACTCCACGAGCTGATTTTAACATTTGATTTAATATACCATCTTCACCGGGTGGTTTACCATTTGATAACTCTGAAATCCCGCTTATCACCTCTTCCACTGTAATCTTTTTATCTAAACCAGAGTTTGATACAACATTTCCAATGCAAGTGTTACATTCTGAATCATGTTGTCTTATATAATTTTTTACAGTTTTTTCAAATTCTATATTAAGTGCATTTGGTAGATTTAACAGTTTATTGAAGTGATCTACCCATTGTGGTGCTGATATGCTAGACTTGATAGGTGTTTTAGTTCCCATCTTCTTCACCTTTGCCCAAAATTTCACTGGATTATCTACAGGATTTTGTAACTCGCTTTGACATCTAAGTTTAACTTGACCCTGTTTATTCTGCATAGGTTTCTAAATTCATTCTTTTCATCTAAATACTTGCGCAAATCGTCACAACAATTTGTAATATTTGTATTTTAGTACTGGACGTATATAGCATTTATATTGTCTCATTAGTATTTTTGGTTTACACCTCCACCTTGAGCCGCTCAGGAGTTTGAGCAGACCAAGACATTTAGCCTTCCTTTCTTGGTGTTTTCATTTATATGAGCATTAAAAGTAAGCTGCTTATCTAAAGTTACTCCTAATGATTTTGCTTGCTGTACTGCAGTGCGTTTTTTGTCAAAAAGTTCTAGTTCAATCCTTTTCATAGTTTTAAACCTTATAAATTTTCTTTTGATTCACTCGTGCTTATGAGTGAATCAGAAGAAAATTTGCAGAAAATACTACATTATTGTCATAAATGGTGTAAAAAATGAATGTTGAAGATCAACGAAGATAAATGTAATGTCGTTTATTTCAGGGAAACTAGAAAACATTGTACTTTATTTCAATGTGGTAATTGCTTTTTGAAAACTGTTCCTCACTTTACATACCTAGGTATCCCGTTTGACGAACATCTTACATTTGTACATTGTATAAAAAATACTACATGCGCTGCATCAAGAGCATTTGGTAAATTGATTTCAACATGTCACTCGTTAAAAGATGTAGGATATAACACATATTGTCAATTATATGATTCACTTATGGAACCGGTGCGAGATTAAGCATCAGAAATTTGGGGCTTTACAAATACAGAAATGTGTAATAAAGTGCATCAAAATGCTATGAGACTTTATTTAGGGCTACATAAATTAACACCTTTGCCTGCTTTATATTGGGAAATGGGCTGGATTGCTGTCAAATATAAACATTATTTAAATACTTTTATAGTCTGGAATAGAATGATGAAATTATCTAATACTAGTATAACCAGACATGTTTTTCAACGAAATATTGATCTATCAATGACAAATAAAAACAACTGGTGCAGTAACTTTAAACAATTGCTGGTACGATTATCCCTTTACAATGAAAGTCTATCAAAAGTAATTGTAATGATTTGAATGAGATAAAGCTAATGGAAACAACCTGGTTGATTGATATGCACAACATATGCACAACAGGAATTTCACCAATAGCTTTAGAAACGGGACGATCTAAAAGAATACGAATACGAGATCCTGAAACAAAAACATTTAGAAACTTAAGAGTTGAAGAACGTTTGTGTAACATGTGTGACCTTTCTGAAATTGAAGACGAAATTCACTTTGTATTTATATGTTCCCTATATGCAATTTTAGAACAACGCTTTTTCAAACTGTGACTGAAAAAATCGCATTTTTTTTAGAACTGAATAATGCGGACAAGCTTTTTTTTTTAGTGATGCATTCTTGGAAACCCCTCTCAAAATTTGTGGAGGCTGCATGGAAAAAAATAAAATCTAAACTATTGCGATTATAAATAATTCGTGTTGTTTTCAGATAGATATCCTGCATTTATGACAATATTGTTTATATTGTAATTGACATATAATCATCGAAATATATAAACAGATTTATTAAATCATCTACACTGAGCTGGTAGGCTTTAAATTGTCCCACCTCAGTGTGGATGATTATGTAACACTGAGCGGCTCATCCAGTCAGGCAGAGGACTGTGTGGTCGGGGCTGGTTCAGTGGTGGGTCAACGTCGTAGACGGTGGGCCGACATTGCGCCGGCTTCTGGCCGGACATCGTTCTGAAACGTCCATTATACTTCTTTAGAGCACCGATATTATGCATATAAATGAAAAACAGATATTTCACATGTTAAAGTTTGCCAGATATCAGCAATATATTAAAATACATTTATAATTTTGGCCATGGGCTTTAGAGATCTGCTCGGGCATCGGAAAGGCGGACAGACAGATGATACGACAGCGGGAGCGACACCATAGCCCCTGCCTCGTTGGGCGGGCGGGAATTAAAAAAAGGTGTAGTATATGTAGTTATCAGGTCATATAAATCTAGAAAAAATGGAGGTGGAGGGCAGGCTAAACGGCAGATTTTCGAGTGAATTTTGAGCTGTTTGGAGGGTTGTTTTTTTATTTTCGAAGGTTATCTTAAATTTGTTAATAAATGTAGGGTTACCACGCCCCCCCCCCCATAAATATCACAATATCCAGGATTTAGATTTTGCAGGGTTAGGGACAATTATTCGCTATGGTTGATAAATGTCAATACAAAGGGACGTCTCTATAAAATACACCCCCACAGCTTTGTAAAGTGTCTGAGTGATACAGTTACACCCCATCAACTCCCAAGGCGGAGACATCATTTTATTTAGAAACTAATAACAATTTTTAAGAATGACTGGCTTCTTTGATATTGAAGCATTTCAATTTCATATGCTCTAAATACACCAGTAATCAAATTAAAATCGCCGCAGATAAACAGTATCAACTTACAAATTATACCACCAAATGAATTAAATAATCGAGAACAAGATTTACATTCGCCCTCTGCTAGTTTATTGACTTTAAACTTTATTCACAGTGAAGCAATTCAACAAGACCTTAACATCGTCCATTATACTTCTTTAGAGCACCGATATTATGCATATAAATGAAAAACAGATATTTCACATGTTAAAGTTTGCCAGATATCAGCAATATATTAAAATACATTTATAATTTTGGCCATGGGCTTTAGAGATCTGCTCGGGCATCGGAAATGCGGACAGACAGACGATACGACATCGGGAGCGACACCATAGCCCCTGCCTCGTTGGGCGGGCGGGAATTAAAAAAAGGTGTAGTATATGTAGTTATCAGGTCATATAAATCTAGAAAAAATGGAGGTGGAGGGCAGGCTAAACGGCAGGTTTTCGAGTGAATTTTGGGCTGTTTGGAGGTTTTTTTTTTTATTTTCGAAGGTTATCTTAAATTTGTTAATAAATGTAGGGTTACCACGCCCCCCCCCCCCCCATAAATATCACAATATCCAGGATTTAGATTTTGCAGGGTTAGGGACAATTATTCGCTATGGTTGATAAATGTCAATACAAAGGGACGTCTCTATAAAATACACCCCCACAGCTTTGTAAAGTGTCTGAGTGATACAGTTACACCCCATCAACTCCCAAGGCGGAGACATCATTTAATTTAGAAACTAATAACAATTTTTAAGAATGACTGGCTTCTTTGATATTGAAGCATTTCAATTTCATATGCTCTAAATACACCAGTAATCAAATTAAAATCGCCGCAGATAAACGGTATCAACTTACAAATTATACCACCAAATGAATTAAATAAACGAGAACAAGATTTACATTCGCCCTCTGCTAGTTTATGGACTTTAAACTTTATTCACAGTGAAGCAATTCAACAAGACATTAACATCACAGTAATGGCCTATCACTTCAGCTCACAAATACAGCTTTATCTACAGTCAATTCAACTTTAAATCACCAGATGTATGATGAGCATATACTAGCACTGACTAGTATGCATCAGTCTTTCTTTCTATGATGGTAATAATGGAAAACAAACAATGAACAAATTTTCAACCACTTGAGGTTGTGTCTCGCTACCGCGATCCACAACCCCAAGTGGTTGAAAATTTAAAACTGTATCCATATCATCTTTTAAATGGAGCTATTCTGAAGTTCTTATGATAGCAGAAATCGACATCATTATGAAAACATGTTTCAATAATTAACACATGCTAAATGTTTTTATTCTGGTGGTTTGAGCTTTTAATTTGATCATTTCACATGACTCAAGTATATGTACATAGTCACTTGTGTATTAGCAGGGGGAGACACATTCTTTGATAATTGGCGGATATATTGTGTGTCATCGTTAAGGAATTGTAAGAGACCACAGTTCAAGGCGCAGAGCATGATATTACTCTGATCAAAATCATATGCAAAACACTCAATAATACAGGTAATAAAGAAATCATAGCATTTTTTATCGTATAATGAAGTAGCCTGCACAGACAACTAGATGACTTATCAAGGGAAGGATATTATAATTAACTTATGTCAGTTTTAGATCTACAATTATTAACAAATATTTAATATTACGGTTATGAAAGTTATAACCATCTGGTAAAGAACAATAAACAAGCCTTTATAATACATTTTAAACTATCTATAGACAGACGGAACATAACACGTCGCGGCACCAATCTGCCAGTACAGAAACTGTTCATATACACCGGGTCGTCTGCATAATGCTACGCATGTGTCTACCAATATAATATTGTATCCTGTGGAGCAGACCCACCACCCAAAACACACGCGGCGGCGTTGTATAACATTGACATTAACCCTTTAAGCCCTCACGATGCATTAAAGCATCATTTTACATCCCTGAAAACAGGTTTAATTTTCCTACAAATAAGGGCTTCAGAATGAAAATTTCCATGAAACTGGCTTTCCAATACATGGCAATTTTCTTCAATTTTTAAACCACATCAAATCATCTTCATCCACTACAAGTCGAGAATTGCGACAGCAATTCGCGGCTTGTAGTGGATAAAGATGACAATGGTAAACTCAAGCTTGAAAGGGTTAATTAAGAGATCATACATAGGAACCCAGCAGATACAAGACGTTGAATCAATGTTGATATAACGTTGGTCCAGCGTCGTAGACAGTGGACCAACGTTATATCAACATTGATTCAACGTCTTGTGTCTGCTGAGGAGCGATTTTTATTACCGTCATGTTATTGTTCACTAAAGACTACAAGTAACTAAAACATAGGTATCAATATGGCACATTTAAGAGAAAGCAAAAGCTCCTACAATAACACGTGAAAAAAAATCCAGTTTCCCACAGATGCGTGATATATATAATAATAATAATAAATAGGGCAACCAAATCATGTCATTTCACACAGTACAGACAATTTATGAAGTGTATTATTTTACACTTAAGGTGATAGGCCTATATAATTACAAACAACAGTAATCTCAAAGTAAAGTCACAGAAAACCACATGGTTGAACGGAAAGTGAAAAAGAAAAGGGCTCACAATAGATTTGTCATATTGGCGGCTATTCGCAAGGAATGGTTGAAATCTGCATTTTGTAGAAGCGACAGACCAGCAACACGAGACAATGAACCAATCTTAGTTTACGGCTGGTCCAGCGTCTTCAATGCTGGCCCAACAATTAAACAACACTAGGTAAATGTCTCATGTATCTGGGAGGGAACACTTCAGCTGAGATTCTATCATAATAAATATATAGTTAATCACGTCACTTCAGAGGTAGTGTTCTTCCTATCTGCCGTTATTGACTGATAAAACACTTTTAGTTTCGAAGGGGCGAAATTGCAAGAATTGTGGCATTGGCTACCAACGTAAGATGCACAGAATAGGGCCTATCGATAAATTGTTTGGACAAGAATAAATATTCCTTAATGAACATAACAAGCCAACATTATTGTAGTGAAATACGCTCCACACCAGAATACTTCGCCAAAAATGTTTCAAATGGACAAACCTAGGTTAATATTGGGATATCTAACCCTGAATTGCCAGGATTTCAGAGACAGATTTTATGTATAGCAGTCAAAGGGAGACATCTGAATAATCATCACAAATTTGTTGGGTGACTCACTATTATACCTCAAGGCCAGGTACCTGACTTGTCTACATATCATAATTTGGCATTGGACAGAACACGCATTAATGATTGATGGAAACATAAATAAATTGTTGGCAGATATAATTTTACTTTGTAGACACACTGCATCAGATCACGCTGCATCCAGAATGATTGACATCAGACAAGGAGCTTAGCAGCCACACAAGATCTTGGCCCTATGTTGGTGTATTGTTGGCCCATCGTCTTCGACGCTGGCCCAACATTACACCAAGATAGGGTGAACGTATGGTGCTTACTGGGAAGTGTACAGCGTGGGATCTACAACCAGATTTTCGTTAAGCAACATGGATGTTCAACAAATGGAGAATGCAGAATATCTACGTTTGTGGTGCTGGAATCGTATACGTGTTCATACTAGTTATATAGTCAGTCCAAATGAAATGTCACTTGAATTGACGAAACACTTTGTAGTAGATGTTCAGTGGATCAAATAATTCAGTCTAGGAGGCATAGCGGTATATATAATATATTTTGAATAAATAGAAACATTTTTCTGGAAATTGTGGTAGCAATTCCAGGTTTAAATGAATGGGAAACAGAAAGAAGCAATTCAGCGGCACAAGGGTTAACGTCCTTTCATTAACATGGAAGGACAGCACCTTTGAATTTCTGGGATGTGCACATGCAAAAAGCCTGAAAAAAAGATTAATAGAGTAGCTACATCTTCCTTAAATTCCTATACATTCAAATACATGACACTTTACTATGTAATAGCTAGACTTGAGAGTGTTACTAAAATGAGAAACCACCCGAAAATTAAAAAAACAACACCACCAGACTACGTTGAAATGTGACGTAGGTTAGGTGAGTATGCTTATTTAACGTTCGGCTAATGTAGAATCGGTGTTATCAACGTCGATTCGATGTTGGCTCAACCTCAAATCAATGAATTTTCGAATTGGGATCCTGGACAATGATTGAGCAGTGATCAACCAAACAGCGGTGGCTTTCCAGCGAACATGGAACGTTGAGCCAGTGCTGGTTTAACGTTAGCCCAGCGTCTAGGAAGCTGGCCCAACAATAAACCCAGATTGGATGAATGTTCCGTGTTTGCTGGGTGTATGACAGTCCTGGGCTACAAACAACATTGTGTTATTATATTACTACTCGAAAGTGGGTCTTTTTTCTCCTTCAGCTGTTAGTATAGGTATACTCTTGTTCTTCTTCTCGGAGTCGGGTACACGGATGATCCTCATGGTGTTGGTGTAGCCGGATCCAGATCTCCAGCCTGTCACCACCACCAGCGTGTTACCAGGTTTGATCAGCTTGAGGGAGCTGCCTTGGTCGATGGCGAAGTTGATTCTCTTATCCATGTCCATCAACCAGTCTGCTGACCTGTCCTCTGTAAATATATCAAACATCAAGGTTAAAACCCTTTAACTGCCGGTGCCGAATATATTCGGGTTTTCATGTTTTATTAGCACATTAAGTACCTTCTTTTAACCCTTTAAGCCCTCACGATGCATTGAAGCATCATTTGAAATTCATGAAACAGACCTAATTTTCCTATATCTAGGGGTTTTAAAATTAATATTTCCAGGAAACTGGTTTACCAATACATGGCAATTTTCTAATTTTTAAACCACATCAAATCATCTTCATTCACTACCAAGTCGAGAATTGCCATAGCAATTCGCGGCTTGTAGTGGATGGAGATGACAATGGTAAATTCAGGCCTGAAAGGGTTAAACATGTTAAAGATAAAATGTGACATCAATCAGCAAGAGTTCAAAATAGGTGACCTCCATCTTGTCAAATCTGAATATTTTTCACTCACTTGAAGTTGTGGATCGCGTCAGCGAGACACAACTTCAGGTGGGTGAAAATTCAAATTGAATAATTTGGCGGTTAAAGGGTTAACCAAACAGTATCTAAATACATTCTCTACTAAAGGTGTGTGTGAAATTTTTAAAGAGATTTCCTAAATAAAATCATTGTTATTGACAATGAAGAGTTTAAACAGTATGATGATTCACAATGTCCTTGAAGTCAGTAACCTTCAATGTGGTTTTTGCAAGCAGTTAGAGAGTACCTACAGGTCGCGACAGTTAATAGGTGGATATTCATGATATATTCCCCAGTTGTATAAGAATGAAACATGATGAAAAATATAGCTAAAAAAATGTATTATATAACTCAATTTTTCAAAATAGAAAATAATACTCTTTGAATAGAAAATAGTATTCAAAATAGAAAATAATCATCCTGAACAGCTGTTGAAAATTTGGTGTAATATTTATAATCGATATACAATGATGAGAGATTCTATAATAGTGCGAGTGTCCCAGCAAACACGATGCATTGGGCCAATGCTGGGCCATCGTCTACGACGCTGGCCCAACATCAAGCCAGTATCGGCCTAATGTTTGCTGGCCTAATGTTTGCTGGGTTCACAACATGTCACTGCCACTGAGCCACAATCAGTTGAAAAAAGCTACTGTAGATGTATTTTTTACTAGAAAATACAAGACTCCCTACACAGGATGGATTGTTACGGTACGTGCTCCTGCAATAGACTGCTTGCACGAGTTTGCGCGTGAACAGTTGTCTGATTAAAACAGTTCAGCGTTGCTCACTGTGTGGCGTGTTGCCATTGAAAAGTGTGTAACAGTTGTCTGATTAAAACAGTTCAGCGTTGCTCACTGTGTGGCGTGTTGTTATTGAAAAGGGTGTATAGTTCACTCTGTCAACTATACTTCGTCACCTTGGATATGAAAGGGTGTATCTGTCTCTTTGTAAAGTGGCAGATACACATTTTCATATATTCAAGGCCGTATTTTAATATCAGTGGTTATTAATACTCATTTTCAAGGCCAGGCCTATATAAGCCGAGTTAAATATAACATATCCATGTCTAGGACATCTGGCATGGCTGAATCTATTGGGGTACCGGAGTAGATTCCCACTTCGGCAGATATTTCGTGTACATGTATAATAATCAGTAGGCATGCTGTCATGCTCTGTTCAAATACATGTACATGGTATGATGCAAATCGCGAAAAACATGCGCTTTTAAATATACATACATTGACAATTTACCAAAATATCAAAGCTGGCATTTGCAATCTCTATATTTTTTTATATAAAAGACAGGGGTGAAGTATCAGTAGCATAATCTCCATGGCACACAGGTAAAAAAAAAAGTGTTCTAGGCGAAAAATATAAGTAGCAAAAGTTCCACGAGTACGTATGAGTAACATTTCATGGGATCCACGAGTAGACAGGTAAAACGTATCAGTAGCATGATCTCCGAGGGATGTAAGGGTACATGATTGTAGGGGTAAAGTTTCAGTAGCAGGAGATGTAGGGGTAAAATATCAGTAGCATGATTCTCTGGGTTGTAGAGGAAAAGTACCAGTAGCAAGAGATGTAGGGGTAAAATATCAGTAAAAGATTCCCTGGGTTGTGGAGATAAAGTATCAGAAGAAGGAGATGTAGGGGTACAACATCAGTAGCATGATTCACTGGGTTGTGGAGGTAAAGTATCAGAAGAAGGAGATGTAGGGGTACAACATCAGTAGCATGATTCCCTGGGTTGTGGAGGTAAAGTATCAGAAGAAGGAGATGTAGGGGTACAACATCAGTAGCATGATTCCCTGGGTTGTGGAGGTAAAGTATCAGAAGAAGGAGATGTAGGGGTACAACATCAGTAGCATGATTCCCTGGGTTGTGGAGGTAAAGTATCAGAAGAAGGAGATGTAGGGGTACAACATCAGTAGCATGATTCCCTGGGTTGTGGAGGTAAAAAGTATCAGAAGGAGATGTAGGGGTACAACATCAGTAGCATGATTCCCTGGGTTGTGGAGGTAAAGTATCAGAAGAAGGAGATGTAGGGGTACAACATCAGTAGCATGATTCCCTGGGTTGTGGAGGTAAAGTATCAGAAGGAGATGTAGGGGTACAACATCAGTAGCATGATTCCCTGGGTTGTGGAGGTAAAGTATCAGAAGAAGGAGATGGACATAGGGGTACAACATCAGTAGCATGATTCACTGGGTTGTGGAGGTAAAGTATCAGAAGAAGGAGATGTAGGGGTACAACATCAGTAGCATGATTCCCTGGGTTGTGGAGGTAAAGTATCAGAAGGAGATGTAGGGGTACAACATCAGTAGCATGATTCCCTGGGTTGTGGAGGTAAAGTATCAGAAGAAGGAGATGTAGGGGTACAACATCAGTAGCATGATTCCCTGGGTTGTGGAGGTAAAGTATCAGAAGAAGGAGATGTAGGGGTACAACATCAGTAGCATGATTCCCTGGGTTGTGGAGGTAAAGTATCAGAAGAAGGAGATGTAGGGGTACAACATCAGTAGCATGATTCCCTGGGTTGTGGAGGTAAAGCATGAATAGCATGTGATGTCGGGGTAAAGTCATCCTGTCATTATAGCAGGTTGTGAGCACACTACGGTATCCCCTGCTATATGACAGGATGGGGTAAAGTATGAGTCGCATGATTCCCTGGATTGTAGGGTAAAATATAAATAGCATGAAACCTGGGTAAAATATAAGTAGCATGAGATGTAGGGGTAAAATATCAGTAGCATGATTCCCCGGGTTGTAGTGATAAAGTATCAGTAGCAGGAGATGTAGGAGTACAATATCAGTAGTATGACTTCCTGGGTTGTGGGGTATAAATATAGGGTATAAATATAAATAGCATGAGACCTGGGTAAAATATCAGTAGCATGAGATGTAAGGGTGAAGTATCAGATGTCAAGTTTTAATAGTTTGAGTTTCAGTGCTACGGGCTTACCCCCGGTGAAGTACATACATAATTATGGAATGATAAGAGGTTGGTTACGGCAAATTATCAAAAGCAGTTACTTCAGGAATGTTATGATTATGGTGATCAAGTATCAGTAGCATGAGTTCCTCTGCTGTGTGAATTAAATATCAGTAATAAAGGCAGTATGCACGTAACGTGTGTAGTAAATGTTTAAAAAACATGATCTGTAGGAGAAAACACACTGATCAGTGGGATGTGTGAAGATAACGCATGAGTATTAGGTGTTTTGAACATGTCAGTAGTATGGGCGACACTAGGTGACACAGGTCATGCAGCACGCACTGACCACATTGCGGGGCTTTCACATTCTATCACACGGATTGTGTTGGTGTAGCCGCTGCCGGAATGCCATCCTGTGACCAGCACCACAGAGCTCTTCGGCATCAAGAACCCGAGGTGTTTAGCTTGTTTCAAGGCAAAAGCAATGCGCGCATCTAAATCTTTACCCCACTCCTCCAGTACTGGCGCTGTGGGTCAGAACATATCAAATCGATTACAGTACTTCAATCATTCAAAGAACATAATTCGTCCCTTTGGGTATGAAAGGGTGCATCTGCCTCTTTGCAGAGTGACAGATACACCCTTTCATATCCAAGGGGAAGAATGGTGCAAATGGCATGATGGTGATATCAGAAAATACAGCACTCGTCCAAATGCAGTGTGAAACCTTAAGCCGCCATTCCATGTGTCCGGTTTATCGTTCGTTTGTCTTTCCGTTTTTTTCCAGTTTAGATGAAAGTATCGAGTTAATTCCATGTGTCCGGTTTGTCATCCGACAAAATGAACGTCCGTTTTAAAGTTGAATTTTTCTAGAACGGACACCCGTTTTGTCAAATGAAACTTCGCTTGTGACATCATTTATTGAGGTCTTTCCCTCCCTGCTTTCCACGTGTTGTTGCAGCCACTGACCAAAGGGACAACACAAAATTACACATTTTTAGATTAAATAATGCCGAAAAGCCTCGAAACAATTAGTCAAAGTTGTTTCAATTTGTCAAATATGTGGAAAAAAGCAAGTTGATGTCGAAAGTGTAATTTTTCAAAACTGTATTCACAGCTCACTATATATATTATTTTAAAAACTTTCAAATGATCATTGTTTTAAACTGGAGACCCCTCAGTCCACATAATGACGCAGGAAGGAGTCCCAGTTCTGGACCAGGCCGACCGAGTTGCCGGACACATTGAAGGCCAATTGCATACGATTGTCGGATCCGTTCGCCGGGTCCGTTCAATTGTCGGACACATAGAATGGCGGCCTTATGCGAGCACCTTATTCTCTGGACAAGTCCTGCATATTTTCATACCACAAGAAAAAATTAGCAACGTGGTCATTTGCCATAATTTGCCATTTCAAACTACATAGCACGGGTGTGGTATGGGCAGTCACATATTGGTATTGATAAATGATTGGCATGCTGCCCCGCCCCGTCTCAAAATATTCAGTTTTTAGACCAAGTGTGATATATTTAATGAACGTGTAATACATGTTTATCTAAATAAACTCCAGAACCCAGTTATTTAGATTATCATGCCATTTGTCTCGTTGATTGATATTATTTAAAAAAAATAATATATGGTGAATTTATGAGACACGGGAGCTTAAAATGTTAACCCTTCAACCGCCAAATTATTCAATTTGAACTTTCACCCACTTAAAGTTGTGTCTCGCTGACGCGATATACAACTTCAAGTGAGTGAAAATTATTCAGATTTGACAAAATGGAGGTCAATTTCATAAAAATCTTGTTTAACATCTTTACAACATAGTACTTAATGTGCCAAATGAGAATAAAAATTGAAAACCCGAATATATTCGGCACCGGCGGTTAAAGGGTTAATTTAACTCTTCACCTACTTATGTATTTGCTAGGATTTAAACAGCTATCAAAATAACTAACGTTACTGAAGGTACAGATTTTGAGATGGCGTTTGTATTCGTTGTCCTTGAAAAATTACTGTACGTGAAGTGGAAAAATAGAGCCATGTGTCTATGTGATTGTTTCTTGCGTGTATCGTCGCTAGGAGGCAAAGGGTACAAATTTATCGTCACTGCTCATGGTTCACAGAAATATATGAATTTCCAGAAAACCGACAATTGGGCAAATAAATCAGGTGGAGATGCGATCAGATGATATGAAATATAACTTGATGAATAAAACATAGATTTATAGGTAGTAGATCACGATTTGTTACAGTAGGTTGTAGCTGTGAACCTGGTTTGTACACTTAGTACGTGTTGTGCACTATAACGACGCCCTGGGGCAACTGTCAAAGAAAGAGTATATTCATTCATACCAGGAGAAGTCAGATACTAGTAACGTTACATTCCCGTTCAATCCTACCAGCTAGGAGGATTGAGTGAGAAAATAACGTTATGTCGACATCCCAGCAAACACTAGATGGTGACCCGATATAGGATTAATGTCGGCCAGCGTCGTAGACGGTGGACCAACATTAGGTCAGCATTGGGTCAACGTCTCGTGTTTGCTGGGTTGGTAATCCGGTGTTTGATTGATGTTAGGGGCAGCGTCGCTGACAGTGGACCAGCATTAAAACAACATTTAATCAACGTCTCATGCTCGCCTGGTCGTCAAACTTAACTTTTTTTAAGAATGTGATATTGTGATCGTTCAGACTACTCATTTGATTAAACACTTTCAGGGTCAACAGCAAACGCATCAGTCGCTGTCGCTGCAGATGTCTTAACAAACAATAGATGTCTATTTTCAAGCCAAGATCACATAAAGCCACATGGTTTCCTCTCGCACAAATATTATTATTTAACCCTTTCAGTGCGGGGACCGTCTTTATACGGCAGAATCTGACGTATGTAGACCTCAGATTCTGACGTATAAAGACGGTACCCACGCAGAAAGAATTAACAAATTTATAATGGACGTGGACCCATAACACAGGTAGGCCTATTGACTATTCAAATGAAGCGGAAAGAACTGACTAAGACATTTCTAATGATTTCAAATAGAAAAAAACCCTTTGGTCTCCATGGTTTATATACAAATAATTCAGCGCTGCGAGGGTTAAGGCTTTACGCCATATATCCGGTAATTCGATTCGTTCCTTTTCAACATGATGACATAGTATTCATACGCCTAATTTCATATTGATGTACCCCTCACCCGATAATGTCACTTTGTTAATGTCATACAACTAAATTGTTATTGTCTGAAAAAAATACATTCTGGTGCACCATTTTGTAATGTTGGGAAAATACTCACTATCCCGTTTTAAGTAGACACTTCCTCGGATATCATGAAACCATACAGACGTAAACAATCGCTACAAATGTGGAAGCTGCAGGTACTTTATGATAAACAACATATTCGCATAATATTTTTGTTTGTTCTTGCAGAATATACTTAAACCACCTACTACCAATATCTTAAAATTCGATCTGGACTAACAGATGTGCGCAAAGTAGGTTTTTCCTCCTAGTAAGGTGAACATTGCTTCCTTTCACAAAGTAATTACAAGACAAAAATATACGAGCAAACAGTATTGGTTGATCAATGAATAAGTGTATCTGTAGATTTTCCATATGTTTCTCCCATTACAAATCGTCGCCTCGGAGCTAAATGATCCTATCTGCCACTCTGACGAGTGTCAGATATGATCCTTTAGCTCCGAGGCGACGAAATAGTCGTGATTGCAGGCCGCTTAGGCAATATTTACACAAGGATATTTTTTAGAAGTAAAATCGTATGCGGGTCACAGGTTCGTGTATGTTTTGGATTGAACTTCAAGCAAAAGCGAGTATAATCCAGGAACACAACAGTCTAAATTAGTCATCAACAGTTAATACTCAACAGGTAAAAGAGAGTATTGGAGTATTGTAACAATTGCGCCGAATTGATATCCTACCGCAGCTCTTGTTGATATTACGTAGTTCATGCATGGGCCATTGTTGATGATTCATGCATCATACAACAAGTTGCATGTATGCACGAAATATTGGGCAGAACAAAAGTTCGTAAAACTCATGTGACGCAATGATAAAAACTCGTCGAGAACAACGGTGGTGACGTGCTTCCATGTAAGACAATGCCTTACACGGGCGCTAATTCACCTAACACACCACACTGCGGCAGATGTGCATATGTCGACTTAATGCCGGGCTAACGTTGAACAACGTTGGCCCGCTATTAAACAAACGTATCGTGACAGCTGAGAATTCAGCTGGTGCCGGTCTTTGATTTATTAGCAGCTTCAACGCCGGGCACAAACCGGGACGGCTGCCAGTAATACTGAAATGCGCCACATCATTTGAAACTTTGACAATGGCAACTGGTCATTATTTAGCAGGTGAATGGGACGTGGACATGGACGGGTGTGGAGGTCTACCTGGCAATTGGCAGTTATCTAGAGAGAGAGCGAGATGGACAGCGGAAGGGGGGGGGGGTTGTCCGTTAGTCCAGACGTTATACACCAACGTAGTACATGTAGGTACAGCGTAGAAGAGATAGAAACAATATACTACATGCTCATCAATCGTCCAGGTCATCGAATTCACAAAATTCACAGAAAGTTTATTATTTTGTATTTTACGTTATAAATGGTCGGCATAAAACGTAGATAATGACTAATATTAGAAACAATAGAGGGCCTATATACTTCATGCTCATCAATTGTTCAGGTCATCGAATTCACAAAATTAACAGAAAGTTTATTATTTTGTATTTTACGTTATAAATTTTACATTATAAATACAACGTAAATAGAGACCCAAGCAAAATTGTCAGACTGAATAAAAATTAAATGTTAATTTTAAAATCTTGTATTTACTGCATTTGAGGTTGGGAGGTAGCCAGTGTTATGGGCCAGATATTTGCATACAATGGACAGACGGGCGGGCAGCCTGCAAACAGGAGACGTTTATCCAATATTGTTTTAATGTTGGCCCAACGTCTTCGACGTCGGTCCAACATTAAAACAACATTGGCTGTGTGTCTGGTGTTTGCTGGGCAGGCAGTGTGACTAGTAGCATGTGGAGTTGAATAGCCAGGGGGTACACAGACCTGGCTGATCACGCGCTCCGGGCCAGGGGGTGGTGGGGTGGCCATGATGATGATCAGGGGACCAGAAACTGGGGCTGGGAGGGGTACTGTGGTGAGGTAATCAGTACCAGAGCCTTTATAAGGGTGCGTGTCTACCTGTACCTCTCTCTGTGACCACACCCTCTCTACTTCTAGCCGCAGCCTCCTGTTAAATCCGCACTTTCCATCTCAGACAGGGATATATCTACAGAGCCCTCACATGACAGCTCAGCATACAGGGACATCACACGATGCTTAAGTTACTGCTGCTGATGCCCTTATTGGCATCCAGCACACATATCTGGACAAATGGACCACATACGGACAACAAACAACACTCTACCAATACAGTCAATACAGGTGAGATTATAATGCGATCAGCTCAAACATTTCTGAAATTACAGAATCAGAACTCAATTATATCAAACAAACAAGGGTATAGATCAAATTAGGACAGTTATCAACTCTTTTTTTTCTGAATAATTAGTTTCTTTTTATAATGCTTATTATTTAATCTACACCACCTAATATTGTTTGACAGACCAGGTATTTAAAAATATAATAGCATATTTTTTTTTTTTTTTTAGAACAACGTTTGCGGAATCCTTGCACATTAACAGCACTGACACAAGGTGCACTATTGCACCCTCACCCAACAGATCCGACACGCTACATCACCTGCAGTCGCTGGGCCCTGGCTCGTATTCACCAATGTCAAACAGGAGCCAGGTGGGATGTACAAAGAGGTGAATGCATCAAGCTGCTACAAAGAATGCCATACAGACAAGATACCAGTGGTATGCCTGCAGGAGGTACAATCACTCTCAAGATAATGCTGAAAGACAACAGCAAGACATCACAGCAATCTAGTAAGTCCAGCAAATACCAGATGAAGAGCATGACCGACAATGGACAAACACGCACTGCTATGACTGAGAGAGAAAAGAACATGCGCAATGAAGATCACGGCTCTACAGATGGAACAAACTATTATGGTCAACAAAAACAAACCAACACTTACAGCTACAACAAGATGAATTCTAAATATACCAGCATGATGAAGGGACAGGCCATGAGTAACCATGTGAAAGGACAGAAAATGAATACAGAGACCAAGATTAACCGTGAATCGGGGATGAACAGACAAACGATGACTGGTGAGGCCATGATGAAAAATCTTATGATGGGTGAAGCCATGAGTGAAGTAATAGACATTTTGGGCTTGAACAAAGATGGAGTAGACAATACGGCAGATGGTACAGTTCGCACAGACATGATCATCAATCTTTGTGGAAATGGACAGTTTGTAGAGCATCCTGATGATCCTAGTCGTTATTACGAGTGTCTCCGTCCCAAAGCTGTTGAAAAGCAATGTGAAGAGGGTGCTGTGTGGGTGCAGCCATACAAGATGTGTGTGAGGATGAACGAGCAGGCGACTACAGCATCACTGGGGGACAATCCCTGTGTCCTCAGTAACACTCGCTATGTTGCATTTCCTGGTGATCCTTATCGCTATATTGAGTGTGATGATTGGTGGCGCATGCATGTCTGGCACTGTCCTCAACAGGCTACATGGCAACAACACCAACAGACATGTGTGTCTGTGGCTCAAACTACTGTCACGGCTTCCACTGATTCAGGACCTGATCCATCTGTGACCACCATGGTGGCCACAGATGACTCAGACACCACGTCCTTTTGTCGCCATCTACATTCACGATACCACCCATATAAACCAGACTCCACACGATTTATTCAATGTGATGACTTTGGTAATATGTACATACGCAGCTGTGGTCCTAACAAAGAGTGGGCTGACGAGTATAAGACCTGTGTAGGTACACGGGTGAAAACCTCAAACGTCTCCACTGTAGATGTAGAGGAGACCAGACCCCAAATACAGCAAGACAAGGGCATGGTGCAGTATATGCTGGGTAACAGAGAGATGGAGACGGCGGCACGTAGTGCTCCTGATGACCACACTGTGCAGATCATACAAGCCACTGAACACACAGATGTCATGCGTATGATATGCCCTCCTGGCTACACTTTCCAAGAAGGTGTCTGTTCCATGACAGATGCGGCCATGGCAGCGATGATGCAATCTGCAGGTCACCCTGACTGTGGGCCAGACTTTCATTGGGACTTGACCATGAAGGCATGCATGCTGAAGATGAACACTGATACGATGTTATCTGGTGTAGTTATCAGTACACCCACACAAGAGACACCCGTTACCACGTCTGATGGCGCCACTGTGACATACACCGGACCTAACCCCTGTCTACATCACGATGGCTATTACTTCGCCTTTATTCCTGACAGGCACTACTTTATACAGTGTGACGAGCAGAGGCAGATGTATATAATGCCATGTCCGTTTGGTCTGGAGTGGAATCAATACCAATTGACATGTGTCGGCATGTCGACGGGTGCGATGAACACAGATGTGAGTTTAGGAGAGCTGCAAGTATTGTCTGTAGTAGAAGCAGAGAGCGATACAGAAGTAGTGGTGGTGGAGCAAGAGGAGGCAGACGGGGAAGACATGGTAGATACTGTGAACCCATGTTCTAATACTCATAGAACTTACCATCCGCATCCCAGAGACAATAATAAGTTTATCATGTGTGTACAGCAGGCCTCATTTGTCATGGCGTGTGCTCATGGACAGATCTGGGACACCGTTTCCTTAGTTTGTAATTATCCATGACGTCTCATTGTCAATTTACTAGAAAATTACAGAACAGTTTACTAGAAAAATATCATTCTTTGCTTTAACGAACACTCCCAATAAGTTGCGATAACATAATTACTTAGTTGTCATTATGTAACTTATTTTCTTATGCGGCACTGTCCTTGCACTGAATAATATGATATTTCACGCTACAGAGGCTTCTAATAACCATTGTCATCAGGATTCACCGCCATTATGTATATCATCCTAGCATCATTATTATTTATTATTGCATGTAGGCCTACTTGCTTCGTGTAAATGTCTGTATGTATTTTAGTTGGATGTAAACATTTGAACTGTAGATAACATAGTATTAATGTATTTTTAGCAAGTATATTTCAATATCAATAATAATTGATTAATATCTATATAATGTGTAGCATTGTCAGCTTTTCATTGTCAGGAAAAGGGGTTGATAACAGTCAACTGCATCCAATATCACTAAAATACTAATACGCCACGCCTCGAGAGCAGATTATTACGGTGTTCAAATGTCACAAAACAGGTATTATGTAAGCGAAAAATAAGATCTTCCTCTGAATAAAAATCAAACAGTTCGAGCGATTACTTTATTATATATTTTCAACCACTTGAGGTTGTGGATCGCGGTAGCGAGACACAATCTCAAGTGGTTGAAAATTTAAGGTAGGTGCTGGTATTGTCCATCGTTCAACGTTCATTATACATCATTTGTCCATGATACATGTGTAGCGGAAAAGTATTGTCTGACAATACATCTGATTACCAAGACAATGTGATAACATGTTAAAAGAAGCATCGTTATAATAATATTTATAATATTAATAAGTGATTATATATTTAAAATCATGATATCGCTGATCAAGACTGTGATTTAAAAATATATAATTTATTTATGCCAATATAGGCCTAGACTAGGTTAACCTGTTACCTACCAATATCAATCATTTCATAAATAATGATCTGTAGTAGGTTCTAACGTGGAGATTTTTATTATGATGGCTTTAGCAAAACGATTCAATATATTTTCTCTTGTTGCAAAGTATAGTCTTTCAAAGTTGATAATTCATGACTGGCCAGAAAAGGCAAAGACTTTAATAAATGGGTTAAACATATTAACACCCCAGAGCAAAAGGGTCCTATAACATCACTCAGTATAGTGACAGATAGGATCTTTTAGCTCCAAGCTGCCACTCAGTGACAGGTAGGACAACATATGATTTCAGATCTGCTCTTCATTTTTGTACATGTACAGCTATGTTCATAACGCTTGTATATTTTGGTGATACAACTTGGTTACGTATTAATATTTTTATTGTGAATGATATTGTGTGATTGAAAAGAATCAGATATGTATAAGAGAATCTGGAAACAGTACTTATTGTATGCGATTATTATTTGTAGCTGTATTTCTAGATTTGATGGCAGCACTATAATTATAGTAGATTCTGTAGAGAGGCTGAGATCAGTGTAGTTAGATGCTTTGTACATAGACAGGGTTTTCTGACAGACAAGGGTTTAGTTGCTTTGGTTGTGGGAATTTATTGTCCAACGATGTTGTTAATTGCTTTGACACTTAAGGAGTTTGGTCGTCTCTATTCTCTACATACAGTAACCCTTTGCCTGCTAATGACGACAAAAGTCGTTTTTAATCTGATTTATTAGCCGACCAAATCACTGATAATATATGGAATGAAATATATTGGTCTCAAATTAGACAAATATTAGTAATTTTCGCCCACTTAAAAGTTGTGGGTCGCGCTAGCGAGACACAATTTCAAGTGGGTGAAAATATAGCTAAATCAACTTAGCAGGATAAGGGTTAAGATGAATTAGATGTCGAACGATCATTATGGTAAAAGCTCTAAGGAGAGAGGTACTCCGATATGTAAATATTATTGTGATTGATTTCATCAGCGTCTCACGACTGCCCAAATCCTTTAAACAAGCATCGTCGAAAATAGTTTTGTTTCATAGTTTTATAGTACCAGAATAAATATGCTTTCACGAAGATCACGCGGAGCTGGCTGTTGTTTGTCATTCGTCGCATGATATCCACTTCCACACAGATTAAGATTCATACAATTATGAAACTCAAAAGAGTTGCAGCATGGAAAATACCGGTTCATCGACTATTAAACCCCGAGTTTAGATTTCAAGCAATTTTCGCACTGTTCATATAATGATTGCTTTCATGTTTGATATACAATTAGTTACCAACCAATTTTGAATGTACGGTCGCGAGTTGAGGGTATATTATGTGTATTTTCAGTACTTGTATGTTTAACTCTTACAACGCGGGGATCGACATTAGACGTCCGAATCTGACGTCTGTAGACGTCAGATTCCGACGTCTAAAGCCGATCCTCGCATTGTAAGAGTAAAACTACATATAATGGCCGTAGACCGATAAAATAGTATATTCAAACGAATCGGAAAGAGCTAGCTAAGACATTTATAAACCTGTGGTTTCCATGGTTGTTTATACGAGTATTTTAAGTATTTTAGCGCTGTAAAGGTTGGAGCTGTGTGATGCCATACCATTTTGACAATGTTGGTCGTCTGCCATCAACCGCAGACGGTGAAATCACCAGTGTCCCGGCGAGCACTACAGGTAAGCCAAAGGCGCTGGCCCACAGTGACACACGTTGGCCCGGCACTGGGTAGAGGGTTTCTGTCTCACATGGTATGACACGACGACCTGTTGCCCAGGTTAGCAGTGACTGTTGAATCAGCGTGTCACAGACACATGAAAGGGTTTTGGCAGCAGACCATCGACAACTTGTAACACGGGACCTGCTGCTGACCGACGATCCACTGACTGACTGGTCACTGACTGGTCAATGTGGGCTGTAACGCGGATCCAACCACAGCTAACACATAACGTTTGTTTAGTGTCGGGCCAGCTGGTTCGGTACTGGTACAGCATTACAAGTAGCATAGTTACAACGCAAGGAAAGAAAGAAAGTGCATATATTCATATGGTCACGGAACATAACAAAATATGAAATATATCTAAGATAAGGACGAGATTTATAGAATTAATGCTAGCTAAGGGTATGATAGCGGACCAGCAGACCACCCTCTGAATGATGTCATCAACTATGCCACGATATACCTTTCTTTAAGCCAAGATGATTAAAGTCTTCATGTAAAAATAAAATACTGTGAAAATATAAACTTCCAACTTGAGATAATTAAATTAATAAAAACAAGCATCAACCAAAACATTAATTAATGTAAAGAAGTATCCTGCCACTGTCACTTATATGACGATAGGCCCTATGGGGAAGGGGGGGGGCTTCACACTCACACTCACATCATATGAATGGAAATCTGGTTACAGCTGTCGCCACCGCAACACGATACGTCTGCACGATTATGTATCAGCGATGGCCAGCGTCACTGGTGTTGAACAGCTATTGAGGCAGCACTTCGGTCAGCTGGCACTGCTGCACTGGCAGGTTCAGACAGTCTGCTACAGAACAATGCTGGGTTGTTGCCACACACACACAACACTAGAAAACCAGTCATTCACCCTATAATGGGCTCATGTTGGGCCAGCGTCGAAGACAGTGGCCCTACAATAACCCATTATAGGAACAACGTCTCATGTTTGCTGCACAGCTACTACTAAGCAATTGACCACTATTAAGCCAACGCCAGCAATACTAGCCCAACAATGACAATGTTTGGGCGTATACCCAGCCAACACAAAACGTTTACCCAATGTTGATTTGAAGTTGGTCCAGCGTCGTAGACGGTGGGCCAATATCAAATCAATATTGGGTCAGCGTATAATAATTGGGTGTTGGGTATAATAATAGTCGAGGAGAGCATTCAGCTACGCCCAATCTAATGGGAGTGGTGGTAGTTGAAGCCCGATACTCTTACTCTTCAGTGTACGACAGATATAAAACAAATAGAATGATGCTCACAATCTTTAGATCAGTGGAGTTCTAATCCTTTGACTGCCAATAGCGGCTACAGTATTTTAGTTTTTAGTCCATCCCATCAATTAAGGTTTTATGGCGCTGTCAATCTTGGCCGGATAAACCCGATGAAGAAGGAAAGAACAGCATCCGTTGGTGTTCGTCATGTTAGTTTGTCATGTTTTGCTGTTGTCTGGCAAATATGTCCCATTTTCAGTGATATTCGTTTTTCTCTCTGATTCATATTAGATCCTGTGGATCTTCGGTGGCGTTGTCTGGTGACCTCTCGCTGCTCAGTCCAGCCAAGTGTGACAGTGTCATAAGAGATATAATATTTTGTTATCTAGCAAGCATGGTAAAGTTAAGTGATGTGTCCCACTAAAATTACCATTTTTACCCCTCAGCCATTCCTCAGCCATTAAGGCTGTGGGGTATAGTGATCACCAGAGGTGGGCGGGCGGGCGGTCTGGCAGTCAGAAATTCAGCTCTCACTAAAAAGGTAACTGATGAATTTTGTTTATTTTTTACAGACATGACCTATGTGCCTGGGCAATTCATCCCATATATTTTTTGGGCACCAAGCCATAAGCGGCCATTTTCCAAGATGGCCGCCTAAAAAGCTTGTGGGCACCATAACTTATGAACTGTTGGTTGGATTACATTCAAATTTGGCATGGTTGTTCTCTAGGTATTTCTGATAATCTGATTAATTTTTGGGATGAATCCATCAAAAACAAAATGGTAGATGGCCGCCTAAAAAGCTTGTGGGCACGATAACTTATGAACCGTTGCTTGGATTGCATTCAAATTTGGCACGGTTGTTCTCTAGGTATTTCTGATAATCTGATTACCTTTTGGGATGAATCCATTAAAAACAAAATGGTAGATGGCCGCCTGAAAAGCTTGTGGGCACGATAACTTATGAACCGTTGCTTGGATTGCATTCAAATTTGGTTTGATTGTGCAATAGGTATTTCTGATTATCTGATTAATTTTTGGGATGAATCCATTAAAAACAAACTGGTTGCAGCCATTTAAAAAAAGATGGCCGCCTAAAAATTATATTAGTAAAAAGCTTGTGGGCACGATAACTTATGAATTGTTGGTTGGATTGCATTCAAATTTTGTATGGTTGTTCTCTAGGTATTTCTGATGCTCTGATTAACTTTTGGGATGAATCTATTGAAAAGAAAATGGCTGCCGCAGCCATTTAAAAAAAGATAGCCTCCTAAAAAGCTAGTGGGCACGATAACTTAGGAACCGTTGCTTGGATTGCATTGAAATTTGGAAAGGCTGTTCTCTAGGTATTTCTGATGATCTGATTACCTTTTGGGATGAATCTATTGGAAAAAACTTGGCTGCCGCAGCTATTTAAAAAAAGCTGACCGCGTAAAAAGCTTGTGGGCACAATAACTTACGAACCGTTGCTTGGATTGCATTGAAATTTGGAATGGTTGTTCTCTAGGTATTTCTGATGATCTGATTACCTTTTGAGATGAATCTATTGAAAAAAAGGCTGCCGCAGCCATTTAAAAAAAGATGGCCGCCTAAAAAGCTTGTGGGCACGATAACTTACGAACCGCTGCTTGGATTGCATTCAAATTTGGGTAGTTGTTCTCTAGGTATTTCTGATTATCTGATTAACTTTTGGGATGAATCCATTAAAAACAAAATGGCTGCCGCAGCCACAGCAGCCATTTAAAAAAAAATTGTCATGGTGGTAGTGGGGGTCATTTTCTTCTGATTATTTCTTGATATTGATGGACAGAGCCTAGGGCTGAGGGGTCCTGCCAATTGATGGATATTTTCCTGATGACAATAACAGGAAGTTAAGATAATTTGAATTTCATGATGTTTGGTGTACCCCTGGTCTCAAGATGAACAAGTGTGTATAATACTTAATCACTTTGCGATTTACCGAGTATATCCCACCAAACAGTGACACAATCAGGCTAGAATCATCACAAAATCAGTATATGATAGACTAGATTTGCGTAAGTTTTTCAAATTTTATGTTGCGCATTATCATTTAAGCGAATGTCTACTTATGTCTTTTGTATACATCAATTCACAATAATTCATAGCTGTGACAGCATTAATATTTCAGAGAACACGTCATAATTAAAATATCATTGATGTACCACTTTGCAGAAGGACACCCTTTGTCAGTCTCTCCCCTATTTGCAATAACATGGTTTTCAGTATCAATTTAAAGAAGACTACATAAGTCCAGGAGCTCCCGCTCCGAATTAGAATTCGATTTAAGCAATTTTGTGTAGGGTTATTAATGTAGTCCTAGGCTAGGTAAAAAATCCAGACGCAAGACAACTAGGTCTAAGAGGCTCAGTCTAAGAGTAAGATAAGAACTAGACAATCTGTCAGAGATTGCAAACCTCCATTGAAATTTATGATCCTAATCAGTATCCCAGTAATGGTCTACCTATCTGGCACGGTTTACCCGATATCAGGCCAATCGAGGTAAATAATGGCTGATTTACGGTCATTTTGAATTCGATATAGACTATCTGAAAAATTTCAGGGTGCATCCTGCCCCCGAAACCTCACATTATTTTTATGTAATTTTTTGTTTTATAGTGATTGTCTAGCTATCTGGCACAGTTTACCTGATATCAGGTCTATCGAGGTAAATAATGCGGATTGTTGGCCATTTTGAATTCGATAAGAGTTTGAAATTTTCCAGGGTGCATCCTCCCCCGAAAAATCACATTTTGTTTTATAGTAATGGTCTAGCCATCTAGCACGGTTTACCAAATATCCGCCATGTGAAAGTGAATAATGGCAGACAGGCGGCCATTTTGAATTTGATCGAGTCTAAATTTTTCAAGATGCATCCTCTCCTGAAATCTCACATTTTGTTTCATAGTAATGGTCTAGATATCTAGCACGGCTTACCAAATAACGGCCATGTGAAAGTGAATAATAACCTAAAGGCGGCCATTTTGAATTTGATCAAGTCAAAAATTTTCAAGATGCATCCTCTCCTGAAATCTCACATTTTGTGTTATAGTAATGGTCTAGTCATCTGGTACAGTTTACCAAATAACGGCCAAGCGAAAGTGAATAATGGCCGAAAGGCGGCCATTTAGAATTTGATCAAGTCAAATTTTTTCAAGATGCATCCTCTCCTGAAATCTCACATTTTGTTTCATAGTAATGGTCTAGCTATCTAACACGGTTTACCAAATATCAGCAATGTGAAAGTAAATAGTGGCTGATAGGCGGCCATTTTGAATTTGATTGAGTCAAAAGTTTTTAAAAAGGTTTTCTCTCCAGAAACGTCACATTTTGTTTCATAGTAATGGTCTAGCTATCTAGCACGGTTTACCTGATATCAGGCCTATCGAGATAAATAATGGCAATTGTCGGCCATTTTGAATTTGATAGAGTTAAAAAATTTCAGGGTGCATCCTCCCCTGAGAACTCATATTTTGTTTTATAGTAATGGTCTAGCCATCTAGCACGGTTTACCAAATATCAGCCATGTGAAAGTGAATAATGGCCGATAAGCGGACATTTGGGATTTGATCAGGATGCATCCTCTTCTGAAATCTCACATTTTGTTTTATAGTAATGGTTCAGCTATCTAGCACAGTCGAGGTGAATAATGGCCGATAGGCGGCCATTTTGAATTTGATTGAGTTGAATTTTTTCAAAATGCATCCTCTCCTGAAACCTTACAATTTGTTTTATGGTAATGGTGTAGCTATCTTGAGCGGTTTTCATGATATTCCATAATATGAGGTGGGTTATTCAAATACAATATGGTGGTATCACAATGTACTGAGAAGGAAATGTTGGCAGGTGGGGGAAGGGAAATAATTGGTGGAGATTATTATTGGCGGATTTACTGTGGTACATCAATACTATACTCATAAGAGCTGTTTTTTATCTAACCGCCAATATAATACAGGCCCCCATACTCCTCAGCTTAAAGTAACCGGCCCAGGGGGTGAACACAGTAACCCTGGTCATGGCCTGATGAATCATATGTAGGCGATATGCAATGTGTGCATCTCTACATCTGTATATACTATGTTAGGAAAAAAGTTAGGAGAAGACCTGTCAATCCGTCTGTCTGGGGGGCAGTATTATGTAGGAAGTATGTGAGGTGACGCTTTGAGGGCAGTATCTGTGAGTAGTGTGTGAAGTGGGTTTACAGTTCCAGCAAAGGGGGTGAACACAGTAACCCTGGTGACAGCATGATGGATCATATCGTCGCCTTGGAGCTAAAGGATCCTATCTGACACTCGTTAGAGTGGCAGATAGGATCCTTTAGCTCCGAGGAGATGATATGTAGGTGATATGCAATGTGTCCATCTCTACATCTAAAGTATCTCTCTGGGGGCATTATCTATAAACTATGCAAGAATGTGAGGAGAAGACCTGTCAATCTATCTAGGGGGGGGGGGTGTATTGTTATGTTGGAAGTATGTGAGGAGACGCTTTGGGGGCAGAATCTGTCTCTCTGGGGGGGGGGGGGGGCAGTATATTGTAGGTAGTGTGTGATGTCGCAGCCTCTCGATCCCTCGGGGGGTCAACCATGTGCTTTTTGAACGTATTTCAAGGGTATGTTAACATTGTCTTGATCACAATTTCAATCACAGTCAAATTAATGATTAACATCAATATCTTTCAAATCGTAACAAATGTATTCAATAAATACTAAATTAAAATAGCTCCTTCTGCTTCATTATCAAAATTATTTAAATATTACAACAAGAATAAAACATCTAGAGCACAAAGTATGCATTTCCCGTGAAAATGTGCGACCGGTCACTGCACATGTGTGTTTAAGATCATAGATATAGTAATCACACACCATGTTTAATACACCCAGTGACCTAGCAACACCTATGATTTGACGTCTAAACATTTATTCAATACAATATGACAATTGCCCTAATTAAGGTTTATTGACATACTGGTAGTGTGTGAAGACAGTATGTGAAGGAGTTTTCTGTATCTGTCAGGGTTCATACTCCCATGAAGAAACAGAATTCCAGGACTTTTCCAGAATTTTTCCAGAACCTAATAAGATTTTTCAAGGACTTACGAGTACACAATAACTCGTCCATTTATTTCCCCAAAACAACTTGAATCTACATTTTACATAGCTTTTAAAATAAAATTGGGCAGGTAGATCTATTTCAACTTGTTCTAAAAAGGGCAACTTAATTATTAGACTCTAGCTAATACTATTTTTGCAATCTGTTTTCTCATTATTTAAAATTCCAGGACTTTCAAGCACTTTTAACAAAATTCCAGGACTTTCAAGGCTTGGATTTTTATTTTTCAAATTCAAGGACTTTCCAGGATTTCCAGGACTAGTGCGAACCCTGATCTGTTAACGTGGGGATAGCGAAGTTGTAGGCAGTGACAGTCAGCAGTGGTCAGGTTAGTCACAGTACAGTCAAGTTTGAAACAGCTTCACTTAGGCGTCAAATTTTAATTGTAAACCTCAATTGTCATTGTTTTTAAGGTATATATTGAGCATAAATATATAAAATTACATTATTATGAACAATTAGTTGGTTAGGTAATTTAAATTATAGTGACAAAATAGCGCAAATTACTCGCCTATCAAGCGGATAAAAACATAAATAGACAGCAGGAAATGTAGACCGGAAATCAGTTATCCCTTTTCCTAGCCGCTCATGCGCGCCCTAAGTTAACGACGATCTCACACCAGTTGACAGTCCATGCCTCCTTTATGTCTATGATCTATACATAGTATGGGAGTATGTGGGGTGGCGACGTGTCTCTCGAAAAGGAAGGGAGTGTAATGGTATGGTGTGCAAGTTGGAAGGTGATCCTATACAATTAATCATTTGATGTCTCCCTTGATGGCAACAAAATATATAAATATAATTTAAGCTACATTTAAGTTTATGTCATTCCAGATCATTTACCTGTGTAATGTATTGGAAAGATTGCTCTGTAAAGATGAAGTTGTCGGGCAACCTGGTCCATTCTCGTAACAGCGATGATTGGGCAACGAGGTCTGTAAGCAGCCATTAAATGGGCCGACCTGAAATCAATGCCATAAAAAATACACATCTATGTAAATTCACTGAAAATGTCTTTGAATAATGTGACTGTTCTAGCAAATTCAATTTTCACTCATTTAAAATTGTGGATCACTGGAGCAAGACACAGCGTCAAGTGAGTAGAAATTTAAATAATTTAATTCCTAGCCAACCAGATATAAAAAAGGGGTTTACATGTGTCCAACACAACCTAAAATAGCCTTGTACCACCTAATTTCATCAATTACTTTTAAAATCATAGAGCATAAAAACGGACAAGTGAAATTTTTTTGGAAAACCTTAATCTTTAAGAAGGTTGTTCAATATCTGCAGGACAAACTGTTAAAATTCATATTTCAGACCCTGCTAAGGGATAGGTTACTGTTACAGATGAAATGGCACATACCTGCCAGATGATGTGATGACAACAATGGCTGCAGCCATACAGTTAACAGAGGCCTCCACAGCGGCCAGAGCTGTGGTATGCGTGATATCAGTGGGTCGTGGGGTTAGTACACGTAACTCTTCAAATAACTGCTTGTGATAAATGGCTGATTCAGCTTCCTTTGCAATCTAAAATCAAAGGAAATTGTAACCTAGTCACGCACCAACCAATACAACGCATTTGTAGATTAAACCTACTGTTACCCTAGTATTTATTCTCATTTTCATTCACTCAGCTATGTGAATTGCCACCGCAATTGCCGGGCCAGCTCAAGCGGAGTAAAAAGACTAAAGTGTAAAATTTTATATAACAAATAAAAGCTCTCATCTCAAACAAACACAGAACATCTACATGTACTCAATGCTGGTAAAATGTTGGGCCAGCATCACATTGAACCAATCTGAATTGAATCGGGCAGAACCTCCTAATTTGTGATAAGATATACAAATTATTTATTAAATTAATTGTATTGGTGTGAAAATGTGATTAAAGAGTGCATGATGGTTGATAGTAAGAAGTCCAAGAGATATATTTTTTGGGATGCCTGGTTATATTTTATAATATATTTTATATTATTTCTCAAAGATGAAAATTGTATCAGCGATGTCAGTTATAAAGGATGAAAGAGAGAAACTAGCAATTCACTGTATCCCCGTGCATAAACATGCATGCACTTACCAGTATACAGGGATGAGAACAGGTTGAAACAAGACTACACAAGTCAAGCACTCCCGCCTCAAAATAAAATTTGATTGAAGCGGTTTTGTGTAGTGTTATTAACTTAGTCCTAGACTGGGTCTAAAATCAAGCCGCAAGACAATTAAGCCCAAGACAGAAATTCTAAGATTAAGAAGAGGTAATTCCATAGCTCCCCCCTATGTCGCACCTGCGGTGATGGCGGGAGCTCAAAATAAACAGCCACTGTGCTGTGTCACAGGCCTTGACACAGGGTTCCTATATACCATCCTCCTTCAAATCCCTTGATATTTCGAGATGTTTTTCCATGACATTTTTGCACTCTCCATTTTACAATAATTTCAAATGTACAATTTATATCAATTACAAAAATGTTGCTTTAAAAATATGGCCAGTTAAAATTGGGGTAAATTCATTATGGTGATGTGAAGTCATTTTCTGGCTCTTCTGTCATGTTCCTCTCACAAGCACCAGCAGCAATAAATACTTGCCACATACTGCCTTGTTACTGTAGCTTGAATTCCATGACTTTCCATATACACTGTACCACAGGAACCGTGTGAGAACTGTATGCATTCAGATGTATTTACCAATTTACAAAGCCACAGCTGGATCAGCTGAACCAGATGAAGTGGCGCCCTCAAAGATGACTTGACCAGAGTTATACACAGCCAGCAAAATAAGCATTGAAGTCCTTTTGATTTAATGCTGTGTCAACATCAGACAGTGGATCGACATGGATTTAATGCCTCATGTTTGCAGTGTCAAAGCCAACCACTGTAGCTTATCATTATGCCCTAATCACCCCCATCTTTTAACATGAGCTGTTTTTACCAAGGCTAGACAGACATTCTGGACATGTTAGAACAGTAGAGCCTAATTTGGGGGGTAAATAATGTGATAGAAATGACTATTCCCCGACTTAGAAACAAACATGGTTCCCACATTTTTTCAAATACAAAATTCAAGGGCTTTTCAAGGACCTTTCAAGGACTTCTCAATATTTTTCAAGGACCTTTTTTGTGCATGTTAAAAAAATTGTTTGATGATCACACAAATAAGTTTAGGCTAAAAGGTATGAAAAACAGCAACTTTAGCGATTTTTATATTTTTTATCAAATTTCAGACATTGTCTATTGATATTTGTATTTTGACTGTATGTTGATAAAATAGGCACACTACATTCCTAAACCACATCTTTATTTAAGTGTAGCTTTTTTTTCATTTAATCACTAGCTGTCGCCGCTGCGAGACGTTTTTCAAGATCAATTCAGCAAAACATCCCAGGTTGATCAAAATCAAGGACTTTTCCTGGTTTATTAAAGTTTTTACAAAAATCAGGGACTTTTCAAGGCCTGGAATTATTTTTTTTTCAAATCCAAGGACTTTTCCCGTTTTCAAGGACCCGTGGGAACCATGGACATACACTGTAGTGATCGAGCACTATCACGCTTATTGCAGTTACCTTGTGCATTGTCTCCACAGCTACAACAGGATAATCTCCCTTGGCCGTCTCACCCGACAACATGACACAGTCAGCTCCATCCAACACAGCATTGGCCACATCACTGCTCTCAGCACGAGTTGGGCGCGGTTTCTTCACCATACTTTCTAGCATCTAAATAAAATAACCCAATGTCGAGAAAAATAGGAATATAAAAAAAACTACTGTATTAAACTTGATTAAACTGCAAATGGAAATAATCAGTTTTACTACAGTTTTGACACAATAATAATTGTTAGCTCTTGTCCTGCTACGCCAGTATTTATGCGGTTTCAAGCAAATTCCAAATCAAATAATATGTCACTGAAATGGATACAGTAAAACCTGCTATGAGCAGCCACTATTATATTTTTTGTCACTTTAACCAATCAGTAGGTAAGAATTTTATTTTACTTGGCACCAAATTCACTTACATGCATGTCTTATCTGTACATCTTATCTGCCCCCCCACCCCTCCTTTATGTAAGGTTTTTAGAGTTACTTTGATTACAGTCGGTAACTCATCCCTTAACTTAAAAAAAATTATAATAATAATAAAAAAAATTATAAATCCATAAAATAAATTTGGGTCGCACATGTATGTTTTCATAGGGTCGATCAGAGGAGATCGGAAACAAACAATTTTTTTAGGCCTAGGAGGTTGGCTGCTCATAATAGTGGCTGCTCATGGCAGGTTCTATTGTAAAACAGTTTGTGGTAGATGCTCAGCTAGTCAAATAACTCAATTTAGAAGATGTTAGTTTAAAAAAAAATAGAAATAATTTTGGTTATTTGGAGCTTGAAATTGCGTTAGCAATTCCAGCTTCAAATGACGAAAAATACAAGTGAAACAATTCAGCAGGACAAGGGTTAATGTGCGCCTGTGGTCTGGCAGATCTGAACATAAACCTTGCTTTACTGCCTAAGTTTTTTTTAACTGATCTGACTTCTGGGGGTACATTGGTTGAGAAAATGCCGGGTGCCAAGATGGCAATCACCCTTGAGTATTTTTTGTATTCGAGTTAGGAAAAATATGTAAGAAAATTTTGATAAATTAAAGCATTTTCGACAGTAGCCTCCTTAAAACTCAAATTCAAAAATTGCTCAATTGGCCATTTTCTAAACCCATATCACCCTCAGATCAGTTGGAAAAAAAATGAAGACAGTAAACGGAGGTCCAATGAAAAAGTTGCCTGACATCTGCCGGACTTTTGCTATTAACAGATGTGTAGGGTATGCAACAGAAGTCCAACCAGAATTAGAACAAAGCTTTTTTCCCTTAAGATGTCTATTTGAAGAAAAAAGTTTGGTTGTACAATAAATCAGCAAGAGACAAAAAATAATAAATGAGGGAGATTTCTGCAATCTAAAACATAATTATTTTAAAATTTCTGTCATTTTCCCTCAGTAGGCCTACATTTTCAAATATCTCTGATCTATATCAAGACTAAAATAAAATACTTTTAAATTAACGCACTGACATAAAAAACTAACAAGCACAGGGCTAGTAGAGGCCTATAAAAGTTATTGATTCTCTGGGCTACCAACAAAAAAAATTCGATAAAAAAAAATAGAAAAGAAATTACCTGTGTCGCACAGATCACTGGTTTGCCTGCTTTGTTACTGCGGCCGATCATCATTTTTTGGGCAAGAAACACTTTTTCTGTTGGAATTTCAATACCCAAATCTCCACGAGCCACCATGATTCCATCTGATGCTTCCAAAATTTCATCAAACCTACAGAAATGAGAAATATTTAATGAATTAATAAATTTACACTTTATATGTATTTCAAAAAACACTGTTTTTATTTTGCCACATAAAAGTAGTACAGACAAACAAGACTACAAACACTTGAAACACAGTGACAGTGAAAGCTAAGTGTAATGTTATGTTCTAGTATATGGGTGACTTTTTACAGTACTACATTGTATTAAGACTAAAAAAAATTGGTGGGAGAGATCATGACAAATTGCAGGCTGTCCAGCGCACCCTTGTAAAAAAGTAGGACAACTCACAGAAATATCAAGTGAGAAATTGCGTCATTTCGTGAAAATGGCCTTTGATGTTCAAAAAGGCAATTTTTACACTTTTTGAAAAGCACACACAATGGGATTAAAAATAAGGGAATAAAATAAATATTCATTTCGACCCCATTTTTAAAATAATAAACGTATACAATGTAGTTATAATATTTTGTAAACATTAAAGTAGATGCCATAATATTTTATCGTCAGGATTTTTCAATTGATAAATATTTTCAACTTAAAAAGATCTAATATGATTAGAGGGTAATTTAGACTAAAATTAAAATAACAGATATATATATATTTTCAAATTTCAACATATCACTTCTATGCCACATAATTTAGGATTCGAAAGTAATCATATGAAAATAAAAACTTATGTAAAAATTGAGAATACCCGGTATGTCGAATAGTGTGTGGAACAATAGCACACGGTGCTTGAGAGCAAGATAATGGCATTAGAATATCAATTTAGTGAGTCCTTTTTAGCCTACCAATTACATTCTGCAGTGCAAATGTCTGGATGGAAACTAGGGCTGGAACCTGGAAAGAATATTTTTAAATTTTCAATTTGTTTAATTGAAAAGGGCCTAAAGAGAAGAAAATTTGTCAAATCAAGGTCATTTTAGCTTTTAAGGGCCCTAGCATCATTTCTCAAGTGTGACGTACGACTCATTAGGCCAGATCGGGTCACAAGTTATCACTGATTGTGAAATGATTATCGTTCATGATTTAGCATACATGTAAGACAAGAAGCCGAAAAATTGGAAACATTAAAAGAATCCCCGTAAGATAAGCCTATAAGTATTTCCTCGAAACCAGCCCTCTCACTCAGCTCAAAGACTGGAAAGGTTAGGTTCTCCTGTGGATAATGGCAGCTTGCCAACTCGGTCCACTGAGCCCCGTGGGTTTTGGTGGAAGGAGAAATCCCACTGACCTGGTTTTTGACCACTGCATTATTATCCAAGCCAGAGAAGAAGGCTAGCAGTGTCTACCCCTGGAAAGGTGACAATGCTGAAGGAGTGTACATGTAGATATTCCCAGGTCAGTTCATGACCAATCAAGTATATGAATAAAAAAATAATGACCCTCCCACCCAATTATTTTTTTAAATAGCTACGGCAGCCATTTTCTATATAAAGAATCCATCCTTAAAGATAATCAGATCATCAGAAATACCTAGAGAACAACTCTAAAAGTTCGAATGCAATCCAACCAACGGTTCATAAGTTATTGTGCCCACAAGCTTTTTAGGCGGCCAACTTGGGAAATAGCCGTTTATGGCTAAGTGCCCTCAAAAAATATATCGGAAGAATAGTCCGGTTACAAAGGTCATATGTAGAAAATAAATGTGTAAAAATGATTAAAACTAGTAAAAAAAAATTAAACCATCCAACCGCTCCCCCCCCCCAAAAAAAAGTGCCCTCAAAAAAACTTTTCTAAACTTGGTGAGACTACTCCGATAAATTTTTTTATAAAATTGAAAAAAAATGTTAATTTTTTTAATGGCTGCGGCAGCCATTCTTTCCAATGGATTCATCCCAAAAGTTAATAAGATCATCAAAAATACCTAGAGAACAACCCTACCAAATTTGAATGCAATTCAACCAACGTTTCATAAGTTAGGGTAGCCACAAGCTTTTTAGGTGGCCATATAGGAAAATGGCCCCTCATGGCTTGCTGCCAAAAAAAATATATATGAGAAGAATTGCCCAGGCACATATAAAAAATAAACAAAACTCATCAGCTACTGTAAGAGCTGAATTTCTGATAGGCCTGAGCGGAGGCGGAGACAGAATAATGCTAAACACTACACTACACTATGTCTAAGCATCCCTATATTATCGGGGATGCTTAATAAATACCAGGAAAAAATTATAATATTGTTTTACAGTTTGATGTAAAATGTAATAATGAATACTACAGCATACAGTAGAAAGTTGTATTTACATTTTCGAGACAAATAATATATAGCGCATGATAAAGAATGAAATAAAAAAGTAGGAAAAAGTAACATTTTCCAGGAAAAAGTAGGTACATTTTTAACAAGAGGCCTGAAATCCTTTTAACATCAAGGTAAAAATAGAATTTTTGCGCCCACAGAAAATTTTGGTGTTCAACTCTGGTGACTATTTTGAATTTTGGCAGCAACTTTAAAAAATCACTTGCATCCCCATGATGCTCGGAACGCAATAGCAAAATTAACAACAAAAGCGTGACGCCTGACGCTGGACAGAATACTGGCGTGACTAAAATCCCCTTCCCCTACGGGCGGGGAATAAAAATTAGGAAAAAGTAGGAAACTTGACAGCCTGCAAATTGCAATATCATCCCAGGACAATCCCGCGATACTTTCTAAAAGAGAAACAATGAGAAGCACTCCGCTAAATGGACTCTTTCTAGTGAAATGACATTCCCATAAATTTTTCGATGTACCGTAAACCGGGGCTATCTTGCCACCCTATTTACCTATTTTTTATCACTGTATTAAACCTGCTTTTTTTAGTGGGAATATAAAGTTTCTCAATTGAGGGTGGTTGTGTAAGGTATTCGCATACTTAGCATAGTTTGTATTTAGCCTTTATTAATAGAACTATTAAATAAAAATAAAAATGCAAAATAGCCCCGGTTGCCACTGGAGCTAATTTTGATCATATTTTGTGAATTAAAACCATTTGTCAGAATCCAAATAAAAATATTTTGCCATATAAATATTTTTTAATTCAAAATAATATAATTGAGTTCTCAATTATTAGCTTCTAAGCTAATTGAATAAAAATCAAATTAATTAAACAGTCTGTAGACCTTATTATCATTCCATTTAATATATTACATAGATTCAGGTAAATGCACCTTACAGACATTATGTCATAACATAAAATAATCAGTGGAAAAGTAATTAATTTGCAGGAAAGTTATTTAATTATTAAAATAAGTGCCTTAAACCAGTAATTAATGCAAATATTTGTATAGTTTTTAGGGATCAGTGAGTCTAATGGTCAAGTCCGTTTTCACATCGGACCGAAAATGAGGCTCTGTCGGCCATTTTGAAGGGGTGGCAAAATAGCTCCGGTATGGGGTGGCAAAATAGCCCCGGTTACTTTGAAGTGCTCGATATTAAAATTTCATAATTTTTTTTTTTCTGTGATAAGGACCCTTCAAATATCATAAAAGAAAACTGCATACGTTAATAAAATGGATAAATACCATTCCAGAGTTCAAATTTGTCAAATTTAGAAAAAAACGCATAAAAAATAACACTTCGATAAAATATTTTTTTATGGTGTTGAAATATAATACAAAAATTGTAAATAGACATTAACATGTTCCTTACAACATAGTATAACCTATAATCATAGTTATTTTTATTAACTTATGGTATTGATTGAAAACTAGAGGATTTTATCAATTTCCCGAGGGGGTGGCAAAATAGTCCCGGGGGTGGCAAAATAGCCCCGGTTTACGGTATGTGTTTAAGTGATCTGACAATGATTGATAATAATGCACAATGGCTATGTATATATGGTGCAAATCCACAGCTAACACGCAGTTGATACATGTCTGTCAAAGTATCAATTTTTCAGTTAAATTGCTAAGGACTTCCAAGAATTTATTACTAATTAATTCTGTTTCTCCTTGTGTAGCAAGGCTTCACATATCCAGGGATGGGGGTTGAAAATTATTCCAAGACTAAAAATACAGTGCAAGCACTCAAATACCCCTAGGCTGATGCAGTGACTCTAAATATGCCAGGTTTCAAGGCAAATAATTGAAAATAAGAACAATTTATTAAAATTGATAAAACCAAAATGGCCGCCGCAGCCTCGTTTTCAGTCTCACATGAAAATGGACAATACTAATAGACTCGCAGACCCCGAAAACCTACATATATACCAGGTTTCGAGGAAATTCTTAAAAAAAGGTGAAAAAAAATTAGTCGCCAGGTGGAGGTTATTTTGATTATCGGTGGAAAGCTGAAATTGTAATCAGGTCGTCTCCATACTCATGGGTAACTTCACATAAAAAATTGGAGAGATCCTATAATTATTTTTCAAGTTATCGCGTTAACAAGAATTTTTTAAATCTTTAACCTTGACCTTTGACCTTTGACCTTGACCTCGGATGAAAAAAAGAGTCGGGAAGGGTTGCATGTTTGCATAAATTATAAATTCAATCTGTTGCACCATGTTGGTGTAATAGCCAAAAGAATGCGTGCGGCGGCGGCGCACAAAGGGGACGACAATACCCCTTCAGGCCCAACGGTCGGGGGGTAGAAAGGATAATTCCAAGCCTGAAATTCTGTGAAATGCAGTGACCTGTCACTTGGTAAAAACAAGGTTATATAACACCCCCTCCCCCATACTTTATTCTGTAAAACACAGTGACGTCACTCGGTGAAAACAAGGTTATATAAGAACCCTCCTCCATACTTCATTGTGTATTGCCTACTAGAATTGCCTACACTGAATTTTTTCAAACATAGAAATTCGTCTGTAGACGGTAATTTCCTAACCCTGTATATTGTCGGTCACAGGCAAAACAACTTCAAAATGATAGTTTAGAGTAAGTTCCCAGCAAACACAAAACATTTGTATAACAATTATACAAAGTAGGCCCCACGTCTTCAATGTTAGTCCAACATTGTATAAATGATATAAATACAAATGTCTTTTTGTTTGCTGGGTTGCTTCTCAAGTTTTAAACAAAGATGATAAATCAATACTTCAACATAAAAAAAAAAATTGGCACAGAACAAGGCTTTCTCTCTGCCAAATTTTTTTTATGTATTTATGTTTACAGCTAAAAAAGCAACTTACTGAAAACTACCATTTTGGAGTTGCGATTGTTTCGCCTGTGACCGACGATATAATATTCCCTCCAAATAAAACCACTATCTAATTCCACAGGCGAATGTCAAAAATTGATAGATTAAGTGACCCTGAAATGCTACCCGGTGGATTAAAATTGCCATCTAATCTCTACACACAACATAATACTAATACTTCACCTCTTAACACCTTCATGATTCTCAATCTTTGAAATTATTTTTATGTTTCTTCCCTCATCTCCTAATATGGTTCGCAGACATCGAACACCATCACCATTTCTGATAAAGGAAGCGAATACCATGTCCACCTAGAAAGCACAGGAAAGAAGTTAATGTAAGCTTTTTTAAACATTTGGAAACATAACAAGTCCTATATCATCCCCCGCCATAAATTAGGTTAAGAGTTATTGCGATCACAAATATTTAAAAAATCAACTTGTGGTGGCCATTTTAAATTTCAGTAAAATCACCTGCACATTATTTCTGACTTCAATTTTTGCGCCCACAAAAAATAATGAAGTTCATGCATTGCGGCCATTTTGAATTTCCATAAAACCTTGAAAAAATCACATGCAAATCTCCATATCGTGGGGAATGTGATTGTAAAATTTGAATAATTTACGACTAAGTTTTTGCGACCTCAAAAAAATTGATCTGTGGCGGTCATTTTGAATTTCAGCAAAAACTAAAAAATCACCTGCACATCTCCATATTGTGGGGAATGTGATTGTAAAATTTGAATAATTTCTGACGTTAAGTTTTTGCGCCCACAAAAAATTTAGGAGTTGACTTCTGACGGCCATTTTGAATTTTTGTAGCATCTTTAAAAAATCAATTGCACATCCACATGTTGCTAGGAATGTGATGTTAAAATTATAAAAAAATTGCCCAAACTAATTTTTTGAGTTTTTGCACCCACCAAAAAATTGAAGTTGATCCGTGGCGGCCATTTTGAATTTCAGTAAAACCTTGAAAAAGTCACCTGCACATTTCCATATGGTGGGGAATGTGATAGTAAAATTTGAATAATTTCTGACTTAAGTTTTAGAGTTTTTGCGCCCACAATTTTTTTTGGAGTTGACCTCTGGCGGCCATTTTGAATTTTGGTAGCATCTTTAAAAATTCAATTGCACACCCCCATGTTTCTCAGAATGTCATGTTGAAATTTTAAAAAAATTTGACCAATAGTTTTTGCACCCACAAGAAAACGTGACGCCGGACAGAATCCTGGCACGACTAAAATCCCCCTTCCACTACGGGCGGGGGATAAAAACAACACAAAAAACAACAACAACAACAACAAAATTCCGAGTTGGGGCATGACTCACCCACCCACTTCAGAGTTTTTCTCGGATTTTTTTTAACTTGACAAAACTCTTAACTCAATGGTAAGCCTTGTCATTCTAGGCCTGTTTATATACAGTTTCAAGCAGATAGTAAACCGAATAATATGTCACTGAAATTGGTTAGCGTGGTAAAAGCTCAGTTTGTCTAATAATTCAATTTAGAAGATCATGATGTCTACTTAAAAAAAATTGAAACATTTTTTACCAGTTGAAGCTGAAAATTGTGCTTAAATTGAATGAAAAATACAATAGAAACAATTTGAGCAGGACAAAGGACAATTTTCACAAACTGAGTAAATATTTATTGCAGTCTGATGAGTCTGGATACCCACCGGTTTTGTTTTTTTAACTCTTCAGAGTACAAAAGTACTGGTGTGATGCATTGCCATATAGATGGTACAGTAATTATCGGTTACAGCACGAATCGTTACTACAAGAATCGGATATAACACGATGCAACCATGGATCCCAAAATTTTACACTATCTTTTTTACCATTTTTCTGGAAAAATTGTGTTATAAATATTTGAACATCCAATTAAGCATGAAATTGTCCGCCAACGTCACATGTTAATGTGCCGTAGCGGTAGGCCTAATCCTTCACGCATGACGCTCACGCAATGTCTCCGGCTAGTGGTATTGCACAGCACTTAACGGCACCCTTTTAGAGCAAGAGTATCTCATTTCGTATTTGAGCTTAAATTCAATTCAAACACGAATCGTGTAATAGATAATATAAAACGAATACGACGTGCACGATTTGATCTCAGAAAATGTATTTACTTAATCAAATTAACTTAATGTGGCGAGTTTAGCAAAAGAACATGTTTATTTAAATCGTGTAATAAAAATATTATAACACGAATAATAATGTTTTTACATGTTTTTTAATCTGTAATAAAATATTTTAACACGAATATGGTGATTCTGCAAGTTTTTAAAGTCGGGTGTAATGAAATATTATAACACGAATATGATGTGTTTTATATCGTGTTATAAAATATTATAACACGAATATGGTGCATTTTATATCGTGTTATAAAATATTATAACACGAATATGACGTGCAAGATTTAATGTCAGTAATCCTAGCTATTAAATACAATTAACTTAATTCAGCAGGTTTAACCGAAAAAAATGTATATTTTTAAATCACGTATCAAAATAGGTCGCCAGAGGTGATGACACGCCGATCGTTTGATGAATGCCACTTCTTCACAACTCACATTGTGCAATGTCAAGCAGCGTTCTCGTTTGTATTGCAAGGTGTTATGTTCGCGACAATTTTGTGAAGCACATCATGTTTCTTGACGTGTAGTATACTGTTAAGTACTACATGGCTAATTCTTGAATTTTTTATCGCCATCTTATTCCATTTCTAATTATTTAAAATAAACAAATTTTATATGAACTTGATCTCCTGGGACCAAAACGTTTATCGACCATTGGCGGGCAGTTACACAATCTTCGGCGCCGTCAGTGAAATGAAAGCAGTGGCTAGATGATGCTTAAATATTGGCCCAGCTTTACAGATGCCGGCCCTTCATTGTAACAACATTGTCCGCTCGCTTGGCCACGTAAACCTTTTTACACCCATCAAACCCGATTCATGTAAATTTCAAACCCAGTTTTTGTCAGAACAATACCAAGTACGGCTACAAAATTGTTACACCATGCAGCACGTTATTTTATGCAATAGATATATTTATATTACAATGAGGACTACGTTGTTCTAATTGTGAATGATTATTATTTTAGTTTTGATAGTGACCGCAAGGTTAGTGTCTGCAGTACGGCAATGTGTATTGGCACTGGTGTATTGCAGATGTAAAATACACGGATTAGCTCGGTGTTTTATCAAGTGTGTGGAATCAACCGTGACAAGTGATCAGTACATGTATTGTTCAGTTTATTTTGGAGTCAGTTAACCCCCCCCCGTTGCTAGTAAAAGTCTAGCCATGGTCGGGATATCAGGCTTGGTAGTTATCCTATTAATATTATAATATCAGGGATATAATACTTTATTACATGATTTAGAAGAGCAACATATTTGTGTTATAATAAATTATTATCGATTTAAAACATACAAAAAAACAGGTGTCAGATTAGTTTATTAACCAATTTAAAAGAAAATATAAAGAACATTTCGTGTTATGATAAACATGCCATTTTGTTGAATAATTTATAAATTAAGTTATTTTATTAGATTTAATGGTGTTGCATAAATATATTTTTATGCCGATAGTTCACCGACAAGTTTGATTGACAAGCGTGTTCTAACGCTGATTGGTCAATATCTCCCTCCCATCTCACCTGACCAAGACGCTGGACAAGCAATAAATCAGCACTGGTTCATTTGCGGGCAGTTACGCGATGATCGACACCGTCAGTAAAAGTGAGCGTGTCAAACCATTTCAAGCCTACAGGCTTGGTAGTTATCCTATGAATAATATAACATCAGTGATATGCTGTTTTATTACACGATTCGGAAAAACATAATATTTGTGTTGGAGTAATTGATTGCACAATACAAAAAATGCAAGGACATCGTGTTTGTTGTGTTTAAACGCTGATTGGTCAACACTCGCCTCCCATCGCGACTGGCCGTGTCCGGATGATTGACAGTGTCGTATGATCTCACGTTGAGTGATATTTCATGAGATTTTGACACCTCTACCCTCAAAACGATGACGTCATTAAACACTGTACATGACACGGACTTGTATACACAGCGTCACTCTGTTCGCGAGTCCTCTATTCCTGATTCAACTAATTTTACTTCTACTGTTTATATTTGACACATTCAAACAATTTACATTTTTATTATTTACAAATAATATTTAATATAACTTCTAAAACTTCGATATTTGTACAGTAAATAAGGCCGGGAAATAACGTTATGCTACAAGCTGGTGTAGTGTCCCGTGTCAGTTATTTATATTACCGCATCCCGTGTATCTCCAGTCATATCGACCTAGTAGTACTAGATAAAATCGGGCCATTTCGTATAACACGATCGGCTTATAACACGATTCGTGCTTCTGGACCCCACCGATCGTGTTATAACGAATAACTACTGTATATAGATAAGCAGTGTTGGCAAAAAAAACATCAATGAAACCCAACATTTTGTTGCATAATTAATTTCACTTATGTCTTCGATTTTCACATTGATGCATTGCCAAATATAGATGGCTGAGGGGTAAAAAGGAAACGTCAGTATCCAGACTCGAACAGACTCCGGCATTGCAAGGGTTCAATGGGCTCGTCTTTTCTCATGTGTTACTAGCTTGCCACTGTTTCATCACCAACTACAGCCTGTTATCGCAACAGTGATCCCCCTCTGTGACTCTGGGTTCCATCTGGTCATACACTTTCATGACTGAAGGAATGTTTCAGAAAAAATCTGGTAAATTATATAAGCTCTTAAAAAATAATTTAAAAGTCCCGTACCCCATGTTTTAGGCCAAACATTAGATCTGTCTTATCTTTCTCAGACACCGCAGGTAAATCAACAGGTGTGCCTGGCAAATTACAGCCCTTTTTGCTCCCCAGACTGCCTCCATTTTCAACAGTACATTTTAGAAAGTCAGCACCTGTAATTAGATACACATCATTGAGTCATCATAAATAATTTACACAGAAAATGATGATAACATTAGGTTATAACAAATAAGACTGCTGTCAAACATCTGTCAAGATACAAGTAAGGTAAACTACTTTTGGTTTAATCTAATATCTCGGCAGTAATCAGTCATCTCTTTATCAATTTGCAGATTTTATATATTGTATGGACATAATAATTACCACATCGAGCACAGCATAGCTAATTTCAACTAGAGATAGCACAGGATATACTTGGGGTTCAGGCTTCAATGAGGCAAACAATAAATAATAGGAGCTATGTCTGTTCAATACCATACCACCTAATTTGCCTTACAATATCTAAACTAAAACCACAGTAGATATGATACAGGGTCAGAAATTTTAATAAGAACAGAAAATACCCAACGGGAAAGTAGTTTGTAAATAATTATTCACTATAAAACCTGATAATTGAAATTTGTCATTTTTAATGCACAAATATTTTGTCAAGGATTACCAAAATCAGCCTGTCAATCTTGTTCACATTACAGTATTGGTCAACAATTGTCTCTCTAATAATTTTCTAATATACCAAGGGACATGGGTATGATCCATCACGGCCGACCCAGGTCATTGTGGTAACCTGGGTTACATCGTGATGCCACCATTTTGAATAATCTGACAGCCGTGACAGAAGATCTAATGTATAATCCAACCTCTCATCAAAAATCACAGCTTTTAACAACAATTTGTTGTGGTTTCAAAGGCAGGAAAGTTATAGATTAGTGAGAATTTTAGAAGCAGAAAAGAATTCGAATTCCAGTATATCATGTGAAATTAGCTATTTGTGGGGGACAATTTTAAGGGTTGATATCATTTTTTTACCCGTGTGAACCAGGGTCACAGACTCACAGTACCTCAAAAAAAAATTAATTAATTATAAACGATGACTGAAAGTACCACGGGAACCTGGGTATTGCTTTTCACTCACTACAAAAGTGGCCAGCTATATGTATGTCTCAGTCCGAAATTCTCAAATCAACGCATTTTTTTAAACAAACTGATTTTTATCCAAATTGTTGCCATATTTGCCATGCACTGAGAGGGTCGAAAATTAGGCTCGTTTTCAGGAATGTAAAATGATGCTCTAATGCATCGTGAGGACTTAAAGTGTTACCCTTTTCTTTGACAAGTATGGAGATTAGGCCATCATCAATGTAGATGTGCTTGCCAACATCAACCACTTCAGTAATATTTTTATAATCAACCCAGAGGAATTCTTCATCTACTTTCTCCATATAGTCATCGTTTGTAGTTACAGTGAGGTCTTGGCCTGCCTTGAGCTCAATCTCAGCATTCACACCCTGTATAACAAATAAACAGAAAAAGCTATTTTATTAAATTTCTGTTTGGGAATTGTGGCTGACTATGTACTGAAACATATTTTAGGCTTTGATGACTAATATTATGCTTAACCCTTATCCAGCTGAGTTAACCCTTTAAGCCCTCACGATGCATTAAAGCATCATTTCACATCCCTGAAAACAGACCTAATTTTCCCATAACTAAAGGTTTTAGAATCAAAATTTCCATGAAACTGGTGTACCAATACATGGCAAATTTCTAAAAATTTTAAACCATATCAAGTCATCTTCATTCACTACAAGTAGAGAATTGCGACAGCAATTCGCGGCTTGTAGTGGATGAAGATGACAATGGTAAATTCAGGCTTGAAAGGGTTAATTTATTTTAATTTTCAGCCACTTGAAGTTATGTCTCACTACCACAACCACACCTCCAAGCTGCTGATAATTACTCATATTTGTTTAATTTGACCATAAATATTTGCAAATCTTGATGTTTAGACACACATTTCATTCAGAATAACAATGATTTGGTTGACTAATAAAACAGATTAAAAACGACAATAATTGTGATCAGCAGGTTTCTATAGACATTTTCTTTCTGTTAATTAATAATGTTTTAAACCCCAAGCAGAAATTTTTGTACTGTCAAATGTACTTGGTTCATTGCACCAGAAACTAACCAAGTAGATTATAAATTATTAAGGTAAAGAAAGCATAAAAAAAATATCAACGACAGTAAATTTATGTATACATGATAAGTAATCATTGTTCTAGAAAAACACTCACATATTTGATCAATCCTGTCCTGATCTCAGGTCCTTTAGTATCAAGTGCAATAGCTATGGGTCTGTGTCCAAGCTTGGCAGCAGCACGAATGTTTTCAATAGTTCCTGCATGATACTAAACAGAAAAATAATTTATATTGCATTATTTGACAGAAAAAATGAATCTGAAAATTATTCTATAGGTGTGTCAAACAAGTGGGACAATTGGGCTTGTTTTTAAAAAAAAAAAAATTTTATTCACTTAACAGATTGATGATAATTAGTCTGAATACAATTAAATTTGGACGCAGAGAATGCAGGATAAAATATGTGTTTTTGAACAGTCGGACAAGGGACACCAAATGTTTTTTGGTGTCCTCTAAATAATGCCATGTGCAAACGTAGTGAATGATTTTCTTGTGTCCTGTGTGCGACCATTGGTGTCTCATGTTACAACCAAATGTTATGAACAGTTAAAGAATCAGAAGGACATGAAAAATTTTGTGTCCATACTTTCTAATATTGCTATTCAATGTTACTAATTAATACTATTGAGGCTATTGAGTTTCATTGGTGTCCTATACTACGGTTTCACCAAATAATATAAATATAGATATAAACGACATCCAATATTGATTCTATTGCTATTTTAGACAGTCAATGTGAAATAAAACACCATATATGATCGGTCTTAACGGTCGCACACATTTGACCATATTTTCACCCTTTATAAAAATATCTTTTTCTTTCTGATCCATAATGTTTTGTGTACAATTATGTGTTTTTTGTGTTTCCCAATGTTTTTTGTATATTTAAAGTGGATTGCAATGAGTTACCACCTGTACCATGTGTACGAGTCAACGACCACGATTTTTGTGCAAAAGATCCAAGATTGACCTGCCAATGAGCGAACACTAATGTCCACTTATCGCCGACCGTCAGCTCCGTGGTCGCCAAAATAAGTTTTCAGTTTTATTTGTTCCATTTTTATTTAATGCTTACAATAAATGTGAAACAAGACTACATAAGTCCAGGAGCTCCCGCGACGAATTAGAATTTGATTTAAGCAATTTTGTGTAGGGTTTTTAATGTAGTCCTAGGCTAGGTCAAAAATCAAGACGCAAGACAACTAGGACTAAGAAGCTCAGTCTAAGAGTAAGATAAGAACTAGACAGTCTGTCAGAGATTGCAAACCTCCATTGAAATTAATGATCCTAATCAGTATCCCAGTAATGGTCTACCTATCTGGCACGGTTTACCCGATATCAGGCCAATCAAGGTAACTAATAGCTGATTTACGGTCATTTTGAATTCGATATAAACTAGTTAAAAACTTAGGGTGCATCCTCCCCCGAAACCTCAAATTTTGTTTTATAGTAATGGACTAACACAGTTTGCAAAATATTGAGCATGTGAAAGTAAATAATGGCCGATAGGGGGCCATTTTGAATTTGATCGAGTCATAATTTATCAAGATGCATCCTCAGCTGAAATCTCACATTTCATTCTATAGTAATCATCTAGCTATCTAGCACGGCTTACCAAATATCGGCCATGTGAAAGTGAATAATGGCCTAAAGGCGGCCATTTTGAATTTGATCAAGTCAAAATTTTCCAAGATGCATCCTCAACTGAAATCTCACATTTCATTCTATAGTAATGGTCTAGCTATCTAGCACGGTTTACCAAATATCGCCCATGTGAAAGTGGATAATGGCCGATAGGAGGCCATTTTGAATTTGATCAAGTCAAAAATTTTCAAGATGCATCCTCTCCTGAAATCTCACATTTTGTTTTATAGTAATGGTCTAGCCATCTAGTACGGTTACCAAAAACCGGCTATGTGAAAGTGAATAATGGCCGATAGGCGGCCATTTTGAATTTGATCGAGTCAATTTTTTTCAAGATGCATCCTCTCTTGTAATCTCACATTTTGTTTTATAGTAATGGTCCAGCTATCTAACACGGTTTACCAAATATCAGCAATGTGAAAGTAAATAGTGGCCGATAGGCGGCCATTTTGAATTCGATTGAGTCGAAAGTTTTTAAAAGGCATCCTCTCTCGAAACGTCACATTTTGTTTTATAGTAATGGTCTAGCTATCTAGCACGGTTTACCTGATATCAGGCCTATCGAGGTAAATAATGCTGATTGTCGGCCATTTTGAATTCGTAAGTTAAAAATTTTCAGGGTGCATCCTCCCCCGAAAACTCACACTTTGTTTTATAGTAATCAGGTAATGGTCTAGCCATCTAGCACGGTTTACCAAATATCAGCCATGTGAAAATGAATAATGGCCGAAAGGGCAGCCATTTTAAATTTGATCAAGTCAAATTTTTTCAAGATGCATCCTCATCTGAAATCTCACATTTCGTTTTACAGTAATGGTCTAGCCATCTAGCACGGTTCACCAAATAACGGCCATGTGAAAGTGAATAATGGTCGATAAGCGGTCATTTTGAATTTTATCGTGTCGAATTTTTTCAAGATGCATCCTCTCCTGAAATCACACATTTTGTTTTATAGTAATGGTCTAGCCATCTAGCACGGTTTACCAAATAACGGCCATGTTAAAGTGAATAATGGCCGATTGGCGGCCATTTTGAACTTGGACGAGTTGAATTTTTTCAAAATGCATCCTCTCCTGAAGCCTTACAATTTGTTTTATAGTAATGGTGTAGATATCTTGAGCGGTTTTCATGATATTCCACAATATCAGGCCTGTCGAGGTGAATAATGGCTGATAGGCGGCCATTTTGAATTTTATCAACTTCAAATTTTTCAAGATGCATCCTCTCCTGAAACCTTACAATTTCTTTGATATTAATGGTGTAGCTATCTTGAGCGGTTTTCATGATATCCCGCAATATCAGGCCTGTCGAGGTGAATAATGGCCGATAGGTGGCCATTTTGAATTTTATCAATTTCAAATTTTTCAAGATGCATCCTCTCCTGAAACCTCACAATTTGTTTTATAGTAATGGTGTAGCTATCTTGAGCGGATTTCATGATATTCCGCAAAATCTTTCAGTCGGATTTACCGATGTTATAAATTAGGTCAAAGTGCTGGGTCAACTTCAAGGTCAAGGTCCAAAAACCTGAAAAGGCACAACTAGGGACCTTAGAGAACATGTATGTGCAATATGACTGTCATCGGCCCAGTACTTTTCGAGATCTGCTCCGGAAACGAAGTGCGCGTCAAAACGTCTAAATAGGTCATAGTTCTGAACCAGAAGTAGGTCAAAGTTCAAATACCCCAAAAGGCACAACTAGACCCCCTAGGGGTGTTGTGTGTAAAATTTGAACGCCGTCACATCATCATTTTCTCCTCTGCAACCTTGCGTATTGAATTCAGATAAAAAATATTTTAACCTGTCCATTAGCCACCTGGAAGTAACCCACATACCAAAAATTGTTATCCTAGCTTATTTTCTTACAAAGTTATAGGCAAAAGAAGAGGCCAAAAAAAAACGGAGGTAGAATCCATAGCTCCCCTCGTCTCACCTACGGTGACGGCGTGAGCTAAAAAGTTGTTCCAACTCCCGAGAGATGCGGTCAGTCGCTCAGTGATCAGATTTAATGTCATGCCTCTATCTGCACTGCTTATCACAGACAGTCATTGAGTTTTATATTCAATGCTTACAATAAATGTACTAGTTTGTGGTCGGACCAACAAAGCATCCAACAAATCGTCGCCTCAGAGCTAAATGATCCTATCTGCCACTCTAACGAGTGTCAGATAGGATCCTTTAGCTCCAAGGCGACGAAATGATAACACAAACTATCTCTGGAAAATGCTAAGGATTTGCTGCACAGCGTGGTATTAGCCTCTAAATAATTTACCTCCTACTATTAGCATGTATTTAGACATTCAAGCAATGTTTGTTCAATTTTGGCCCATCGTCTGCAATGCTGACATAACATTGTGTCAACCCTGCTTGAACGGTTGTGAAACATAGATATGTCGTACCTCTGGATAAGTTGCCCCAGGCAAAAAAGGCCACAAAAAAAAAAAAATTGTGACTTATAGGCAGCATATTACGATATATCACATGAATGCGGTAAGCCCTATTGGCCCTATACCGTTTTTACCGGGTTATAAGACGCGACTTTTATATTTTTAAAACCACTTTTAAAGGCTGGTGCGACTTATGCTCCTGTGCGACCTATCTATGGTTTTCAACTCGGCCGAGGACAGCTGAAAAAAATCTAGAGTGGCCTCTACCCTCTGTCACGTAATGACGAGATTGCCGTTCATGAACCGCTAACATCATATCATCGTTTGAGGCCATTGTATGTCAGTTTTAATACCATTTGGGAATGTTATTTACTTTAGTTTACTATTGATCAGCATGCATAATGCTTAAAAACTATGTATTTAATTTACAATCAATTGGGTAAGATAGAATGTTTTAGTGAAAGACCGTGACTGTTTGTTTGTAATGATTGCGTTTGTGTGTCAGCCATCTTCTCTGCATCCGGTCAGTATCGTCAGCACTCGCTAGGGGGCGAGACAATCGCAAGCAATTTACCGCATAAACACATCTATAGTGGAAGTCACATTAACCTGTAGCGCAAGTTTTTCGTCGATTTCTCAGTCAATTCTCAACTGATTTTAATGAAATTTTACAAGGACTATTATCGGGTCCCCCGCCAAATAACATGAAATTTATATGACAAAATAATCTATAGCTCAAAAGTTAGACCATTCGACATATAGTACCATAAATTTCTAATTACGACGTCCCTCTATAAACCCATTAAACTGTTTAAGGTAAAATCAGTTTTAAGCCATGAATTGCATTACATGCCAGATGGTCTAACTTTTGAACTATACAATATTTATCAATGAAAATTTCACAGTGTTTGGCGGGGGACTCGATAATAGCCCTTGTTAAATTTCATGAAAATTGACTGAAAAATCGCCGAAAAACATACGCTCATGAGACATGTCTCTGAGCCTGGTGCGTCATATCTGCCGGTGCGACCTGTCTATGGTTGGAGCCTAATGTTGAGCCTAGTGCGACTTATACTCCAGTGCGACTTATAGGCCGGCAAATACGGTAATAGTAATACACGAGTTGATCGTGTTAGCAGCAACAAATATATAGGTATCAAAGTCAACGAGATCACAGAAAAACCAAGCAAAATTTTAGCTAGGCCAGCCTGTCAATTCTGATATATATTCCAGTATCGTAATCCGGTAAATTATAAGGGTGTGTCATTCTGATTGATCAGAATGGCATACTTGCTCATAACGGCATGCCCTTATGCGTATCAAATCCGTGATTTTGATAAAATTATGATGTTTTAATGTTGATTGCAACACACGACATGCAACGGCGACAACAGTAAATGAATGAGTAATGTTGTGTGCTTTTTTATCTATATCAAGACTAACATCAATGGATAATTAAATGATGCCCATCCTCTTGTCACAGCTTCACCTTGACTGAGGTTGAAAATGTCCCAATTTTAAGTTAGTCATGTCCGACCGGCAACAACTTAAATTTGGCGATTTATCATAGAGCTGAATTGGATCTTCAATTCTAGAGGTGTAGGGCTATTGCATCTGATGTTGTCCAAACCAGCACGGGTCGACTGTTAGACAGTATGTGTTTTAGGCCTAACTTCATTGCCTAGGTAGAGGCTAGGTAGGCCCACATGCTCATCCTCTTGTCACAGCTCGCCCTCGACTGATGCTGGAAATATCCAAATTTTAAGCTAACATTAGTCATGTTGGACTGTATTAATAAGACTATTTCATCTGATGTTGTCCTAACCAGCACGGGTCGACTGTTTCCAGTGGCTACACAGTATGTGCTTTAGGCCTAACGTCATTGCCTGCCAGATGCTACATGTAGGCCTACATCACATCAAAATTAGATTTGTCCACTATGCATGTAAATGAATGAATGGAAATGAATGGATAGACTACAATAAGAGGAAAATTATAATACCCCATAGTTATCAGGTATCATGGCAAGGGGTGGCATGTCTTGAGCAGATCTATATAGGGCTATGAGTAGGGGAAACTGGGGCACTTTGAGACGGAAAAATTCAAACCCCCAATTTTTGAAATAAAAGCTTTTTACGACACATATGGATACACCTCGAGACACCACCTGGGGTAACTTGAGACACCATAATGCTAGATGTTGCAGTAACAATATGTGCCTGAAAAAGGTGAGGGCAGCTTGAAACACTTTCAGGGCATCTTGAGATAGACTCGGGGCACCTTGAGAGAGTTTTGGGGCACATTGGGACACTCTGACTGACCTCATATCTGATATCATATCAGTGTGTGGGTGTATTTGAAGCAAACCATTATATGTAAGTAAGAAAATGATAGCACAGGTGTATGATACCACCAAAATCATAGGGAGATCAAGCAGGCCTATTGTCTATAGACACAGAAAAGGTCATCTCAAAAAAATAATTTTCATGTAAAAGATAATGATCATCCCAAAAAAGTAATTTTCATTTAAAAAAAAATCTAAGCTTAAACAGGGTGGAAAATGGAAATTGGTTAGTTTTGGTACCATTGACCAGCTGGCGAACAAATCGCAATATAATTTCTGTCAAACAGGCCTGTCAGGGGCGTATCCAGGGAGGTGCTCAGGGTGCTCGAGCACACCTCCTAATTTCCAGAGTGGTGATTTTCCAACTCAATAACTTCCTGTAAAATTATTCATCCAGTGTCCGACATATTGGTACCAGGCCCCTCCACACTGATATATATACCCTTTCCCATTTGAGGGCTGGTGTCTGGGATGCATCATTGGCGCCATCAGAGACCAGGCGTAGACAATGGACTGTTACGGGGTGGGCGAATGCCCGCCACATCGCCACATGTGGAGACAGAAGCAAAATATTTGCAATGCAAATCTCTAAAATTGACCATTCAGAGCACCTAAATGTACGATTTTGTTTCGACTGGTCTCCTTTTTCCTGCCCACCTTTAATGTGAGATAGACACATTTTACAAACATTCACTCATTTTTTAAAAAAGAATAAAATATATCAACTTTGTGTCAGTCTTAGTCAATATTTGAAACGTTGAGCCTAACTTGAAACAAATTAATATAATAAGATTGATGGTAATTATCATAGACTACCTTGAAACAACGTTGTTCCAAACTAAATATGCTAAGATTGATAGTAATTATCACAGACACCTTATATCCTATGATAATTATAACAAACCACAAGCACAATCCACAGTAGGCTATGCGGATCACTTAAAACAATGACTTAGAGCTGGACGTGTTGCTCTCCCAATCATAAAATAAAGAGAAGAAGAACCACGAGATAAAGATTATTCACCCATTACCATGATTTTTTCACCTGTGTGATGGCGAATTTATTTCTCAGGAGATATCAACTCTGAGACTCAGTCTTGAGAACAAATGGATAATTTTCTAAATTAAATTTAAAAATTATTATGTTTGCGCATAAACTTTGAAGTTGTTTTAAGAACCTATTTAAAATCGTTGTATTTTCTCAGTGCAATATATAGACCTCCATGATGGCCACTGACACGAATTAATTCAGACACAGTTGGGAGATGAAATCAAGGATAATAATTGAAAATGGGCAGTAAAGTTGTTTTAAAGTACAACCAATATTATCAAGAATATCTGATATAGGCCTAACTATTGATGAACTAGAAGATAATATTTGCAATAAAAAATTATCTGCCATAGGGGATGGTGGCAAATTAATAAAGGTGAAATAAAAATAAATATCTTGAGAATTTTAAGTGATCATTAGTGAACATTGTAAACATTTTAATGGTCCACAACATTTTTCAATGACATGTTATCACTTTTAATAGAGGGTTATTGCATAATTGATATAACAATAAGGGTGATCCAACGTTTGTTTAAAATTAATGTCCAATAATGTGACGCTGGCCCAACATTAACACAACATTGGGTCGACAGCTATTTATGTTTATCTAGGTCATTTAATATGCCTTGTAGTTCGCGCTCGCTATTAAATGAACTAATGTGATCATGTTTATGGTTAGTGCATTGTGTTTTTGTGTTTGCTTAAAGTTGTACTACTCAGGTTAAGCTGTAGTACATCTGTCATTAAGTTCATTAAGACTGACATTTCAGTCAGACTAGTATCTTCTTTTAACAGCAAATATACCATGAAATCGCATAACTTGATGGGAGGGTTTTTTCGAAAAATTTCCACAGTGCATGTCCTCCCCCCCCCCCCCCCCTAGGCCCCTGCTGTTAAATGTTCTTTTTTGAAATCTGAGCACCCCCCCTTAATTTATTTCTGGATACGCCACTGCCTGTCTCAAGGTGCCCCAAGTCTCCAGGTGCCCCAGTAGTCTCCCCTATACTTTACTGTGAGATTATACCATTCATACATATCTACAGTATATTAACAATAAACAGAATTAGGCTATCTATATATGACAATGTTACTGAACGATATTAAGCAGTCTGCATTGTACTTGAATTTCAAGTCTTATTAAAATAAAGCTGTAAAAATGGTGTTGGAAAAGTATCGCACTCGTGGGTAGCCCTGCCTATTCCCAGAACAATCGGCACCCTGACTCGGCACGCGGCGGACAGGCGATATTACAGACACAACACACCAATGTTAGTCCAGCGTCGTAAACGGTGGCCCAACATTGTTTCAACATCGGGTCAATGTCTCGTGTTTGTTGGAAAGTTGTCACAGTGCATGCAGTAGACAGCGAGCTGACCAAGCTTCACCTGTGTTAAACATTGCGCCTGCTCAGTATGTATCAGGGGAAAAAATTCATCATTTTTATCCACTAGCCAGCCGGGCTAGTGGAACTAAAAATCAACTAGCCCTTATGATTTTTCAATCGCCCCTACTAGTTGCCAGACTATGCGCGTTATTGCTGAATCATTGGTTAATGATTTTTCCCCTTCTAGCCCATCTTCCGTAGGCTTAGCCTGAGCATTTTTGCTGCAGGTGGGCATTTTAGCTTTAATCTGCAGCTGTTTAAGCTCTAGTGAAGTCAGAGTGACCAGCCACGCCACCTGAAAATGTCTCTGTCGGCCTTTATCTTCATATAAAGTTACGTTATTGAACCAGCATTTCTTCTCCAGTTTACTTTATTTCTTAGCTGGTGGCGACCCCACCTCCCATAATTCACTTAGATTTAATTGGCTGTTCATAATTATTACATGTACAGACAATTAATTTAATCCCACATTGGCTCACTAGTATTCATTCAAACTTGGAGAAAAAAGGGGCCATGTTGCCCACTTCGGTGAAAAAAGGGGCCATCTGAAAAAAACATAAACTGTTCTGCCAATATAATCAAGTCGGTTATTTTAAACATAATAAAAATGATGTCAAATAAGCATACTTGAAAAAAATATATATATATTCTTTCATATCGTTTAGGGGCTATTCAAGGTAACTGAACTTGATATGTAGTCCTATCAACAAAGAAGTAGGGAAGTCTATGGAGCTCTAGCCTCTATGGCATCATGACACAGCAAGGCACAACATAACTGGGATAAAAAGGTTATCTCAGGTGTATTAAATTAGGCCTTTTCTGGGGTGTAATTTACTTTGTGTTAGGCCTATTGTCATGGTTAGACCTTCTTAGTCTAAACACCCCTACATGTCCAGTTATTCACATCGTTTTTGCCCCGACATACATGCCCCAGCGGCAGCCCTGTGTGTGACTGAAACTGGAGTATTAGCCACAGCTTGCATTCACACAAAATTGCAACACGTTTTGGCAGACGTTTTTATGTAAGATTAATGCTTGATTCATCAGGTCTATAATACACTGTATGAGTCTTTTAGAATCAGCAACAAATCTGCATCTATTCACCCACAGCTCGTTGGGCAATGAAATGTTGTCAGCATGCATGTATGTCAAAAAACTAGATAAATGATCTTCTTGATCAGTGCCATTTTGAACTGTGAAATATTGGGTGAAACAAATGCTGGGAACCACGACGCAAAAAGTGACGCTGTGGGCTGTAATGGCTACCGCAGATCGGGCCACATGCAATAAACGCGCCCACGCACCGCTGATTGACCAGGCCGTAGGAATATACTGGTCAGTAGTTTGTTTAACAACTTGGTGAACGTGATTTTTATGTCCACGTGTGTCAGTATCAAACTTGATTCAGTTGCTCACTTTTTGGTGTGCCAAATCTTGAATTATGTGCGCTTATGTGCTCCTCAAATGTAGGTCCCCCTAAAAGGCTGATACACACAACCACGTGTGAGCCGAAACAACGCTCTGTAGCGCGCAACGACGACGACGCCTGTACATGCTGTGCGGCGCTCTGCAGTTATGCGTAAATTTAGCCACACATGATCTGCGGATCGCACAGGGAATCAGTCGCCAGCAGGGCTAGTGACATGCTGATTTACAATCGCCCTTACATAATTCTTGTCGCCACGGGCGACCGGGCGTATGTGAATTTGCATCCCTGTGTATACATCATACACCTCTCTGCTAAGGCTTACCCAGCGCTGGCTCTAGTGGACGTCCAATTTAGTTTTACCTCAAAGGCAGAGCTTTAGGAGAAACCCTGTGTACAGATAATTCTGACCTCAGAGATCAAGTCAGCTATTGAGGTCATTTTTATAGATGATGTCATTGCTGGCCATTCAGCATGCAATATGTCCTAGGAGGGGAATCCTTGAAACCAATAGGGCCTACCATATTTGGAGATGGATGTCAGCTATTGTGTCACATTTTGAATGATATCATTGCTGGCTTATCAGTGAGCTGGATACAAACCCTTCTCCCCAAAATAATAATTGTTACCGGGCCCTGTAATTTGCATAAGTTGCGCCCAATCAGAACATAGCCGATTGATTATGCTGGACAAAGGCTTTTGCTTATCAACTAATGACATTTTTGTTTGGATAGACTTGAGCACTAACCTGAGTACCAGTAGTTTAGGGACCGTCAACATCGAACAGTCTTGTTTTGTATCAAACTGATATAAGAAGCTCTATGCGTATCCGTATCTATTGATAGGGTCCCCGAAACTAAGGCCAATGGTCAGATTTATGAATGGAATTCACCCATCTATCAGTTTTATGAATGAAATGACGTCACTTTATGTCCCACCAGACACCAGGCAATAATGTGCCTTGGCTAACGCCCAGCCACAAAAACATTCAAAGATGATATGCGCTGGTTAATTATTAGCCAGCTAACAGCGACCCGCGACAGTAAAATGTGACACCTTTAACAATGCCAATACCTGATCACCGTTTGACGGTTATGTGTGTACTTCCTATAAACCACTAGCTAATTCCAACGTGGCATAATGACTGCCGGTCCGTGAAGTACAGAAACTTGCATTTAAATATTGGACACGTTCTAGGTACTATAACATGAAAGTATTATTGGTAATTATTATTATATATTATAATATTAAAAATAGCCATCAATTGATGTCAGGACCCTTCAGCCGTAGGCTCTGTCAATCAATATCAAGAAATAATGCTACCACCATGTCCATTTTTTTTAAATGGCTGCGGCAGCCATTCTGTTTTTAATGGATTCATCTCAAAAGTTAAATCAGATCATCAGAAATACCTAGATAACAACTATACCAAATTTGAATGCAATCCAACCAACGGTTCACAAGTTATCATGCCCACAAGCTTTTTAGGCGGCAATTTTTTTTAAATGGCTGCGGCAGCCACTTTATTTTTAATGGATTCATCCCAAACGTTAATCAGATCATCAGAAATACTCAGGGGATAATTTGTCTGGTTTAGCGGTGCAGTTTGCTACACAATTTGGGGCAAATGCTACACAATATTATGTTGGTGTAGCAGTTTTTCGCATGGAGAATAATAGCTTGGCACATACCAGTATGCTAAACTGCTACACAATTTTTCTGAAACAAATTATTCCCTGAATACCTAGAGAACAACCATACCAAATTTGAACGCAATCCAACCAACGGTTCATAAGTTATCATGCCCACAAGTTTTTTAGGCGGCCATCTTGGAAAATGGCCGCTTATGGCTTGGTGCCCAAAAAAATCTATGGGATGAATTGCCCAGGGACATAGGTCACGTCTGTAAAAAAGAAACTAGAGCCTGACGGCACTGAAGTAGAGCTTGTGCCGGGCTTCAAGGTCATTGTTTTAAGGAAAGCTAAGATGCAGCTGTTTCACAATTAAGCAACAAATATATTGGTCTAAATGAGGTGTATCTCGTGTCTGACTGTCGTCAGCTCAATGTTGTTTTCAATGTTTAGTCGGGGAGGGAGGGTGTGTGGCTGGTGGTCATGCGTTGCACGTGTAATGTTGTGAATTCCCGGCGAAACGAGCCATAGGTGTACAGGGTCAGCCTTGATCTGTCACATCTATTTTATACACATCGAGAACTGTATTGATACACTGCACACTGATTTCAGTGCACATAATAAACTCCTGATAAATACGCCCCCAACTGTGTTTATTAGTATATCCGGTTTATTAGGGATAATTGGGTAGGCCTACCCTAATGGAAATAGGCCGCTCAGGCTACTCCCTGTGTGACCCTGGGCTGGGACTGGGGTGCAGTTCATTATTCAAAGCCAATCTTTTTAACAGAAACTGTTTATATTAACTTGACAGTTTGAGTGGTATAGGCATATATGTTACTAGGCATATCCCAGTCAATGACAGGTAGGGGAAGGTACTGCATGCTAGTAGCCTAGGCACATTGCCTACTGCTATTTGCTCAGATGTGATGGCAGTGTGTAGTGTTCAGAATTGAAATAACTGACTCAGGAGACAGATTAACTACTTCCACTGCCACAGTTGTTGAGCCAATGTTGATTTAATGATAGGCCAGCGTAATAACAGTGTGAGACCGCAGGACAACATCAAATAGAAGTGGGGGGATCTCTCTTTGTTTTCTGTGCCTTGGCACCACATGTTGTGTAAACCTACTTTGGTTGTCTTCTTCCAGAAAATTAGACCGTTAGCCCAACCATCTCAGTCTAACAAGGATTTTAATAGGCATATTCTATCAGGCATATGCCCTTGACAATCAGTTTCAATCGTGATTTATGTGTAACGTTGGACCCTAATTTATTCATGTCAATGACTATTTTTAATTTACTAAGTACTCCGTTTTAATTATGTTTTATGTGTGAAGGAAACATTTGCAATTTTATTTTTTTAAACTCAATAGGCCTATTACAACTCACAACTCACTATAGAACTCACAACTCGATAAGCCTAGATATATTGAGATTGCAAAGTTATCGATATAATTAGTGAGTTAATAACTTGATATTGAGTTTAAAACAATAATAGCTTAATTTAAATATCACTTCTGGGGCTTCGCATATGGCTTTGAGATTTATTAAGCATAGCAGGATTAGGCTATGCATTGCCTGAGGGATGTTTTTAAAGTTTTCAGAACGTATTCAGACTGTAGGCACCAGCTAGGCCCTAGGCTTAAGTTTTTACTACAAATGAATGGTTTTTTGTTGCTGGTTTAATGTTAGAGCATCGTCTATGAAGCTCACCCAACATTAATGCCACATCTGGTGAATGTTTGTTTGGCCAATAGGCATATTATATAGGTCCTATACATGTGTATTGGCAGGCCTGCAGAGACAAGACGTTGAATCAAAGTTGGCTTAACATTGGTCCAACGTCGTGAATAGTGGACAAACGTTGAACCAACATTGACTCAACGTCTCCTCAACGTGTCAGCTGAGTGTTGTTGCGTATGCCTCTGGCCACCCAGCAAACACAAGACACTGAACCAATGCTGGTTGAATGTTGGGCCAGCGTCGCAGACGGTGGCCCAACATTGTACCAGCATTGGTTCAAAGTCTCGTGTTTACTGGGGGGACAGACTGACCTTGCAAACACGCACACCGCTGGACAAACACATGGAGCCAGTGTTGTTTCAATGCTGGCACACCATCTACGACGCTGGCTCAACATTTGGTCAGCGTTGCCGTATTAGGCTTACTATTAATGCCAGGTGCTGTTCCCAGCAAACACGAGACGTTGACGCAATGTTGTTTTAATGTTTAAACACCATTGGATCGTAGTAGGTCACGTGTCGTATACAGTACTGTCAGGTTGGTATAGCTGTGCTAGCGAAGGCATGTTAAAGTGTATTGCTAGGGTCACGTCACCTAACTGTATGCCTGTACATGGATGACATTTTATTAGATATAGGATTTGATGCGTCATTTTATATCAGCGTTCATCCGACCATTCAAGCCCAGATCTCATGCGGCTTCGTGGTGTAACAAAAAAAGTTATTCCCAACACACACATGGAGTTAGATATGTTCTCAATTCGACAAATTTAAAGTTATTGTCGTGAAATTAATTACACACAAAACCACTCAGACTCACATCATCAGAAGAGTAGAGCTAAAGCTCTACTAACAAAATTCATCAGTTAACTTTATAGTAAGAAATGAATTTCTGACTGCCCGACCGCCCGTCTGACCGCCCGCCTCTGGTGATCACTATACCCCACAGCCTTAATGGCTGAGGGGTAAAAACAATCTAATATATCTAGGACCCAAACCATCACAAATCAATCTTCCAATGCTCAAGCACCAAAAAATTCCTATTTTGACCATCTGCGCGGTATAGACCAGTGTGTGGTATAATCCGGCAATTACGGTAACCCTTTGAACCCGGAACTTACCATCGTCATTTTCATTCACTACAAGCTGGAAATTGCTGATATGGTTCAAACATCAAAGAAAATTGTCATGTATTGGTAAAGCAGTTTTAAATGGAAATATTCATTCTATAACCCCTGGTTGTAGGAATTTTTCTTTTTTTTCTCTGGATGTAAAATTATGCTTCACAAAGCTCGAAATTGGCCCCGTCCGATCGTCCTAAACGACCAACAATCTGGGAAGGACGAGTTCAGTTTCACTAAGCTTGTCCTTCTGGAAGAGTGTCCCTGCTTGACAATTATTAGGAAGGACAAGTGACATTTTTGGGAAGCCCTGCTTTAATGCATCGTGAGGGTTTAAAGGGTTTAAAGGGTTAATCACACTGTCCTATTGCATGCTCAAAAATAAAATAATTTATAATAAAATAAATTTAGATATCACCTCATGGGTGCCATGTGAGAAGTTAAGACGAGCAATGTTCATCCCGGCCTTTATCATCTTGCCCAGCATCTCCACAGTGCGACAAGCAGGTCCTGTAAAAAAAAAAATATTAAAGAGATCAACAATTCATGTGAGGGAATCCACAACATACTGAGAAGGATGGGAGTCAAAACAGATGAATGATCACCAACAAGTTAGGGCTGAGGGGGACAAATATATTTTATTCATTCGTTATGAAATGATCTTTGACACAAACTGATTAAAAGCACCTACCCAAATAACCCTTTTAATCACAGATGTCACAGTTATGAACCTTACATACCTTATATATAAAATTCATTGAATCCAAGAAATATGGTAAATGTATATAATCCATTACCAATAAGATATGACTTTTAATTTGATATATTACACTTGGCAAGGTCATCTACAGTCGAGACAAGGTCACACGTAGTTTAAATGGTACTTTTATAAATAGGAACAAGGACTTAGCCAGAGACCCGTCCAGCCGTGTTTTGGACCGCTTATTTTCAGTCTGGACATAGAAAAATATCGCCAAATTCTACCAAATTGGGGTGTGGGAGGACCCCAGACCCTGTCATGGCCCAACAATAAGTAGATTTGGACTCCCTTTTATCATTTCCTGGCTAAGTCATTGAATAGGAATGGCACCCAAACATATAAATAAATTTTTTTAAATGAAGAAAGTTTTAGCATATGCACTAAACAGACATGATCTGAAAATTTTTAAATTATTATGTTCCAGATGCTCAATTAATCAGGCCTAAATTAACAAACTGAAGTCCTATATCATCCCCCGCCATAAATCAGGCTAAAGTTATTGCGGTCACAAATATTTAGAAAGTCTACTTGTGGTGGCCATTTTAAATTTCAGTAAAATCACCTGCACCTTATTTCTGACTTCATTTTTTTTGCGTTTTTGCGACAACAAAAAATTATGAAGTGTAAGCATGGCGATCATTTTGAATTACTGTAGAACCTTGAAAAAATCACATGCACATCTCCATATCGTGGGGAATGTGATTGTAAAATTTGAATAATTTACGACTAAGTTTTTGCAACCTCACAAAAATTGAAATTGATCCGTGGCGTCCATTTTGAATTTCTGCAAAACCTTAAAAAATCACCCGCACATCTCCATATTGTGGGGAATGTGATTGTAAAATTTGAATAATTTCTGACGTTTGGTTTTGAAGTTTTTGCGCCCACAAAAAATTTTGGAGTTGACTTCTGGCGGCCATTTTAAATTTTGGTAGCATCTTTAAAAAATCAATTGCACATCCACAAGTTGCTATGAATGTGATGGTAAAATTTAAAAAAAAATTGACTATTGAACTAATTTTCTGAGTTTTTGCGCCCACCAAAAAATTGAAGTTGATCCGTGGCAGCCATTTTGAATTTCAGTCAAACCTTGAAAAAGTCAGCTGCATATCTCCATATGGTGGGGGGGTGTGATAGAAAAATTTGAATAATTTCTGACTTTAAGTTTTAGAGTTTTTACGCCCAAAATTTTTTGTGGAGTTGACCTGTGGCGTCCATTGTGAATTTCGGTAGCATCTTTAAAAATTCACTTGCACATACCCATGTTGTTAGTAATGTCATGTTAAAATTTCAAAAAAAAAATTGACCAGTAGTTTTTGAGTTTTTGCGCCCAGAAGAAAACGGGACGTCGGAGAGAATCCTGGCGCGACTAAAATCCCCCTTCCCCTACGGGCGGGGGATAAAAATGAGCTTGTTTTGGATTTTCGGCCGGGTGGGTATAAATGCTGAGGGTAAAAAATGTTTTTTAACGGTTTTCCGAAACGAATATCTTGCTGAACGAGTCTAGCCATTTTCCGAAAATTGGCGCTGGCAGAAACACCAGTGGTCGCCGCTTGTTCGGTGTTTTTGACCAATACCAATGGAAGATCAGACTACATTACCTGGCCATGGGAACGGGACAAACAAAAATTTTGTCCCGGCCACTTAAAAAATGTTGGCAACACTAACATTTTGTTGTTGGTTACATTTTGGTCTGGCAAGCAAAAATAATTCCCTCCCTCATGACTTTTTACCCACTGCAAAAATCCAAAACATTTTTTTTCAAGATCTGGAAGGAAAAAAAACCCTCCCACCCGCATGAATTTTTAGCTGCTGTGAAATCCAAAACAAGTATATTTTTAAGGCTGGCCCCTAACAGTGCAAAGTGAACCTGGCAGAAAATGACTGATCAATTGACAATACAGATTCTGATTGACAATTCAGGAAGGCGAAAAGTAATTACAATTTACAGTAGATTTAGTTAAGTTTTACACTACCTTAGGCTGTATTTGATGTACCGTATGTTGAATGACTCCCGCAAAAAGCTACAAACCTATTGTGCATATAACACCAGTCATCCTGTGAACATGAGGTACAGAATCAATGTCGAGCTCACACACAGATTCCAGATGTGTGCCTGCATAAGCAGCTGCCAGCTGCTGTTCATAGCTGCCTTCTGTGATAAAAGATGTGCCTGATGACCAACTTGGCAAACTCAACTGTTTAAAAAAATCATCTCATTAGCATTTAAACAAGGTATAGTACATTATCTGCAATATTATAAGCGCCATTACTTTTCCATTGGAGAACGGAAGGAAATTGCGGATAAGAAAAAGATCTAAAACGAAATTCCCAAAGTCCCCAAATTTGTAGATAATTTTTTTTGGAAGGTTTGGAAGGTTATTTTTAATTGAAAAAAAAAATTCCGTACCCACCCTATCTTGGAAGGCCATGTTACAACAAAAAAAAAAAAATTGCACAAAAAAATCACCTACCTAAGGGGCCAACCTGCCTGTAACCTCAGGGAGTAATCTAGCCTGAACACTAATATTGGGCCAGATACTGGTCTTCATTTTACATTCTTGACATTCTTTCACCGGTAGAAATTCCTACCGGTTCAGTCACCCGGCTTATATACGTCACGGACATATGAGGGTCACAGAGCTATTTAGAGCGATAATGCAAGTACGATCGGTGATGCAGAGCATCACCTAGGAAATGGTCAACCCAGCAAAAACGAACAATAAAACAATGTTGTTTTAATGTTGGGCCATAGTCTTTGACGCTGGCCCAAAATTAAAAAAAAACGTTGTTTCAATGTAGCGTGTTTCCTGGGAATATTATAATTTGATTATGTATACATTTAAAAACTACATAGTTTATACCAATTGTTGCCTTTACAAACAAAATAGCCGTAGAGCTGCTCTGCTCTTTGTTTTTATTAGATGTGTTATATGTATAAGAATATAAGTAGTTGTGTAAATAAGTAGTGGCTTGCGAAGTTGTAAAGTTTTGACTAGCATTTGACACTGAAAGTCATGTGGGTCCTATTCTGTGAAACTCAATGACCTTGACCTCCTTTGTTTCCACCGAGCTGGCTAATACAATGAAGTATAGGGGAGGGAGCCGAGTGACGTCACTGCGTTTCACAAAATGAAGTATGGGGAAGGGGGTGTTATACAACCTTGTTTTTACCGAGTGACGTCACTGCGTTTCACAGAATACTGTATCGTTTTTTCTAGACTACTAGTATCCATATTAAATTTTAATAAAAATACACGCATTCGCAGTTGTGATAGGCCTCTTTTGACGGCTTAATATGATAGTTCCTTACCAGTGACAGCTACTTAATTATTTATGTGGTTTTAAGGGCTTCAAGAGTGTTACAGGCTGGGTGGACAATCAGACAATCAGTGACAGTTATACATCATTCCAATGTGCAATGATGTATGACTGTTGCTATCTGAGCCATAGTGGCTGTATGCATTATGTACACCTTTGCGCGGATTTGAATGTACTGCAACGAACCAAATAAAGGCTTATTATAATGAAAACAAAAAAGTCGCATTCTTGTGAATAGTAATTTAAGGTTCGAAATTAAGGGTTGTCCGCTAGTCCGAACACTAGTAAAAATAGCTGCGGACTAGTAAACATACATGTTTACTAGTACCACCGGCCTAGTAAAAAATGGCGCCTCAGTGATTCCATTTATCCTTAGAGGGTGGAGACGTAGGCCCTAATTGATCGAGCAGTAGGCCTAGCGGTATTAAGACTACCGCCGCCATTGTCTCAGCCTATTTAAGCTTGAACCACAACAAACACAAGCTGCTGATCCAATGTTGATTAGACGTTGGGCCATTGTCGTAGACGGTGGACCAACATCAAATCAACGTTGGGTCTTGTGTTCACTGGGACAAGACAGGCGTGTTGGGGGAGGGGGTTTTATCAAAACCAACACGACACAGTGTCAGTGTTGAGGCGATATAAGAGATTAGGTGGCCCAGCGCTGGCACGGCTCAGGGCCGTCGTCACAGGCACAGTTAATATATAATCCCCAGCCGACACTGGGAACATCATGATGTGATGATGGCCTAATTGATGTTGGTCTACTGTCTGCCACGCTGTCACAAACTTAAAACAATAATGGGTAAATATCAGCAATAAAACACCAGTGGGTGAATGTGTTAACTTAGTTGTGTGTACTGTCTGCGAGACTGGCCGTCAACCAGCACTAATTGACCCTGCCTTCCCACCAAAGACGGGGCATTCACTCTATCCTGTTTCAATGCTGGGCCAGCGTTGAAGATGTTGGACCAACATTGAAACAGCATTGGGTGAATGCCTCCTGTTTGCTGGGTTGTTGTCCATATACCAGGTCAGTAAAATTCGTGGCAGGATTCACGTTACACGGCGTGGCCATCTGGAATTTGAGGTTCCAAAATCATGAATTGTCACAACTGAACTTTTCATTTTATTTCAAATTCAGTGTATATATAATATATATATATATATGTCTATATGTGGTGATAATTTTATTTGATATTTTATAAACATCGAGCCAACATTGGCAAATATTTATTGTTGCGTCCATTTTCTTTCAACGTCATAATAAAATATTCCTATGCAGGCGCCCCCTCGCCCTATTTTTGACAAAATACTTTTAAAAATGCCATAAATTGGCTGAAATTTACCAAAAAAATCTTATGGGCAAGCCCCCAAAATCCCAAGCACCCCCCTTTCTACAGATCCTGCATCCGCCACTGTTAGCGCCTCACCTTGTCTAGTTTCTGGTGTGTACACACACGCGTCATTGCTCACGACAAACTTGTAATTAATTTTTAGTAGAAAACTATCTCAAGGCTATAATAAGATCATGCTTCGCTATTTAACTGGGGCTATGGCCCCGAAACGCCAGGAAAAGCTTGATCGGAAAGATATGATTAAGGGCAAGAAAGAGAGGGGTCGTATTTACGATAAAACGAAGAGAGAGTTAGCATAATGTAAATGTATATTTCAGGACTAGTAAAACATCTACCGGACTAGTAAACTTTAGGTTTTAATAGTCCTGCTCACTAGTAAAAAAAATGGCTAAGTTCTATCCCTGGTAATAATATAATTTTGTTTCAAATATTTGAAAATTATATGATAATAAAATTTTGTGTCAAACTAAATGATTAAAACACCTCTTAAAAAACTACGCATCACTAATCGTACTTGTTTATATTGACAGTTTGAAGAAATACGTCGGAAAATTCCTAGACTCAATCGGCCAATGGGACTGCAACCTTCAAGCCACACCCCCAAATTGAATCAAATTGAGGCTGGCAAATCACAACCTAAAAACCAGAGCCCCGTTTCTGGCCAAATATGTAATCACAGGGCCAGTGGTCAGGCTAGGAGTAATCTGGACAATTTATTGTGCCAAGCGTTTATAGTTAGTTGTAAACTCTTGTCATTTTAAATACCGGTACTTATTTGACGTAACAAGAGTTCGCAGTTAATCACATACATGACTTTATTAAAACTTGTTGTTCCAGCCGAAAGGAAAGGAAACAAAATTCTGTGTTGACTGGAATATAAAAAAGTGGTTTTTGAAACGGAAAGTCACTGGCTCTGCATTGGTTTTTATGCGAAAATTCATAAATAATAAAAATATCTATCAATGATTAACGTATCATTGGCAACATAACATTATGACAACACTGTCTTAGCTAGAATTTGACAACTGCAAGCTTTTTTTCTAATTTTTTGACAACTGCCCGTCTCTTTTTTCTAATTTTTGCATATCTGCCCGTGCATTTCCTCCTTTATAGTGTAATTTGGACAATTTTTGCCCGTCATTTTGACTTTATACCCGTCCAAAAGACGGGTGCACGGGTCGCTGGCTAACACTGTTATGAAAATCCATACTGAAGAGAGCACATACATGGTGAGAGCACTATTTCAATCATGATGCGTTAATTCACCATGGGTCAACACCAGCCCTAAAGTCAAAATTCCATCAACCCATACACTGCTATGAGCGACTATGTCGCCCAAAATAAACCAAGCGCAGCCTGCTGTGGGCAACTATAGAGTTGAAATTTGTCAGGGGCCTGGGATATCCCTCCCTGAAACCACACTGGGTCCACACCCATGATACACTTGCTGCCCACTTCACCTGCCATCACACTTCAGGATGGAAAGTGTGCGAGGGGGTTTACCCCTTCGTGCCAGGAAAAAAATTCAAATATGAGACCTTGCACGGTAAATTATAAGGCTATATTTTACCCAGTAGTACTGCTGTACTTATTATCGGTGGCACATTGGAACAGTTGATAAAATTGTGGCTCAAATTTTTTTTTTTTGGCCTTCCCCCCCCCCCCCCAGTAATCCAATGTGGGGAGTCTGGACCCCCAGAGGTGCAAATTTAACTATTTCAGATTTCACTAGTCGCCAGCGAAATTCAACTAGCCCTTACCATCATTTACCAAATATTTAAATCAATTAGCCCCTACAAAATCCCATTAACCTCGGGCTATGGGCTAGTAAGAATTTGTATCCCTGACCCCCAGTCCGCCCCCTTGGAATAAACACTGGTTAGGTACCTGCTACCTAAATTGAGCATAATTTTCTATAAATTTGCAGACTTGTATACATAGCAATTTTGAACAATCACTATTAATCTACAAGACATTATGGTACCGTATTTTAAGGTCAAACATTTTAAGAGTGTCACAACCGCTAGCTGATGACGTTTGAAATTAAGCCATTTTGGTTGTTGAGACAACCAACAGCTACCAGGAGGTTGTCCGAGTGGACAACCAACTTTTGCAGGGTTTTCCACGTCATTGAATAAATTTGAGGACATTTACAATTGTACGTTTCAATACTAAACCATCGGGGGTTGAAAATTTTGTTTAAAATGCTAAATTTACACTGATTGTTTAACTGGGAAGATGGAAAATAGCTACATAATATTTACATGGATAACTTAAAATTTCGGTGGTTAACCTGAAATTTTGCCCTGGACCTGTTTTCAGCTGGGCAACGTCATTTTGAACCTAAATTTCAAATGCTGGATGTATCACAATTAGAAATCTTCACACCGGTACAGTACATGCATGATACAAGTTGTGCACTTACTACGCCCGCGCTGCCAGTTGATGCACCTGACGTAGTGTGTAGCATACCTCCGCGGTTACTTGTCTGGGTTAACATCTGTGCCATCTGGATTAAACAACATACACATTGTGGATATATACACTGTAACAGGATGATCGAGCATGCAGAAATTTAATGAAAATGGTTATCTTCTTAGAACTAGAATTAAACTAGCTGAAGCATGACATATATTATTAAATCTGTGATAAAATTCTCTCTTTTTATAGTTATAAATTAAACATTAAAATTGATGATGCCTCGCCACCACTAAAATATAATAATCTGACACATAACCACTAGTGATAGAAATAAGAATACTGACTGATAAATAATAATTTATCTGTATGAAAATGCACAACTATTTTTCAGGTTATAAATATATATCTTGAACTGAGGTGGATATAATAAGTTTAAAAAGTGAATCTTTAATTCTTTAATCTCCAAATTACTCAATTGTAATTTTCACCCACTTGAAGCTGTGTCTCGCCGACGCGATCCACAACTTCAGGTGAGTGAAAATTATTCAGATTTCACAAAATGCAGGTTAACTATTTTCAAATTATTGCTGATTTATGTCACTTTATATCTTCAACTTGTTTAAAAGCTGATAAGCAATATGCTAAGAAAAACTGTAAAAAAACCGAATATAATCGGTACTGTCGGTTGAAGGGGTAATGTTATGCCCAAGTTATAGAAATAAAAATTTTGTGGCTGAACATTAGGCCTACTTTCATCCTAACCAATTGAATCAAAATATACGCCTGTCTGAGTCTAGCAACTCATTTCAACGTCAAATTTTCTTGTTAGGACAAATCAAAAGGTTGAAAAAGTGCTATCTATAGATGATATTAATAGCACATTAAAAGGATTAAAATACACTATGCAAAAATGTAGTGGGAATGATTCTTGACATCTTAACTCAAACACAAAAACATAATAATAATTATACCTTTATATAACAAACATACAAGTATAATACATCTATCAGTATCATTTAAAAAGTAAAAAAAAAAGAACAAATAATAAGAAGAATAACATGTATTTATATAAAGTCATGTATTTTGTGATAATGCAGAGAAATAAAACATTTGCATTAGATTAAATCATGACCATCACTTGCCCATTCCACAAAAAGCAATGACTTGTATGTTAAAAACAGGATGTGGACATATTTAAGGACACTAAATGAAGAGTGCAATTTTAACCTCAATACTAATATGATTTCACATAAGCTGAGACTTGGCCAAGCAAAATAAATAATATAGCAATACCTGGTTTAATTTCTCAATTTTTAACAGGCACAGACGTTTAGTTTGATACCTGCATAATAAAGTAATTTCTCTGCATAATGGCTATGTCTTCAGACCGATTGCCTTATGTAACAAAAATTTGTATAAAATTTCTATTTGATATTTATATAAAAAAAAATTATATCTATATAAAAGTTTATTATTGATAGTAAAATATCTAAAAAAATATATTATTAAATATATTATTTTTAAAAGAGTCAGTATATGTTAAATCTGATTTATTTTCCTATTAACATCACTCTTAACTACAAAAACATATTTGCCTCACCCTTCTAATTGCAGAAAAAAGATGGTGCCCCTTCATATACTTTATAAAACAAAACTTTTTCTATTTAAATTGTCATGCAAATATCTAGTGAGGCCAAAACAAAAAAATTGTTTGTTTCCGGTAACCCGACCGACCCTAATTTTAAGTGTCGAAACCTAGTTTTTTTTTCAAGGTCTGCCGACCCTAATTCTTTTTATCAATAAATAACAGAGCTAAACTTGAAAAACGGAACTGTTTATGCAGAATTTGTTTATTTTGCTTTGCTGCACAAAAAAAAAACATGTGCATCACCTAGATATAAAGGGAGTTGCAAAAAAAACTAAAAAAAAAAAAAAAATTCGACCTACCTACCCTATTTCTAAAAAGTCTGTTACCGGAAACATACAATTAATTTTTTTAGGCCTAATTTCAAATCATGCAGAGTTTTGCTTTAAAACTTATTGCCCTGCTTAATGTCATGTGGTATGATGCTAGAGTTCAATTTATTTCATTGGTAACACAGTCTACACATTATTTTTGTGTACACTACTGTACATAGCTCAATAGACATGATAAAACAAGACTCTGTGACACTACAGGCCAGTAAATTTCAGTTTAAAGCGACACAATCTGACCAAAAATAATCTAAAAGCAAAATTGTATTTCCACTTCTTGATATGTCCATAATATGTGAAGATGTCCATATGATATGGCATAGACTGAAATCGAGAAAGTATTTTAAATTTTGGGTTGTTGTGGCAGCGACGTGTATCAAGTTTTGCTACGCTGCCACAACAACCCAAAATTTCAAATATCTGCCAAATTAAAAGAAGATCTGATGGAAACTTTTTTCTGAAACGCGCCAGCGAGCATTTCTTTATCAGGCCTAGTGTCCGTAGTAATAAAAGGGTTGATGATATGGGGATAAAAATGTCACAAAAACAATTCCCCAGTGCCAGTGGTATGTGTTGGCTATCACCTATAGTCTGTCCGACGGTGGAGAATGGACCAGAATGAAAGTTAGCTTTTCGGTATCCAGTCAGTCAATTCTCAAGGGATTGTCACAAAATTTTGCAACCATTATTATCTATTGATTTGGGACCAACCCTGATAATTTCACGAAATTCTATTCAGTATTTCAAAAGTTAGACCATTTGACATGTAACGCAATTCTGAGAATAAATCAGAATGGAAGGTAATGGGTTTATACATGTTATAGAGAAGCGTCATAAATGGACATTGTCAAATGGTCTAACTTTTGAACTATACTATATTTTTTTACGAAAAAGGATCCGTGCCAAATGACTAGAAAATAGGGTTTACAAAATTTCATGAAAATTGCTTGAGAAATGACTGAATGGATACCGAAAAACTAACTTTTTTTTGGACCATCCTCCACCGTCGGACAGACTATATAGTCTGTCCGACGGTGGAGGATGGTCCAAAATGAAAGTTAGCTTTTTGGTATCCAGTCAGTCAATTCTCAAGCGATTGTCACGGAATTTAACCAGTTTAATGGGTTTATAGAGGGACGTCGTAATTTCAAATTTACTACATGCCAAATGGTCTAACTTTTGAACTAGTCTACATGATATTTTTTTATGAAAATTTCACGGTAGACTAGTCGCCGCGTGACCAGAAAAAACTCCTTGCAAAATTTCATCGAAATCAGTTGAGAATTGACTGAGAAATCGGCGAAAAACATGCGATACAAGTTAATCTGACGGCGGGTATAGTTAGGCCTACCCTAACTTACCGTCTAGACTATACCCGCCGTCAGATTAACTTGTATCGCATGTTTTTCGCCGATTTATCAGTCAATTCTCAACCGATTTCCATGAAATTTTGCAAGGAGTATTTTATAGTCACGCGGCGACTACCGTGAAATTTTCATAGAAAAATATCATGTAGTTCAAAAGTTAGACCATTTGACATGTAGTAAATTAGAAATTACGACGTCCCTCTTTAAACCCATTAAAGTTAAACTGGTTAAATTAAAGTTTGTTTTTAGCCCTCAATTGCATTACATGCCAGATGGTCTAACTTTTTAGCTATACAAATTACAATATTTTCCGTTGAAAATTTCTAGGTAGTCGCCGAGTGCCTCGCAAATAGTCCATACAAAATTTCATGAAAATCGGATAAGAATTGACTGAAAAATCGGCGAAAAACACGGCGGGTTTAGGCCTAATCATGTTCTGTCTTAGACTTAACAGTTATAAAATAGCCTAGCCTACTACTACTAGGCCTATTTAGGCAATAACCGTGATAACGTTACCTGTACATACAAAAAAAATGATTCCTATTATGCCATTTGTGGTCTCTAAAAACTCAACATTGATCATGTAGTCTAACGTTATTCTGGATTGACATGCTCAATCAGTCAATAAAAAATCGTCTCTTTTTTTTACGTAACTTCGTAAGCATGGTAAGTTAGCTTATTCTAAATTAGATCTAACACAGTCACAAGACATAGACCCTAGGCCTAGCATGCACCTTTTTTATTTTCAGTTGCTGTCTAAAAATCAAATAATGTTGATAAGTTTAATCTAGACACATGTGACATGTGATAATACACAAGTTTATCAAAATAAATCCAATGCTGAAATGACCACAAGTCAACAGACGAGTCTGGAAAAGCGAAGGAATATTGTGGAAACAGAATCGTGTGGCGGATTGTGTGCAAACTAACAGTAACAGGTTCGTGAAGTCTCTTGTGTTGACAGAAGCCACACTTATACTATATACTATCTGAATTAATAAAATATCATTATATAGATTTTATTACTTTTAAAAGTATACAGGTTGTTGGTATGAACAGATTTTAAGAAGTTTGCAGTGGACTGTTTTCCGCACACACCACCTTGGCACTATCTGACCTTGACCCATCAGAAACACACCAGAGTCAGCCGGCCACCACGTGGGCAATCAAAATAAGGCAGTAAGGGGCTCCCTATGCCTATGGGCGATTTACTAGCGTACGGTATTATAATTATATGAGTAGGGGTCTAAAACCAAAAAATGGGGTAATTTTGTAGCATCAAAATTGGCAGTGAGGTGACCATCAAAGAGGAGGAAAACCACTTGATGGTTTTGGTGCACTGATCGAGAGCATAAAAAAGTCACTGGCTGCCCTAGAAAAAAAATCGCTTTAAAAACGTCGTTTAAAAAAAGTTGCAACATTCCACTTACTAGTCTAGTATATATCCGTTACAAAATCCAAAATTGATGTTACTTTGTTTGATCAGCTTCAAAGTTGCCAGAATTGTATGGACACTAGCTTATATAGTTCTATGGGCATTGATGAAACTATTATGTGGTGACGTTATTGAGGTTATATGACGGTGTAGCATTAGGCTATAGATAGATAGTAGGGCCTACCGGTAGGCCCTATGATAGCGAGTTATGACACATGACATGATGTCATGGGGATTATGACGTGTTGACACTTTCATATGATAATCTGCCGTCTGGGGGTAGATCCCCTAGACATGCCCAGAACCACTTATCAGGCGAGCAAAGGAAAATCCTCTCAATAACCCTATATCACCCCCACCCTCACATCATCATCTGTAGGCCTACATCATTCATCTCATCAATTGACTACAACATTTTTATCGTATAACAATGTCAATTAAAAGACCATTTGTGCCGAAAAGTGTCTTAAAGCAATGCTTTAGGCCTACTACTGCTATATGATAATCTGATATCTATCATAATAACACTCTGATGACGTCATGCGAGACGTGACGCAGTTACACTATCATAATTATGATGATACCATGTGATGACACCATGAGAGTTACAACGCAGTGACACTATTAGGCCTACATGGTTACGTCGTGAGAGTTATAATGTAGTGGGGGTACTGGGGTGGTTGTTAGGGCTAGTAGTTTTGATCATCTGTTGTATGCTGCATAGCACAATATTTTTATTTTAGTAGTAGGCCCCTAGCAGACCTTGCAGTGCTTAACCCTATAGGGCCTAATCATCAGCTGTAGGGGAGAGTGTGGCAGATCCGCACAGTGGGGCACGTCCGCACATGGTCCGTTTTAGCCTATGAGCGTCTCCTGCGATTGTAATTTAACACTGTGCGATAGTTTGTCATCTGAGACAATAACTGCTGTTAGCTTTCGTGGCGTGACAGCATAGCTTGTGGTGTGGTGAGTGAATGCCGTTTTTCACACGTTTTGAATTAAAATTGTCTATTTGTGTCACTCGACGTAGAAGTCGCAATAATGATGGTATGAATGGTATACTAATGTTAGCTTAGGGTCATTTACTAGTGCTTCACCTTACCACTGATTTATATCAGGCCTGCATTGGTAGTGAGCGATATTAGGGAATCGCGTGAAATTGAGGCATATGGGGAAAGTCCGCATACATGGCATAACAGTGTGCGGACCTGCCCCACTGAAATTGCCCCAGAGGAGATTTCGGAAATGTTATGATACATAGGCCTACAGAGAATAATGTGTGCGAACATGCAGTAGGAGGGATGTGTGACCATTAGCATGGGTGTATGACCATAAGGATGGGTGTGTGACCAGGAGGATTGGTGTGTGACAATTAGGATGGGTGTGTGACCAGTAGGATGGGTGTGTGACCAGGAGGATGGGTGTGTGACTATTAGGATGGGTGTGTGACCAGTAGGATGGGTATGTGACTAGGAAGATTGGTGTGTGACCATTAGGATGGGTGTGTGACCAGTAGGATGGGTGTGTGACCAGGACGATGGGTGTGTGGCCAGAATAGGTCTAATGGTGGGAGTGTGACAAGGAGAATGGGTGTGTGACCATTAGGATGGGTGTCTGACCATTTGGAAGGGTGTGTGACAATTAGGATGGGAGTGTGACCATTAGGAAGGGTGTGTGACTGTTAGGATGGGTGTGTGATCATTAGGATGGGTGTGTGACAATTAGTAAAGGTGTGTGACTGTTAGAATGGGTGTGTGACCATAAGGATGGGTGTGTGACTATTAGGATGGGTGTGTGACAATTAGGAAGGGTGTGTGACTATTAGGATGGGTGTGTGACCAGGAGGATGGGTGTGTGACTATTAAGATGGGTGCGTGACCAGGAATATGGGTGTGTGACCAGGAGGATGGGTGTGTGACTATTAGGATGGGTGTGGGACCAGGAGGATGGGTGTGTGACCAGGAAGATGGGTGTGTGACCAGGAAGATGGGTGTGTGACCAGGAGGATGGGTATGTGACCAGTAGAATGGGTGTGTGACCACCAGGATGGGTGTGTGACCAATAGGATGGGTGTGTGACCAGTAAGATGGGTGTGTGACCAGTAGGATGGGTGTGTGACCAAGAGGATGGGTGTGTGACCAATAGGATGGGTGTGTGACTACCAGGATGGGTGTGTGACCAGTAGCTAACAGCCTTCCCTTTGCCAACCAACAGCAACCCAACACCAGCCGGGACGCAAAACAGGTACTAACTTACAAGTATAAAGAACAAAATGGGCAGATCAGAATCAAGGAAAAGATTAAAAAACCGGAATTTACCTTAACTCCAAGAAAAACAGGTGAGAAAACTGGCCTGCAAAAAATTGTTAAAGTTGGCACACGTCGGGAATCGCCACTCAGCGACGATGTGGTAGGTACCGCAACCAGCGGCACCTCCACCACCCCTCTAGACATGCTAGAAGCCACAGTCAAAGACCAGGATGAAGGAGCCATCACCACCAAAGCTTCTACATCCATATCAAGATCACACTGGGAAGATCTCCTCCAATCCCACGGCGGTTCTAAGAACATGTTTGCCGCCAGAGATCACTTGGCAGACGAGCAGGAGGCATTAAGCCTATCTGCCTTTTCTCTGAACACCCACAATAGTTGGTCAACTGACACTTGTGATCAAAAAATTGATCAGTTTTATATTGAACACCCCCTGCACTAATGGTGGCTGGAGACCGTTGGCTAAGAGCCGACCTTCCTATTCCAATCTATGTACCCCCCCCCTCCCTCACCAGGGATCTTGTCCAGGAGGCCCAACCCCAGGACAACATAGAACTTTTTGCAGAACTTAAACGCACAGAAGACAAACTTGCTGCCATTGAGGATGATGAGAAGATAAACAGAAGGATCCCTATGGACCATTCATTATAAACAATAATAAAAAAAATATATATATCTGCCATATTTAATTAAAATTGATCTTCACTTTAAGCCGTTTTCTAATTTTAACGTAGCTAAGCCTATGCATCACATGTCAACATGAGATCGGTATTTATTATCTATTATTTATATAAATGATCTATTCACTGAATGATTGTGACGGAAGTCGACAGAGGGTACCGCGTTAGCGCGTGTCTGTCGTCTATCTGCCTTTTCAAAAGTTTTTTCGTACTATTTTGTTGACCACTGAAAGACCACCCTGTCTTATGACCTCTCACTTTCGTGGTACCGCGGTACCACCTCGGTACCGCGGCACCACCAGGTATAATGGTTCTTACCGTCAACACACACAAAATTCATCCAAAGTACCGTGGTAACCTGATACCACAGGTTGCCACGTTTCATTTTTCTTTTTCTTTGCTCACCGCAATCAGCTGCCTATACCGCGGTATCTAAAATAAAAATACCGCGGTATCGCTACGTCACGCACCCATACCGCGATAGGGCACTTCAGTGCGGTCTTTCATATTTTTTCCTTACCATCTGACGACGATAACGAAATAGCTAGCCTATAATGGTGCTTTAAAAATAAACTGCAACACCACACATTATATACCGCATTGAGGCCTTCTTTTTTCCACTTGATTTGACATCTGGGTCGGCATCATAATTTGATCCGCGGTATCCCGACGTGGTACCCTGTAACGCTGATTTTTACACTCCACAAATTTTAAATGCTTATTTTTATCAATTTATTTTTTTCTTACCGTTATGGAGAGACTAATTTACCGTTATGGAGAGATCAATTAATGTTACGGAGTAATCTTCAAACTTTAATTTCTCAGTGACCCTTCTACAAAGGTATACCATATTTAACAAGTAGTTGAACATGACTATTAAAATGTTGATCACTTAATTTTGAAAGAATCACTTTATGACAATAACCCTTAAATAATGAATTAGGAATTACTCTCCGTTACGATTATTGTCGTTATGGAGAGTAATAATAACGAACATTGCCTCTCCATAACGACAATTATTTCTGTTATGGAGTAACAATAAACAGATACTAAATATCGATGCTAACACAATTTAAAAGACAAAAAGAAAAGTTACTATTTCAACAAGTGTCACTTGTTGGTTAAAATACTAAATTCATAAAGGTTCTTAGCTATTTTTAAATGAGTAAAAGGGTAATTTGAGACTAGTTTTTCTCTCCATAACGTTTTTATTTTTGTTATCGAGAGACAGAAAATACGCGTTATGGAGAGACGTTTTTTTTACTAAAGCGTGCATAGCATAGCCACGTATTATGCTATAATATGATTATTTTTGTTTTTTTTAAATGAGGTTGTAGTAGGTTTGGAAGTTGTAGGGTTCTTAAAAGTTTCATTGCAGTATTTATGTGTAAAAAATCGCGTTATGGAGAGACGTTGAATTAAAATACTCACCCAAAGACTTGCACGAACCTTACATTACTTCAAAACGAAAACACATTTCTTATACTTTTTTTTCACGATTCACTACATGAAGGTTTCGCGCAACTGTTTTGTACCAGTCAAGTGGTATTTTGGTCAGAAAAAGTATAGAAATTATCTGAAATCTAGAGGCGATACAGAGAGTCGCTGCAACGTTGGACAGACATAAATTGCATTAAAAGTGGTGAAATAATAAAAAAATTAAAAAAACCTCGTATATAATCTTATAGATAGTGTTCTACACTAACATTATATCAGAAACAAATATAAGATATAATACAGGAAGTGTGGAATAAATCACCTGTTTATGTGAGATTTAGAATGTGGGACAAGGCTTTTTGGCTAAAATTGGCTAAATTTACAAAATCTTTCTTTCAAAAAACACACTTATGTTGGATTTTTTTTAGTTTTAATGTTGCTCTATTGTAAAATAGAGGTCATTCAGTGCAAAATTATAGAATCCCTTATAAGAGTATATTATAAATGCGGCTCCGATATGGGATCCTAGCTTATATTATCTGAAGAAGGACATAGAAAAGTTGGAACACGTGCAAAAAAGAGCAGCACGCTTTGTAACACCAAGCTATGTACGATAAATGGTACTAACGGCCGAAAACTATTAATTATCGAAACAACATAGGCCTATTGAGTATTCTTTGTCAGTATTATAAACAAAATTAAAAACAACCACACATTTTTATGCAATAAAACATTTATTACATTTAGTACAGTCTCATAAACGGTAGTTTAACTTACAAACTGAATTATGCCAATTGTCATTATCCAGCGTCTAACTTCTTAAGTTAACATTATATCGGCTATTCTTATCAAAGTTAAACAACATCAGGTACGTGTTGTGCACATTGAGCATCGCGCAAGTTAAAGAGATAGGCCTACGCGCCTCCTGGTGAATACGCCTTATTATAAAAATCAGCAGGTTTGACAGCCCAGTAAACAAAACAGTTTGTTTAACATGTATACAATGTTGGGACAACGTACGTTGTCCCAATGTTATACAGACGAAATGCTTCTCGATGGCATACCGATGTATTTTTCTTATATTTTATTATTTGAGGCATATTTATATTTCCGGTTATATTGTAGACCATTACATAGAAAATGAAATGTGTAGTCCCAGTTGAAACCTACTTTATAATATCGATTCTCACTAACTTATAATTTGTGAATTTGTGGCAGTAAGAACACTTTCGTTCTAGTTTTCCTATTTTAATTCAAACTCATGAGAAAATGAAAGGCCTATCATGACTGCTATGAGGCGAGGAAGGTTACGTCATCTATGTATTAAATGATGATTGTTAAGCACTGTGTATTAAAGCAACTGGTGTTCTGAATAAATAGGCCTATTCAACATTATCAAATATACACATCAACGTAGGCTGAATCAAAGCCCGTGTCAATTGATCACAGATTAAAAATTAGCAAACACCTGGAAATGGTGAACATTCACACAAGCACGTAACATAGTTAGTTACAAGTACGATCGAGTGGTATGATCGATTTATAATTCTATGGTGACCTACGCAACATAAACCATAAAAAACGGTTAGTTGTGGATTGTATTTTTCGTAAATTATGGATTTAAATGATTCTCCTATTCCCTGCAAGAAATGAATATAATATATCCGTCATTAACCTTTCCAACTTAAATGTACGCGTATGTACGATATGGCATAATTATTTTGAATTAAATGTATTCGCAAAAAAATGATATAGAGCCTAATCCATTTAAGTAGGACACTGTAAGCTTTCATTCGATATATTGAGTAACACCCCCCACCTCCCCGCCCACCCACACACACACACATTCCCCGGGAATGGGGGTAATGTCATTGCTCAAGGCGTTAAAACAATGTCCCAGCGTCACGGCCAATATGGAAAACATATTTAGGCTATATAAATTATGAAGCTTTATTTATAGTTAAAAAACATAATTTAAAATACGTAGGGGGTTCGGGATATGTAAAGTCAAAATAATGTGTAAAATAGTTCATTGTTAGTCCTACTAAGGTTCTAAAATTAAGTTATTGTGTAGTAATTTCTTATTAGATTATATGTGTAGCCTAATTCCCAGAGGCCATACAATTACAAAGTAAAAAGCCGATAAAAAATTAGAGTCATTGCATGATTATGTCTAGCGTTGTTGTTTTCAAGATTAAAAGTAAAAATCATTTTGTGGTCATTTGTTAGTTTTTGTAGGCCCTAATTATCATACCATAAAATTACCGATAAAAACGATAAAACTAAAGATTTTGACTGATGTCTTCAACAATACAAAAATTGCGTAAAGGCATGATCATATTATGTATCATTGTTAATTTTAAAATTAAAATCAAAATACCCACCCCAATAAAATAGGATCATATTCATTCACCTTAAAGTGGGCATTTTGAGGCAGCAATTCTCATCTCATAGTGGTCTTTTTCCCCTTTCTTTTGAGGCTGTATAGGTTAGTTCACACTAGAAGCACTCCCTTGTTTTTATAAACCCATTCAACCCATTCACGACCCATTCACACAAGAGGGAATGATTCGCACGAATCACTCGGTGCGAATCACTCGCTTGTCTTTATAAACTCATACATTTACGACCCATTCATATTAGAGGGAATGCTTCGCACGAATCACTCGCTTGTCTTTATAAACTCATACATTTACGCCCCATTCACATTAGAGAGAATGATTCGCACGAATCACTCGCTTAATTGTCTTTATAAAACCATACATTTACGACCCATTCACATTAGAGGGAATGATTCGCACGAATCACAGTGACACTCGCTTGTCTTTATAAACCCATACATTTACGACCCATTCACATTAGAGGGAATGATTCGCACGAATCACTCACTTGTCCTTGTAAAACCATACAATTACAACCTGTTCACACTAGAGCGAATGATTCGCATGAATCACTCGTTTGTCTTTATAGAACCATACATTTACAACCTGCTCACACTAGAACATCGCGCATTTGTATTATTAAACTCAGACATTTTCAACCTGTTCACACTAGAGCGAATGATTCGCATGAATCACTCGCTTGTCTTTATAAAACCATACATTTACAACCTGTTCACACTAGAACATCGCGAATTTGTCTTTATAAACCAATACATTTACGACTCGTTCACACTAGAGCGAATGATTCCATACATTTATGACGACTACTTCCACATTGTCAGGAAGTGATTCGCTCTAATTATTCGCTCTAGTCTGGACGGACAAAATTAACCACATGATATTTCGATAACTCGATTGGTATCGTTGTGCTGAAATTAAAAGTAATTTTACAGAACAACGTTAAGGCTTGCTGTGTTGTATTTTCTGCATCCAACTGAAAACAATAATTCTATTTTAGATTCGATGAAATTAAAATATTCAGTTGGATTTAATATAATATCGCCCAGTTCTGCTATCGATCTTCATTTGTGGTCACAAAGAGAGGCTGATATTATGTGAGAAACAAACAAATAGTGCATTTCATGGAATCTGGTCTGGGATTAATGTTGTCTTGCAAACAGAAAGTAGCCTACATTATCATGATTATTAGCATGAATGGTAATTAAAACATAATTATCCAAATATACCCCTAACAGAACTGTTCTGTGGATATCATGTTCTAGCGGGACTGTGTTCTGAGACGATCCTTAATGATAGTTAAATCCATCTTATCCATTACATTAAAGTGATGAATTAACAGCCTAACTCATAATTCAACTTCTAAGATCGTCTCAGAACACGATCCTTATATGTTTCTGGTAGGTTTTTAGTAATGATGGTTTTTTGATATTATCCTTAATAATTTCAATCACGGTTTACTTTTCTAGCTCACTTCGTGTAGAAGTACTTATTCATATCACAGTAACTCATTGTGGTCTTATTCATCTCGTCCTCGTGGTTATGTTATCATATCAACACCATTTTTCCTATTTAAACACAGAAGTAACCTACTATACTATATATATATGCACATTGCGTTTAATTCGTATGTCACCATAGTTAACAAAGTTACAAAAAATAATCTCATGTTGACTTTTTACTTGTAAGCACTGTAAGTTGTCAACTATGATCACATATGACATATCAATGCACATTCAACGCAAGCTACCCCTTCCAACCGATGGAAGCCTCGATAAGTTTATCAATCGGACAAAAACCTGACAATATCATGCAATGATCATTTCCAAGTCGTGAGACCTTGATGGACTTGGTCGTCTGATAATTGTTTCGTATATACCGTTTGTAATGTATCAATTTACATCCAAATCAATAACTAAATTTCGCTCCATTCCTGACGGGAATTTATGAATACAGCGATTTAAGTCATAAAATGTGCAAATGCAGACATATATCACATCACGAATTGAAATTATAAAAGTTTAGTTGTTCAACGTAAGGGTCATTATATTATCATTCAGTTAAAGCTGAAGATTAAACGATTCCAGATCCGAAAAAATAAAAATGGGACTGCAGGAGTAATGTAGGCCTAGAATTTGAAGGATATTATCCCACGATGGGTGAAGACCACTTCAGGTTATTATATGTTCTTTTTCCATTTTAATGTCGACATCCGCACTCTGTTGCTTCCATGTCATTATATGTCTGATGGAGAAACTTCCCTGAACGATCCCTAATTAAGAACGTGCGACTTCTGGTTTGAGTGGCCACACAACACTCCAACTTTGCTACTCTGCCTCGCTGTATGAGCGTCCTCATGTTGGTATGGTACTGACTACCATCGAACCATGCTAATGATGGTCTCCTCTCTGAAACAGAAAAAAAATCCTGATAAGTAGGAGGATGATGGTGAACATGGTGGTTCAACTGATGATAGCCAGAATGTTGGTGGCGATATTCGTTTCGGTGATGATGATGATTTACACGGTGTTTGTGGTATTATAACGATAAGGATTAACGCCTTATGTAGTGATGGTGAGAGTGGTGAAGATGATGGCGGTGTTGTAGTGATGTAGTGATGACAATGACAGCGGTGAAGGTGGTGGTGGTATTGTTGTGACGATGTAGGTGTTGTAGAGATATTGGTGGTGACAGCGGTAATGATGGTGTTGAAGATGGTGGTGGCATTGTAGTGGTGGTGAAGGTGATGGTGGTGTATATGGTGGTAGTATTGTAGTATTGGTGAATGGTGACGATGGTAAAGGTTGTGGTGATCGATACTGCCATGATGGTGAATGTGTTGTAGAAATGGTGATGCTGACAGTGTTAATGATGGTGATATTGTAGTGATGATGGTGGTGACAGTGATAAATATGGTTGTTATAATTATTATGAACTCAATTTCTGTTTTAAAAAATTGTCCCGTTCGCAGAGACATGTATGGACTGGGAGTGCAGTCCTAATAATAATAATAATAATAATAATAATAATAATAATAATAATAATAATAATAATAATAATAATAATAATAATAATAATAATAATAATAATAATAATAATAATAATAATAATAATAATAATAATAATAATAATAATAATAATAATAATAATAATAATAATAATAATAATAATAATAATAATAATAATAATAATAATAATAATAATAATAATAATAATAATAATAATAATAATAATAATAATAATAATAATAATAATAATAATAATAATAATAATAATAATAATAATAATAATAATAATAATAATAATAATAATAATAATAATAATAATAATAAAAATAATAATAATAATTATAACAATAATAATAATAATAATAATATTACTACTACTAATAATAATAATAATAATAATAATAAACTTCCATAGCGCCTAAATCCTCGGTGATCTGAGCTCAGAGGCGCGACAAACATAATCCGACTCATATTTCCAAAAACCGTTTGCGTTTGTCGTCTGGGCCAACCGGACCACCAATAGTCCAAGGGCTGTCAGAACCCCCCTCACCCCCCCCCCTCTTTATACCTGCCACCATTTTTTTTCAAATACTAGGATGTCTAGGGGTGTCAAAATTTAATTGCTTTAGTCCGAGCCAACCTTGTCTTGTTACTTATACAATGTCTTTTTGATGTTTCTTATAGATTTTTTTGTGCTAAATTCATATCCGGTGAGTGCCAGCTTGAAAAATTTGGGCATTTGTGTAAAAAAAAGGTCAAAGGTCAATTTCAAGGTCAAATATGATTTTTTAACAAATTAAGCTAGGAACAAGTGCAATACCTCATTTTCACGTGATTTTGACTGGGCAATCCATTTCTAAAATTATTTTGAATATTCAAGGTCATCCTCAAGGTCAAAAGGTCAATTTCAAGGTCATTTCAGAGAAAATATCCTTTTTAACAAGTAAAGCTAGGAGCACGTGTAATACCTCTTTTTCATGGGATTTTGACAGAAAAATCCATTCATAATATAATTTTGGTGATTCCAGGTCATCTTCAAGGTCATTGATTAAACATGCTGTAAGTGAAATGATCAGGTGACAGAAACTCATTCAGGCAACAAGAGGTGTTAACGGACGATGGGGAGGCGTTAAAGCATTTTAGGGCGGAGACAAGGCGCTAAAAGGGGGACTGAAATAGTCAGCCAGCCATCGAAGGCTATCGTGTCACCATGCTGCAAATCTTTGTTACAAGCAATCTATCTATCCAGATATGTTCTATAGATACCAGAGATGAGCGCTAGGGCGGATAACAATTTTTTACAGTCCTGGAAAGTGTTTAAAACTGAAAAACAAAATGTACTATTATTGAAAATGTACTATTATTCCATATATCCCGAACTCCTATGGTCAATAACACTTGTATATCTACATTTTCAAGGTGGAAATCTATCCAAAAGCAATCCTTTGTGTTTATTTAAAGCGATTTAATCATTAGCAGCTGTTTTATTATTAGTCATTGCACAAAAAACAAGCGATTATTAGTGAAAATCCAGCTTTTCGCTAGATTTCATCAAATTTTCACGCTGTTGTTACCATTATCATGTTTTAACCATGTTTTCATGGTCAGTAATATACATAATTATGATTTTAATATGATTTCATGGGTATTTTGTAGCATATTACATCATGATATGCAAGTATTTCCATAATATTTAATATATTAAGAGCCACCATTCACCTATAATCAGTAATGTTGACGTCTCAAATTCCCAGATTGAATAGGAAAAAATGGCAAATAATATACCTAAACAAAATAGAAAACTGTTTGGGCAATATGAGTCATATGTTGCTTTGACACGGACATCAATCAGTATGCGGCGCCAAAAATAGGATTTGGTGGTAGGATTTTTGCCCACAGGAGGAATTGACATAAACGAACGCATAAAAAATAAATCGTCTTCAAAAGCCCTCTGAAGCACGACGGTAGGTACCCGCTCTTTGTTTTGTATAGGATTTTAAGTTGCTGTTGATATTTTAGTGGCATGTGAGCAGATCTCTTGGATAGTACACGTGTGGCAGCACAACATGTCAGTGATCGAAAGGTTTCCTTTCTTGTACAATCGTATTGGTGAAAAATTTGCTGAAAATGAATATGTCAGAGATCTCGGAGATCCATAATTATAGCGCTGTTGATGTTGCTGTTGTTGAAGTGGTTACAAACTTGTGTAGATACAGATTCGTCATCCCTTCACTCGACTGAACGGTGTGTGCTCATTTCTTCAAAGCATATTTATATATTACTCAAGAGTTCATACACCTCTACAGGTGAATATGGTGGGTGAATTGATTAGATGATATTTACACGACAAAAGTGATTCCAATGAGCATTATACATGTGTTGATGTTCTAGAAGATCGCATGATGACGATAAGGACGTGATAATGAAGCTCACGCTCTGTATCGTTCGATACATTGTATTTACAACATAATTAATGCATTTGCACCAAAATAAGTAGATATTGGGTTAGACAATTCAGCAGAATACACGATCTTAGTCTGTTGCGATGCTTCATATCAGATCATTGGCATAAAGATGAGTGAGATGAGTGGGTTCTAACTAGAAGATGCGCCTTCGTCGGTATGAGCAGAATTGTTATAAAGACCTACATACGCTACCAACTAGAATTGTTCCTGATCACCCAGGAATTTTCTTGTTGGTCTGAAGGGTTAATTCCCCAGAGCCTACAAAAATTGTATACGTCTGAGTTATACGGCAGCAGCCGCTGTGTGGGTCAGCTCCATCACAGACTGATGGCAAATCCACAAACTTGGATTGAATCATCTATAAATAATTATTGTCTATGAACAAGAACAGGCTATTGACAAGAGAAACTTTGTTCTCAGAAGAATTGCTCATTATGAGTCAGTGACTATTGCTTAGCGTCGCCTTGTGCGCATTATCATAATATTATATATTATGTCAATATCTCGATAGAAGAAATGATGGATATCATTTTAAGCAATGCTGCACACTCCATGTTTTTTAAAACGTTGATATCGATGTAATTCACAACCACGATGACAAACATCCGGCATGATCAGAATCAGAAGTCAGTATCTCAGTTATGATCCACAACCGATGTTTTGTCCCGAGGAGAAATAGTGTTTAAAGGCCGATGTAAATGAATAATAATATTCGTTGTATCATGTTTGCATCTCGATTAAATTTTGTGGTTATGCACTATGGTGTGCATTTGATCCCATCATGCTCAGCTTTCAATGAGGGATGTAGTAGGCCTACTGTTGAAAACAACTATGAAATGGTGCCATTTTTAAATGTGGTGACTGGTACAACACAACAATCATGAATTGCTCGGTCAAAATAAACTAATCTATGATGACCAACCTACTTATGATAAAGCCAAAGATCGAGTTGCAGACTTGTACTGGCCTCTTCCCAAAAAGTATTACATTGTTATTGCTGTTATATGTGACTTCCATGTAGTTTGTGAGAGTTATCAGTTAACACAGGGAACAATGGAAGAATTTGTGGTGAATCCAGTATGTTTACCAAAGCAACACAAGCAAGCATCCATGACAAGTCTGACTACAAAGTCCTGAGATGGCATAATAGGCTAGCCAATAAAGCATTCTAGTGTCATATTGGTTTCAAGCACTATATATATTCAATAACTTCCAAAGAACAATCCATTGATTGGGGGCCCACACAAACTATGTAATGTGTCATAACTAGCACGATTGAGCTTACATCAGTCTTTAACCTAACTGGTAGTGATATGCTTATTGGAATCTGGACACAGGATGAAAGATACTGGCATGACATACATACAAACCATATAAACTTCATCCTAGTGAGTATATACATTTGTATAAATGCCCGCATTTTCAAAACACTACTCTTGTAGTGCTAGGGTATGCTTGGCTCCCTTAATAACACACGAAATGTGTACTTCATTGATCTAACAACTTATGATTACAGTCCATGCAACAAAAGACTTGTTGAGTATTCAAAATCTAGTAGTGCATTCAGCATGTTTAGTGCTCACAACTTTTGTTTAAGCAAAATAAAAAAGACTTTCAAATATCTTAATGATGAGAGAACATCTGTCTCAAAGCTGTATGACATATACCAGCGATACCAGCGATAAACTTGTGTGTTTATGTTATTGGCTAAAAGTAGGGCAATCATGAACTCACCATCCAAAGCAACATTTATTGTCACTGTCAGTGAAGATATTGACCACTTCCAAAACGTTCCTGACCCTGTGTCAGTGTCTGAATCTTGATCGATGGACATGCACTGGTACGGAGTATGGATAAACCAACTTGTTGTTTATGAAAGATCCACAAGAGTACATTCAGTGCGACAGGAGATAATATGGAGACATTGAGCTAATGTGCCACTGTTGAGTTACCAATAATTGCTTATATGTAGACTTTTAGGGAAATATGTCCTGAATGTGGATACAGTCATAATATTAGGTTTTATGATATTCCAGACAGACTAGTGCAAGGTGAGAAAAACAATATTCTTGGTGTTCAAATTTCATGTAAGATAAGTACTGGAATATTAAGACAGCACATCCTTTTCCAAAAGATTTGGAAAACAATCAACCTGAACTGTCTTCAAACAGAGCCCTCTGCTGCTTGATCATGTTGATGTTGGCCGTTAATGTTGAGGCTGTTTGTACATATCACAGTTAATGCAGAAAACATTTTTTTACAAGGAAAGTTGAAGCACTAGTATAATTATATTAAACAACATATGCAATAATGGTGGAAAATTATTTAGTCAGATATTGGAATATAATAAATGACTGACTATGCATTTGATAACAGAACACTAGTACGCCATGGGAGTTCTCGCTCCCTCACAGACACTGCCAAGTACAGATTATCCCACCTATAAAATTCACTGTAAGTTATTCCTCAGCCCATTATGCCAGAGTTGTAACCATCTCATGTTCCGTGATTGGTCGGAGTCTCAGTGTGCAAGAGATGAGGCGTAACGCATTGGTAGAGCGCCAGACTGCCTCGCCAGTCATGTTCGAAACCAGCTAATACTACTTGGGTCTATCAGAGAAATATCATTGTTTCTCCACTCTCAATGTGACTAGAAGATCACACTAATGGTTGAGACCAGCTGGTTTATCCACGTTATTTTTGTGCAAGGCCACGCGCTATGTGCTCCTTCACATATCAGTGTGTGGTCTGCATCCGCACTGTTGAATCAGTGAGTAATCTAATGAATCAGTCTACCAACATATCATGACCTTGTGTGCTCATATTAATATACATAGACCATTTTTAACCTGATATTTCACTGCAATCCATTGTAGATAAATCTTCAGCTATAGTGCTCGATGCACAGGTCTTCTCGTTTAATGGTTCAATGCCTTAGAAAGCTATGAAAAAAATATATAGCATGGTCTATTGACAAATTTACAGTGGCTTTTTGTTGATTTTCTTTGCATATTCGGAATCAGTGACCTCTAAAATGTAAAATAATGCTCTTTACTTTACCTTGAAATTAACCTTTCGACCTTGAATATGATCTTTAATCATCAAAATAGTACCAGAAATTGATTATTCAGTCAAAATTACGCAAAAAAGACGTACACCGCTTCCTATTTTTGTTACTTAAAAATCATATTTTCATATTTTTAACCTTGGAATTGACTTTTTGATCTTGATGATAACCTTGAATCACCAAAATAATACCATAAAAAGATTTGAATCCTACGAAAAAGAATTATACACATGTTCCTAGTTTTATTTGGTTAAAATGTCATTTTTGCTTACTTTACCTTGAAATTGATCTTCTGACCTTGAAGATGACTTTGGGTTCATGAAAATAATATAACAAATATATTACCCAGTCAAAATCACATGAAAATGAGGTTTAATAGCTAGATCTCACTTATGGTCAAGTTCTCCTGGTCAGTTAATTGCGGCTAAATAATGACTGTTTCATTACGTTTTTTTCTCATTTTTTAGGGCCAGATTGAAGTAGTTGTAAGGTTATCCACGGGCAACACGAGTTTTACAGACGGTCAAGCTTACTTTTACCTGCAAAACATCTGGTCTGAGCCGCTTCTATGAGGTTACCATGAGGTTGTTTAACGGTCACTTTACGGGTGCCACGGTCAGTGTGCAATGAGGTCATTGTTCAGTTATGATACGGCTACTAGGGTCATAATTATGCGGTTTATGTAAATCTGGAGAAAAAATAATTTTACAGTAGTGTTTCTAATAAGACTCTGGCTTGGCTGCTACATTTTCAAGGAAGATCTAATTCTCAGAGCTGCAGCTGCAACAGCTCAGTTGGCTTTTATTCAAGAGGAGGGAGAGACAAAGAAAAAGTGGTGTGCAGAATAGCTATCTGAAAAACACAAGGGTTATTAAAGTCAATTAATGCCAGATTTTCTTGCATGTAATAATAGTAGCTCTTACAAAATCTTTCTACGTCTGGATGAGGACCTCTTCCAACAAATTGTGGGACAGCGCATTGAAAAAAGATACAGTTTCGTGAGGCTATTTCACCAGATTTAAGGCTGGCCATATATAATTATCTATAACCACTGGGGAAACATATCAATCTCTCTTCTGTGGCTTTCGCGTTGAAAGTAACACAATCGTCAGCATCATACCAACCATATGAAAATATGTATCACAAGGTTTCCTAAAAAATTGTATTTTTATGATACATTGGGAACCCTAGATTGGAAGCATATTGCTAGGAAATGCCCAGCAAATGGGGGATGCATCAATTACATTTCTAAAGGGTTTCATAGCTTGGTGTTGATAGCTTTCGGTAATTCAAATGATAAATTCTTATATGCAAATATTGGTATGGTATTGGTGATGGTATTAAAATACACTCGCTGCACGATTTTGCGCATAAACAGGAGTCCCAACTAAATAGTTAAGCTTTTGTTCACTGTGCGCTGTGTTGTTATTGAAAAGGGTGTATAATGAAATGGCTGCTAAACATGATAAAACCATCTCCACACATGAATATAACTCGCAAAGAGACTTAGGCTAAGCAGAGTGAGAAAAGCAGTTGAAAATGCCACCCCCAGAATCTCTAAAAATAGTAACACGAAGATTCCCTCCTTTGGTCACATGACACAGTGGGATACACCTGCAATGCACCCTGTTTTAGAAAATTGTTGAACACGAAGTAGGTGGGTGGCACATAAAAACATATTTTTTGGTATCCAAAGTTGATTTTGCACCCGGATTATGTGTCTTTATATCTGTAATGCCAGCCGGGATTTATAAAATATAACAACACACGACAAAGGAAGTAAATAAGCTGTCTTTTATTATATATAAAATTATATATATAATATATATATATATAATGAAAGAGGATGTAATAACTTACCATGAAAATTATGGCATCATCCATTTTACAAAATGGACGATGTGGGAGACTCAGAAGTGGGCAGTGTTGGGCATACGAAGTTTACAAAATTTGCTGCCGCAGTACACATGATTTTGCACAATACATGATGCACATGCTATTGTAAGATGGACAATGATCCAATATTTTTTTTACAGTTATTTGGCATTAAAGATATTTCGGGAAACTTAAATTGTTTTCATATATATCAATGGATATTTGGTGCATTAGTTAACAATTTATAGTATTTTCAAAAGTGTATTATTAGTTTATATCCCTTATGGTGGCCTCTAACGTTTGGCTGTCCATAGTTTGTATAAATATACAGCAGCCATATTGCACTACATGGTTGGCTACGTGGCCATTTTACTGTATCCTAAGGCATATACCTCGTACCAGTATATGAAGAGTTGTATATGTGAAAAACATCAGCAGCTGTTGGGGCACCGCAGCAGATTTTGTGAGAACCGCAGCAGCTTTTGGGAGTACTGCAGCAGCTTATCTGGGCACAGCAGCAGCAACTTCCGGGAGCACCGTAGCAGCTGCTGGGAGCACTTTGGCAGCTGTTGGGAGCACCGCAGAAGCTGTTGAGAGCACAGCTGTTTAGAACGCTGCAACACCTTAATATGAGGTAGGTGGCAACCATGAAATCTGAAGCTGTTTGGAGCACACAACAATTATTGGGAGCACTGCAGCATCAGCTGAGATGGGAGCATCGTAACAGCTTATGGGAGCACCGCAGCAGCTTATGGGAGCACCACAAAAGCTATTGAGATCACTGCAGCAGCCTTTGGGAGCACTACATGCAGCTGTTGGGAGCACTGCTTATGGGAGCACAGCATCAGCAGTTTATGGGAGCACCGTATCAGCTGTTGGGAGCTCGGAAGCAGATGTTTGCAGCAGCACCGCAGCAGCTTATGTGAGCAGCGCAGCATCTGTTGGGACCACCAGGTACAGCAGCTGTTGGGAGAACTGCATTAGCTGTTTGGAGCACCGCCTCAGCTGTTAGGAGCACCGTAGCAGCAATGGGAGCAACGCAGGCAGCTGTTTGTAGCACATCAGCAGCTGTTAGGAGCACCCCAGCAGCATAAGGGAGCCCGTCAGCAGCTGTTCGGGCACCACAGCAGCTGCTGGAAACACCACTGCGAATTATCGGCGCACATTAGCAGCTGTTGGGGAAACCATTTTCATGGATTATGACTTGGTTTTTTTATTTATCAACGTTTGGGTATGGCCCATTTCTCCCACATGGTGGCTCAGTTCTCCCCCGAGTAGGGACAACTGGGCCAGTTTAAAAAATGGCAGAAAAATGTTGTGTCACAATTTTCTGCTGAACAGTGGCTTTGAAGCACACGGTGGATGCATTTATATTTTCACATATATTTTATTCAGGAGATGTGTTGAATTGATACGTTAAATTGTGAATTTGTGAGAAGCAAACATATAACAAGAGCACACTCGACAATAGCCCGCTGCCATTATTGAACTTGAAGTCATTATGCGGCCACAAGGTCAAATTATTGACGTAAAATGCGAAAAATGACAATAAATCGGCCATTTTCAATTTTTTTCCAGCCATTATTGAACTTGTCTGAGAATAAGTTATTAGTAACATGCATAACAGATTTGAAGATGATACGTGAAAAACTTTTCAAGTTATCGCGCCCACAAGGTCAAATTATTGACGTAAAATGGGAAAAATCACAATAAATCGGCCATTTTGAAATTGTTCTCAGCCATTATTGGACTTGTCTAAGAACTACTTATTAGTTACATGCATAACAAATTTGAAGAGGATACGTGAAAAACTTTTCAAGTTATCGCGCCCACAATGTCAAATCATTGACGTCAAATGCGAAAAATCGCAATAAATCGGCCATTTTGAATTTTTTTTAGCCATTATTGAACTTGTCCAAGAACTACTTATTAGTAACATGCATAACAAATTTGAAGAGGATATGTGCAAAACTTTTCAAGTTATCGCGCCAACAAGGTCAAACTATTGACGTAAAAGGCGAAAAATCGCAATAAGTCGGCCATTTTGAATTTTTTTTCGGCCATTATTGAACTTGTCCGAGAACTGGTCATTAGTAACATGCATAACACATTTGGGAAGGATACATGAAAAACTTTTCAAGTTATCGCGCCCACAAGTAAATGTTAACGCCGACGACGACGACGCCGAACTTCAATTGCAATAGCCCTTTTTTAATTAAAATTAAAAGGCGGGCTAAAAATGGCCCAGTTCTCCCCCATTTTCCCATACTGTCTTGCTGCGTGGGAAGATGCGCTTTAAACACTTGTTCCCCAAGCTTCATTTGTTGAAAAATCATAATTAACCTTAAAATTGATCTTTGACCTTGAATTTACAAAAATGCACAAACTTTTCAAGCTGGCACTTATCGGATTTAAATTCAGCACAAAAAATCTATTAGAACCATCAAGAAGATGACCTTGAATCACCAAAATAATACTATAAATGGATTTTTGCGTCAAAATTCCACGAAAGAGTGGTATTACACATGTTCCTAGCTTTGCGTTTCTGTCACCTGATCATTTCACTTACAGCATATTTAATTAATGACCTTGAAGATGACCTAGAATCACCATAATTATATTATGAATGTATTTTTGTGTCAAAATCCCATAAAAAAAAAGAGGTATTATTACACATGTTCGTAGCTTTATTTGTTAAAAAGAATATATTCTTTTAAATGACCTTGAAATTGTCCTTAAAGATGACTTTAAATAATTAAAATGATTTTAGAAATGGATAGCTCAGTCAAAATCACATGGAGTTGAGGTATTACACTTGTTCCTCGTTTCATTTGTTGAAAAATCATATTTGACATTGAAATTGACCTTTGCCGTGAATTTAAAAAAATGCCCAAATTTTTCTAGCTAGCACTCATCTGATTTGAATTCAGCAGACAAAAATATATAGGGAACATCAAAAAACATTGTTTATGTAACAAAACAAGGTTAGGCTCAGACTAAAGCGATTATTTTTTTAAAATGAATAGCTTCACAATATGCTCAAAATAGCAAACAATGTACAGAAAAAGTAGTCCGAGCTTGACGTGAAAAGCATGGTTCAACGTCAGAGATGGACAGCATAGCAAAAGCTTAGTTTTCTATGCTGGTGGTCAGTGTACGCTGAGACCAAAAAATTCACGAACATTTCGTGAGGGTATCCCTTTTTAGATGGTAAATTCACCTATAAAGACAGGGGTTTAAGTCCCCACGTTAAGGCATTATTCTAATGACATGTAAATCTGTCATTACAGAATGAAATAAAAATTATTGATCAAACAATGACGCAGTAATTCAATGCGCAATCGATTGTGCGCGCACCGGATTTTTGGGGCACAACTTTACGAATGGCAATGATTACATAATCTGTATCGCACACAGAGTCTGTTATTACGGACTAAGTAAAAGGGGTAGTACACATGTTCCTAACTTTTCTTAGTAAAAATGATATTTCCTTTTACTTGAGCTTGAAATTGACCTTTTGACATTGAAGATCACTTTGAATAATTAAAATAATTTTTCAAAAATGGATAGCAAAGTCAAAATCACATAAAATTGGAGTATTACACTTGTTCCTAGCTTCATTTGTTGAAAAATCATATTTGACCTTGAAATTGACCTTTGACCTTGAATTTAAAAAAATGCCCAAACTTTTCAAGCTAGCACTCATCGTTTTTTAATTCAGCGGTAAAAAAATCTATTTCAAACATTAAAAACACATTGTATATGTAACAAAACAAGATTAGGCTTGGACTAAAGCGATAATTTTTTTAAATGAATAATTTTCCAATATGCTCAAAATGGCAAACAATGTACAAAAAAAGAGGTATTATACTTGTTCCTAGCTTCGTTTGTTGAAAAATCATATTTGACCTTGAAATTAACCTTTGACCGTGAATTTAAAAAAATGCCAAAATTTTTCAAGCTAGCACTCATCGGATTTGAATTCAGCGGAAAAAAATCTATAACAAACATTAAAAAACATTGTATATGTAACAAAAAAAGATTAGGCTTGGACTAAAGCGATTATTTTTTTAAATGAATAATTTACCAATATGCTCAAAATGGCAAAAAAAGTACAGAAAAAGGGGTATTACACATGTTCCTAGCCTTTCTTAGTAAAAATGAAATTTCCTTTCACTTGACTTTAAAATTGACCTATTGACCTTGAAGATGACCTTAAATTATTAAAATAACTTCAAAAACGGAAAGCACAGTCAAAATCACATGCAATTGAGGTATTACACTTGTTCCTAGCTCCATTTGTTGAAAAATCATATTTGACCTTTAAATTGACCTTTGACCTTGAATTAAAAAAAATGCCAGAATATTTCAAGCTAGCACTCATCGAATTTGAATTCAGCAGTATTTTTTCATAAGAAACATAAAAAAAAAACATTGTATATGTAACAAAAGAAGGTTATGCAGGCACTAAAGCGATTATTTTTAAAAATGAATAATGTCCCAATATGTTCAAAATGACTAAAAATGTACAGATTGGCGGCCATCTTGGATTCCATATTCTGATTCTTTGCAACCGCAAGTCATGTGACTAACATGGCTTTTCTAGACCTCCAGACATCCTAGTATGTGAAAAAAATGGTGGCAGGTATAAAGAGGGGGGGGGGGTGAGGTATTCGACTCTGAGCCCTTGGATTACGAGGATTTAAGTCTGGAGGAGTCGAGGAAAAGCCCGACCAAAAAATACATTTTTAATTTCTTCTGGAAACTAATTTGTGTTTTCAAAGTTCATTCCAAAGTCTGGGTGCAGCAACAGAAAAGGCCCTGCTGCCTACCGCGGTTCTGACCCGTGGAACATTCAGCTGATCTAAAAAGTCTTGAATGAGTCAAAGTGATGATTGTAGCGATAATAGCGCGTATAGTGATTCTGGTGGTGGTGGGGTTATGATAGGGAATATGCTGTAGAATATGCTGTAGTTATGGTGATGGTGTAGCAATTATGGTGGTGAACATAGCGGTAAAATTAAAGTGATGCTGGCGGTGACAGTGGTTAAAATGGTAGTAGTGTTGAAGTGATGGTGATGGTGGTGAAGATAGTGGTGAAGATGGTGTTGATATTCTAGTGGTGATGGCAATGACGGTGGTGAAGATGGTGGTGATATTGTAGTGGTGATGGTAATGATGGTGGTGAAGATGGTGGTGATAATGTAGTGGTAATGGTGATGTCAGTGGTGAAGATGGTGGTGATATTGTAGTGGTGATGGCAATGACGGTGGTGAAGATGGTGGTGATATTGTAGTGGTGATGGCAATGACGGTGGTGAAGATGGTGGTGATATTGTAGTAGTGATGGTAATGATGGTGGTGAAGATGGTGTTGATATTCTAGTGGTGATGGCAATGACGGTGGTGAAGATAGTGGTGATATTGTAGTGGTGATGGCAATGACGGTGGTGAAGATGGTGGTGATAATGTAGTGGTAATGGTGATGTCAGTGGTGAAGATGGTGGTGATATTGTAGTGGTGATGGCAATGACGGTGGTGAAGATGGTGGTGATATTGTAGTGGTGATGGCGATGACGATGTTGAAGATGGTGGTGATATTGTAGTGGTGATGGCGATGACGGTGGTGAAGATTGTGGTGATATTGTAGTGGTGATGGCGATGACGGTGGTGAAGATGGTGGTGATATTGTAGTGGTGATGGCGATGACGGTGGTGAAGATGGTAGTGATATTGTAGTGGTGATGGCGATGATGGTGGTGAAGATGTTGGTGATATTGTAGTGGTGATGGCGATGACGGTGGTGAAGATGGTGGTGATATTGTAGTGGTGATGGCAATGACGGTGGTGAAGATGGTGGTGATATTGTAGTGGTGATGGCGATGACGGTGGTGAAGATGGTGGTGATATTGTAGTGGTGATGGCAATGACGGTGGTGAAGATGGTGGTGATATTGTAGTGGTGATGGCGATGACGGTGGTGAAGATGGTGGTGATATTGTAGTGGTGATGGCAATGACGGTGGTGAAGATGGTGGTGATATTGTAGTGGTGATGGCGATGACGTTGGTGAAGATGGTGGTGATATTGTAGTGGTGATGGCAATGACGGTGGTGAAGATGGTGGTGATATTGTAGTGGTGATGGCGATGACGGTGGTGAAGATGGTGGTGATATTGTAGTGGTGATGGCAATGACGGTGGTGAAGATGGTGGTGATATTGTAGTGGTGATGGCAGTGATGGTGGTGAAGAGGGTGGTGATATTGTAGTGGTGATGGCGATGACCATGGTGAAGATGGTAGTGATATTGTCGTGGTGATGGTGATGAGGGTGGTGAAGATGGTGGTGATATGTAGTGGTGAAGGCGATGACGGTGGTGAAGATGGTGGTGATATTGTAGTGGTGATGGCAATGACGGTGGTGAAGATGGTGGTGATATTGTAGTGGTGATGGCAATGACGGTGGTGAAGATGGTAGTGATATTGTAGTGGTGATGGCAATGACGGTGGTGAAGATGGTGGTGATATTGTAGTGGTGAAGGCGATGACGGTGGTGAAGATGGTGGTGATATTGTAGTGGTGATGGCGATGACGGTGGTGAAGATGGTGGTGATATTGTAGTGGTGATGGCAATGACGGTGGTGAAGATGGTGGTGATATTGTAGTGGTGATGGCAATGACGGTGGTGAAGATGGTGGTGATATTGTAGTGGTGATGGTGATGAGGATGGTGAAGATAGTGATTATATTGTAGGGATGGTGTTGGTGAAGATGGTGGTGATATTGTAGTGGCGATAGCGATGATAGTGGTGGTAGGATAACGCCGGTGAAGATGTTGGTATTGAATATAGTGTGATATTGAAGTGATCATGGTGGCGATAGTGGTGAAGATGGTAGTGGTATTATACTGTTGGTGCACGGTGATGCTGGTGGTGATAGTATTGTAAAGTTGATGGTGACGGTGGTGATTGTGGCAATATTGTGGTGATGGTGACAGTGGTGATGGTTGTAATAGTAATGTAGTGCTGGTGGTGATAACATCTGTTAAGTTGATGGTGGTACTGTAGTGATGGTGGGGGTGACAGTGGTGAAGGTGTTGGTATTGTAATGATGGTGATGGCGAAGATAGTGGTGACAGTGGTGAAGATGTGATGGTGCCATACTAGCTAGGATAGTGGTGACAGCGGTGATGGTGGTGGTGCTGTAGTGATGATGGTGGTGTCAATGGTGAAGTTCGTGTTGGTGTAGATGATGGTTATATTGAATTGATGATGGTGGTGACGGTGGTGACGATGGTGGTAGTACTCTTGTGGTGGTGGTGTTGGTGGTGTATCGATAATAGTGGCAAAGTGTAGCAATTATGGTGGTGAAAACAGTAGTCTAGTTGATATCTGAGATATTGTGCTTAAAAACTGACCCAATGTAGGAACCCTGTATAAATTGATTTTTCAACATTTTTAACCATTTTCGGATGTGTAGAATCGAATTCCGATGTGTGCCATGCTGACAGAGTAGGCTAAATAGGTCAATTTTGCGATTGAAAATAACACCTGAAATCCATAAATCAAGCGCCAAATATACGCGTCGAAATATTTTATTGTGCATGTCGAATGTTTTCGAACAAATAATATCACATGTAAGTTATTTAACAGTTGTGTATGTTACAAACAACAAAAATAATAATAAGAAAGTGTATTTATTTAATGAATAAATCACAACTCAATCATTTTCAATACTTGTTATTATAGTCCAGATATTTTCAAAGTCGATGCTCACATTTGACACTTAGTCTACACACTTGTTCCAAAATTCACTTAATCATTTCAATACTTTAATATCGCTGACTTTTATACTGTATATCAATATTTTAACACAAACTTATTTTGAACGTGTGTATGATTTATGTCACACGCTGTTGACACAAACACCTGGTAATTGTTTCTTGTGACAGAGATGAGTACAACGCAATCCAGTTTTTAAGCATTTACACCTTGTGGTGCCACAACCGGAGTTACACTGACATGATATAATTTCAACGATAGCTTTTGGGGTGGCATCTTTAGACAATGTAAGAGGTTGTAGTTCTACATCCTTTAAGAACCCCCCTGCTCCAGGGTCTGTAGGAGATATATGTATATTATTGCTGCAGACCGCCATACAATAAACTGATAGAATGCTCTCATCCGATGAAATCGTAGTCCATCAGATATATATTAGGAGGCATTGATTCTGGCTTTGAGCAACTGGGTAACATATGTTCCCGAACCGCATCAACTGTGTGATGTAACTTGCTTCCATACAGTTTGCACACGAACAAATCCATCCTCGCTCCCACCTCATCACTGAAGTGTTTCTGGTGAGATATATCTTTCAGTAGTCCGGGATTTGCTAACAATGTATTCCCTGCTGTTGGTTTCCCAATGCCGTAAAAAAAGGAAACTGAATCACAACCTGTTATGGCATGGCATAGAGGTAATGTAAATATCAGGTCCAAGGTTTGCTGCCAAGGTCCCAATGTTCAGGTATAGCTGGTTGCCCATTGTCACCAAAACATATTTGTGAGCGAACAGATGACTATGCGCTAGAAGCAAAATAATGACATCAGTGTCCCGAGCAGCAACTTCTATAGAGTTACTCAAAGAATGAATTTTATCTGATGCGTCATGTGTTAATAACTCTTTAGCTAGAACCTGTTGGAGCTGAGCTTTGTTCTGTTTCACAGATAAAAATGTCTGATAATCTAATTTGGTCGCAGGTAATGGTACATGACGGGAATCTATTGACTTGCGAACAACTGGTGGCAGAATTTTAGCTGTTCGTTTCATAAATGTGCAATCGTTGATAGAGTTTTCTCTGTAACGGTCTCCAACTATCTCAATACGGTTGAATCCACGACCACTAGCTAGTATTGAGTTAACGAATTCATTAGCCAAATCTCCAAAGTTGCTGGCATGCTTAGGTAATCCTAAATCTTGAACCCTGGCCATCCTATCTATAATTAGAGTGGATTCAGCTGGTTGGTGTAGCGGCAGAATAGTGTACTGTAAGTATCCTATCAATGACAATATCATTGATAACTTTGTTCCTGATCTGATGCTTCCAGTTTTTTGAAAAATAATAATATGAATACTTAATAGCTCATGTGATGCAACTTGTTTTAAATCTACAGGGCGTTTTGCTTCATAAGCTGTAATCAGGCGCTGTAATATCTTTCGATTCACGCTCACCACCTCGACTGTCTCTGATAGTTTGCTTTGTTTAGACAAGGTTACGTCATAATGTTAGTGCTTTACTATTACTCAGTCGTGAACTGAATGAGATAGGTGGTCTCAGTTGATGTTCAGGTACGATAAGTCTTCTGAGTCACAAACTCTTCCATTTTTGCACGACCAAATGCAGCTGTTGAAAGAAGGGATTCCTCGATGGCCTGAGTAGCAAGATCTTTGCTGACGATATTGAACAGATCATCTGGATGAATCGAGGTATTGAAGACATCAGCCAAACTGGAACTCATTATACAACTTGTGCTCATCTTCCTCGTCTTCCTTCAATTGTCTAGGTGTTGCACTCTACTGCTTGTTCTGAGACATGCCGTATCATGCTTTGGTGTTCACAGAGATCCTGGATCTTTGATTGTATGATGTACATGGCAAATCTAAACCACATAGCATGGGAAAAGCTCATTTAAACTTCTGATTGTAATTACACAACATTACACAACAACAGAGCACAATAAATGCCTTCATCACCTCAACAGAGCTGAAGGCGTCTAAATAATTCTAGAGATTTCTCCAACACTCTTTGCTATTCCATTAATCCACTCTGTTGCATGGTCTTCATCAACATGAGAGAAATGACTGTCCTCATTCCACTGGACACCAAAGTTGCACGGCGCAGTTCAACAAGAACCTCATCTGGGAGATGTGAATTTTTTCGACATATACAGACCCCACCTGGCATATTTGGTGTGATCAAACCTGATTGAGAAATTAATACGTTTGTTCATTCAAATTGCACTGCACATGACAAATATACAGCGATATGTACAAATGTCTAAACATTAAATTTGAATGATATACAATCTGACAGAAACAGCCCACTTAAAGAAGTAAGGGAGCATGCACTTGAAACTATGGAGTGTTAGATCCCAGTCTGCGCTCCTCTGACCACCAGTAAACATCAGCAGGATGTCGACCATATGCAGGTACTCCCACCACAAGGAGAAGTTCCTATTTCCAGTTTTCCTCAGCACAACAAAATAGTCTACCCTTGACCGCATCTCTGTTGACTTGCACAAAGTTATAAGAGGGAGAAAGCTTTCACCCATGGATAGTTCAATCAGATCATGATGGAGATCAGTATATTTTTCAAGTTCAAGTTCAAATTCAAGTGTTTATTCTTTAAGCCTCACATGGAGGCGTACATCACTTCACGGGCGGGGGCCCTGGGGTAGTGGTTGGCACCGCTGCCTTTCACGCCAGAGTTCGGGGTTCGGTTCCCGGTCTCGGCGGTTTGAAAGAGCCTCCGTGACCGAGAGGTAGCGTGCTCGGCCTCAGACTGCCAGTGCTCGAATTTCGAATCCTGTGTCTGGAGGACAGTGTCATCTCAATCATCTCACCATCCTCAGGAGGTTCTCCTGGCCCAGTTTAGCCTATATGTGCACAAAGGTGGCCTAAAGCCCGATTTATTTCATTTCATTTCACATGGACGAATACAAGAAAATAACAGTGAATGTATTAAGCTGAACATACAGTATAACACATATTAAACACACCATATTGTGTCTGACAAAAAGCAAGCATCTGAGGAATGAGAATCTGCCAAAGGGCTTGGAAAGCTTGTGAAGCTTCATTCCAGCTTTGTACGACTTGCCTTTGAGAGTTTTGGCAGCCTTTAGCGGCCCTATTACACCTGCTCTGACCCAATTGTCTCGGAGAGAGATCATTTTCAGCAACATAATCCTCAATCATGCTCTGAAAACACATGCTAGTGTGAAGTCCACCAAGTCTCAAAATAACTCTCTTGTAATCAGGGGCAGACCACTTGAGCTCAATAGCTTAACAAAACAATGATTGGTCAACCACACTAATTATAGTGTAATTGGTGCTCAATTGATTAGCATTGGATTAGTATTGGATTTGGAAATTTTGTACTTTAGAGTATCGTAGCTGTCTGCTGGAGCATTTAGCAGTGGCATATAGCCAACCTCTGTTTTAACCTCCGTGTTTTAACCTCATAATCCTCAATCATGCTCTGAAAACACATGCTAGTGTGAAGTCCACCAAGTCTCAAAATAACTCTCTTGTAATCAGGGGCAGACCACTTGAGCTCAATAGCTTAACAAAACAATGATTGGTCAACCACACTAATTATAGTGTAATTGGTGCTCAATTGATTAGCATTGGATTAGTATTGGATTTGGAAATTTTGTACTTTAGAGTATCGTAGCTGTCTGCTGGAGCATTTAGCAGTGGCATATAGCCAACCTCTGTTTTAACCTCCGTGTGATTTATACAGGTGTTATAAGAGACTGGTTCATCGCTGTCCAATTCTCGATTGAGATCTCTGGTGGGATGTTTGTTAGATTCTTGACAAAAATATTGCCATATTGATTGCCCTTGATTCATACTCGATTATGACACATGATCACGCTATGGATTTGTGCGCCTCTGAGATCGGTCCGCTGAGGATACATAGGCGTTATAGACGTTTTATTATTTTATTTTATTTAGCTTTTGACCAATACATATATTTAAAAACAGATACAAAAAATATACACATTATATCATTATAATATTATATACAACATTGGTCGTGCTGCGCTAGAACCGGCTTATAGAAGCTTCTGCATGCTAGGCAGCAACTGTATTTATATTGATCTATGTACAAAAAGTATAAGCATAAAAGTATAAAAAATAATATACATAATAATATGTGTTTCCCGCACCAAAACCAGAGATAAAATAAGTACATATTATTATAAATACAAGCAAAAAACACACTCTGGAAAGCATAGAAACCTATAAAATAAATACGAGTAGAATACTTTTATCACAAAAATATGTAAGATATAATAAGTGTCATGCTTTTAACATATACATCCCTATATAACATTATTACCATTAGTCTAAAAACCATCGGCTGGCGTCAGCTCGTACAGCCGTCGCGCTATACAGTGTATACCGAAACACATACTAACTAGACATGAATTGTGACTTTTCAAGTAACAGTAATATTTGGGCTAGGTTTTATGAGTTTTTGTGGTGTCCATTTTGAATTTGGCTGGGTTATTTTTATTATGACAGATTGATTGGCATTTCGCGTTTGAGTTTTTTGGCAGCCATTCTGAACTGTAATTTAAGACCTCGGACTTCAGGCTGCAAATTTTAGAAGTCCCCACTGAGCTTTTGCAGTTTTAAATAGATATATATCTGCTTGTCAAATGGAATCGCATTCAGGGTGCACATTACACACATTGACTTGTCTCTTTGTTGATTTAATGTTGTATCACTGTCCGCGACGCTAGCCCAACTATAAAACAACATTGATTCAACGTTTTGCGTTTAAAAAGAATTGCAACTGTTATTTTATTTGTAGCATTTGAAAGGTTTCAACTGTCTATACCAAATACACAATATTGGTTCAATACTGGACCACCGTCTGCGACGCTGGCCCAGAATTGAAACATTGGATAAATGTATTTTTATTATCAAATCTGGAGACTAAAAGGTGGAGTAGGTCCAGACATAGGGGCACCCTGTTCACCCTCCTGGCAATGAATGGAGAATCACCCGACATGTCCACTATTGAACCAATATTAGACCTAATTATAGGCCTACTGCCGTGCAAGCCAAAAGGCAGTATCTGCTCACTTTACAAGTAAGCAGATACTGCCTTTTGCATTTGAAGAGCAGCATAGTGCGGTATCTGCTCACTTTACAAGCAAGCAGAAACTGCCTTTTGCCATTCAAGAGTATAGTGATCCAGAAAATCCTGGATTAATCCGGAAGAACACGATGGATGTCTTAGAAAAGTCATAGCAGAATACCTGGATACCCTGGAAATATGGTGTCTAAATTTCATAATGATTGGATAAAAATTCAGGGAGAAATAGCGTCTTACAAAAACGTGCCAAGAATAATAAGTTTAAAGTTACGTTGTAAAATCAATATATTTGGGCATAGCCCAAATATAACTAGAGGAGAATTGTGACTTTTCAAGTAACAATAATGTTTGGACTACGTTTTGTGCGTTTTTTGGTGACCATTTTAAATATTGTTGGGTTATTTTTATTATGACAGATTGATTGGAATTTTAGATTTCTGGATTCTTGACTTATTTTTTGGTTTAATGCTGTATCACTGTCTGCGATGCTGGCCAAACATTGAAACAACATTGCGACGACGTTTCTTTTTTGATGCATTTACAACTGTTAGTTCAATGTTAATTTATAGAATTTGAAAGGTTTCACTGTTCGTATCAAACACCCAATGTTGGTTCAATGCTGAACAACCCTCTGCGACGCTGGCCCCACATTGAAACAGTATTGGATATAGGCCTCTGTATTCTAATTGATTAAATGTAGAGGGTGCTCAAAGGGTGCAGCCGGTGGTGTCACCTCTGACAATGGGCCCTTATATTGACTGGCCAAGATTCATTCATGGGCTTCTTCCGACATGTACATCAATGTGCCAACATTGATCCACATAGTGATCCAGAAAATCCTGAACAAATCCCGAAGAACATGACGTATGACTCAGAAAAGTCATAGCACACCTGCCCAAAACATGAGGATCATTGTGCCAAGGTTTGAAGTTGATTGGATAACAACTCAGGGTGAAATATAAGCCCCCGACATGTACATCATTGGCCAACCATTGATTAGCACTTAGTGATCCAGACAATCCTGAATAAATCCGGAAGAACAACCGGGAATTCTTAGCAAAGTCATAAGCAATAATCCTACATACATAAGGATCATTGTGCCGAGGTTTGAAGTTGATTGCATAAAAACTCAGGGAGAAATAGCGCACGCACATAGAAGATAAAAAAATCGAGATCCAAACAAAACTCAATATGTTTGGACCACAAGGTCCAAACATAACTAGAGGGGAATTGTGACTTTTAAAGTAACAATAATGTTTGGACTACGTTTTGTGCGTTTTTTGGCCACCATTTTAAATATTGTTGGGTTATTTTTATTATGAGATATTCATTGGAATTTTAGATTTCTGGATTCCGACTTCTTTCTTCGATTAATGTTGTTTCACTGTCTGCGACTCTGGCCAAACATTAAAACAACATTGCGTCGACGTTTCGTGTTTGATGCAATTACAACTGTTAGTTCAATGTTAAAATGTAGGATTTTAAAGGTTTTACTGCCCATATCAAACACCCAATATTGGTTCAATGCTGAGCTACCCTCTGCGACGCTGGCCCCACATTGAAACATTATTGGATATTTTAATTGATTAAATGTACAGGGTGCAAGTCTGTCTGTCGCCTCTGACGATGGGCCCCTATATTGACAGGACAAGATTAATGGGCTTCTCCCGACATGTACATCATTGTAACAACATTAATCCACATAGTGATCCAGAAAATCCTGAATAAAATCCTGAAGAACATGACGTATGACTTAGAAAAACATAGCACACCTCCGCCAAACATAAGGATCATTGTGCAAAGGTTTGAAGTCGATTGGATAAAAACTCAGGGAGAAATAGCACATTATAAGCCCCCGACATGTACATCATTAGCCAAACATCGATTAGCACTTAGTGATCCAGAAAATCCTGCATAAATCCGGAAGAACAACTGGGAATTCTTAAAAAATCATAGCAATAATCCTGCATACCTGAGGATCATTGTGCCGAGGTTTGAAGTTGATTGGATGAAAACTCAGGGAGTAATAGCGCACGGACATAGAAGATTAAAAACATCGAGATCCAAACAAAACTCAAAAGGTTGGACCACAAGGTGCAAACATAAAAACATGGTGGTTCGTCGACTGCCAACACCTACGTTATTAGCAACAAAACCATCCGTCAACCTCGCTGTCCAGTTTTTGGAAAAAGTCGGTCATATTGGTTCATGTTGGTCATGATTGATTGATTGATTGATTGATTGATTGATTGATTGATTGATTGATTGATTGATTGATTGATTGATTGATTGATTGATTGATTGATTGATTGATTGATTGATTGATTGATTGATTGATTGATTGATTGATTGATTGATAGATTGATTGATAGCGGTGATATTGTAGTGATGGTTCTGGTGGTGACAAATGCTTGTGATGTACGGTAATAATGTGGGTGGTGATGCTTACCCTTGCAACGCTGAAATGGTTTGTATAAACCATGGAGATCAAAGGGTTTTTTTCAATTTGTCGTAGTTAGTTAGTTAAAATGTCTTAGTCAGCTCTTTCAGATTCATTTGAATATGTATGTTATGGGTCTACGACCATTAGAAACGTATTAATTCCTCCAGACCGTTTTATACGTCAGATTCTGACGTATAAAGACGGTCCCCGCGCTGAAAGAGTTAACTTAGGGGTTATGGTGATTGTGGCAACAAAATATATTGACTTACAAATTATAATATTAAAAAATACTAACCTGTACAACTGCCCTTGCAATATTTAGCGTTGATGGATAGTGGTTGATAAACATATAATAATCCGAGGTCGCCGGATATGTTAACATGGAGGTCGTGTAGCCTGCAGTGATTTCCAGTTGGTGGTGCTGACCGCCTGCTACGACTGTGGACACGCTGAGATTGTTCTACCAGGTGGAGAAATGGTCGCTGGTTTTTCACCACTGTCATATGATTGTAGACAGCTATCACGCTGCTCTCGTCACAGCTAGGACAAACCATCTGTATGGTGAAATCATTGTCTGATGACAGCAATGTGTGCCGCAAAACCTTTTTCATTTTTACTTTTGTCCAATCTTCTGTCATATGGACTTTGCGGTATTGTCCTGTTTGATTTACACCTTTAGCGCTCAGTGTCACAAGAGCCACTTTGAGTCTCTCGTGGCTCCAATGTGTTCTGTTGAGTGTGAAATCACAAGATAATATACTTTGATGGCCGCGTACAGTGTCCTTGTTGTGGAACCGTAGACAGATACCTGTGACATTGTCTGCAGTTTTACATAGAGTAACTGAAATATATAAAAAACATAACATGAGCAATGTACGTATGTCTATAATGCTACGCGTCTCATTGGATGTCGCCAACTAGGCTTAGATAAATTATACTGTCAATCAACAATACCTTCTCTCCATAATCTCTTCCACTCGAAGTATTTCGGAATGAACTAATAGAGACATTACACTGCAGTATACCCCTGAATACAAGGCTATCCCGGGAGGCTATCCCGGCCGAGCTGCATCTCGGGCGAAATAGACTTGCATTCAGGGCTAACTGAAGCTTAAACATGTTAAAATGGCTTGAATGAAATGATATTTAAGGTCGTGCAATTTCTGCTTTAGGCTATGCCGACGATGGAAATGCTGTAGACATTTTAGGAGATATATTGGCAAACCACTTTTTCTTGATTTTTTGCCGTTGGAAACGAATATTTAGTACAGGGCCGTTCATAATTTACAGCTGGTGGAACGTGAACCCCCATTAAAGTTTAAAATAATTTAGGCATTCTGAAAAAACCCCACAATTATTCCTTCAGAATTTCACTTTTTATCAGTATCAGCAAAAAAAACTACACTTACTGCAATAATTTATGAACTCAGACACAAATAGCCTGATATACCCTAGCTGGAATTATGTTCTATGCATATGCTGTAATGTCGCCCTATGATTTTCAATAAAGCTGAAGTTCCATTTTTCTTGTTTTAATGCACCTGACAATAAAACCGAAAGTATTGAGGAACGTAAAATGCCAAATGCTACCCGGTATGACTGGGCCGCCTAACTCATTTACTGCGCGAGGGTAGCCAAATGTTTAAAATATATGAACAATAAGACAAATCGTATAAAGACATGTAATACACTTTTAAAATAATGGTAGTATATTACTTTATAAATAATTGTTATATAAATATCAATTAACCTTTCAACAATAAATAATTACCCAAAAATATATTATCACATTATTTTGATATAATACATAACAACAACAGACGTAAAGCTGTCGCTATTAAAGCGACACACTCAGGCTAAAATCATCAAAAATCAGTATTTTTATTATTATTATTATTATTCATAATACCGGTATGACCATATGATGTAAACATGTTCTTAGACTAGAAGTGCAAAAGTTTTTTTTAATTTTTGTGTTGCGCGAAATTCCCGATCTCTTATTTCGGACATGCATGCCCAAAATAAGACATAGGGAAATTTCGTCGCTATATCTAGCCTAACTGGTTAATGCAAACACTAAAATTAAAAACTTTTGCAGCTCTAGTCTATGGACATGCTCTCATCATATGGCCATTTTAAAAAGCGAAAATAAAAATACTGATTGTTTCATGATTATAGCCTCAATGTGTGGCTTTAATAAAACTCAACGATGAAAATATATATATCCATATATAGATTTGTGCAATTGTACATACCGTTATATCAGTCGTGAAAACAACATATTCGTAGTTAGAATAAAACAAATCGGTAAAAAAATGGTTTGTAAACTTCCCCACAGTAATACCTACATCTCGTGAAAAATGTCCCTGTTTATTATACGGGCAAGGAGATACATCATTTAATTAGCAGAAATTTTATCAGAATTCCATTTCCACGTCAGATTCGAACAGTTTACAACGAAATGATAACAGGAGAGCAAAACAAAATATATAGATGGATGGGCAAATGAAGGGATAGACGAATTATTAAATGAAAGTACAATAGATGGATAAACGAAATAATACATGGATGAATGAATGCATATTGACGAATGAATGAACGAACATATTAATGAAGGTAATGAAGGCGTATAGCAATGGATAAATGAATGATTAGATCAATGAATAAATACATGAATAGACAAATGAATGAATGAATGAATGAATGAATGAATAAATGAATGAATGAATGAATGAATGAATGAATGAATGAATGATTGGGTGATTGATTGATTGATTAATGGAATCAATCAATCAATCAATCAATCAATCAATCAATCAATCAATCAATCAATCAATCAATCAATCAATCAATCAATCAATCAATCAATCAATCAATCAATCAATCAATCAATTAATCAATCAATCAATCAATCAATCAATCAATCAATCAATCAATCAATCAATCAATCAATCCATCAATCCATCAATCAATCAATCAATCAATCAATCAATCAATCAATCAATCATTCAATCAATTGAATACATCTGGTGAGATTTAAGAACATCGTACCGGTATACAATACGAGTACACTATGAATACAAAATAAAGAAAATATATAAAATAAAAGATAAATATAGTTGCCTGACCTGCTTGAGCTAGCAGATACATATGCGTAGTGTCTTTTGTGTTTTGAGTCGGGATTGGTAAAGAAGGTGGAGGGGTTCCAGATGATAGATGATGTAGAGGTACAGGTAGATCTACGACAGGCATCATCTTCTCGTTATCAATAATGTCCGAATACTTAGATTGACTCAGTATATTACGTTTTAACAATTCCAGTCTTAATGCTCTCTCTGTATCGAATGGTAAGTGTTGTTTCTGTTCGTGATGTGAGGCGGCTTCTTTCATACCCGTGACAAGCATCAGGAACACCGCCATGAGCCAGCCCGCCGTCACTGTCATTACTGCAGTCATCTGGCCGTACAAAGCCAAGTAGACGAGCCCGACAATAAACCCAGAACAGGGTTTGTTATAGCTGCAGCGTCTACTTCTGCCCTGCCAGTCTCCTGCGCTCGCTCTCCGAATGAAAGCGGCACTGCCGCGTGCAGCCTTTATATATAAGTACAACATGTAAGTCAAGTTGAAAATAAAGCTCAACAGCCTGCTTGTGGTCGAGATAAATCAAACCGGAGCACATCCAATGTAACCTTCGCAAGCTTTGGCCCATTTTCTCGGCGGCATCTGCTAATATTCAGGATATATGCAAATTATGTACGTCGTCTGGGATGTGAGAGAGTTGAATGTGGCAGGTGGCGCCTCTGTGGTTCAGGGTGTGGATGAGGAGTAAACAGGCCCTTGATTCTGTTGTGCTCGTATCTCCCTCACCCCCTATCAGCTGTGTCACCCCCTCTCTCCCTCTAACATCACATTGTCTGGTTAGTGTAACCAATTGTTTCCTTCGCATGTGCATGCACGACCAACAAGACACTTTCAAATCCCAAGAGACACGAGGCGGCGATAGGCCTACTGTTGTTTTAATGTTGAGCCAGCGTCGCAGACGTTGAGCCAACTTTAAATCAACATCGGTTTACCCAGCAAACATAAAACGTTTAGCCAACGTTGGCTTACTGTTGGCCCACCGTCCACGACGTTGACCCAACAGTAATCCAACTTTGACCCAACGTCTCATGTTTTCTGGGTAACTTTTCGTGTTTTCCGGGATATTGGTTTAATGTTCGGCCAACGTCGCAGATGGTGGACCAACATTAGACCAGCATATCGTCAACATCTGTCAAATGTCAATTGCCTAAGTAGGCCATATGCAGGCTACCACCCCACTATAACAATGAAGTGATGGATTGCCTGTTAAATCCTATAGGCCTGCAATATAATTATAAAGGGACGCCTTGGGATGAGACATTTTCAATGTTGTCAATTTTTAAAATTTAATTTATATGAAGCTATATAACCTACTGATCTTAACTGAAAATACAAAAAAGTCAAAAAAACAATTTTGAAGCACCGAAAAAAAGAGAAATAGTTATATTTCCAGGTCGTATATTGCCATGTAAACAAAACAAGTCAGCAATATACAGCACATTACACCACATATTCCCACGTTTTGGACGGTAAGATCAACGCAATCGCCGCTAATTGGTGTCTTATAGTCAGGACATGGGGGGGACACACCTGCAGCACTGATGGTCTGCTCAACGCTGGGCCGACGGCTACCACTTGTGGCCCAATGCTGTGCTAGCATTCAACCATCTTTTAGGAGAACTCATTGTATGTTTGGGTTTTGTCCGGATTCTTTTAAATATTGTTAGAAAATGTTTCTAAAAATCTGAAATTTCTGAAAAATAAATAAATAATGCTCTGTGGGATACACTACTTCATTACAACATTAAAAACGAAAATTGATGTCATCATACTGAGTCGCTTTAAGCACATATATATGAGAATATTACTCAATAATAATTTAAGTAATCAAATACTCAAATAATTTCGTCATTTTGAATCAGGAAGTAGCATAACCTTAATTGTTCACCAAATTAGCAATATAGTTGTATCATTAGACCAATATTTGGTATATTAACCGGTTATAGCCTATTATTCATTCAATTATTCAAAATCTGGATTTTGCACTTTTGCCTGTAAAAAAATACATATTTCACGAGCATGATAGATCTATGCCTTCCGAAACAAAAATTGTCATGAATATAATGGTAATATAACCTGATAATATACTGATAGTGAAACAGTGTTTCGATAAGGACATGTGGGTTGAAAAAATCGTGTCAATGAACTCCTACTGTCATTTCAACTACTCTCATGATCGATGAATCTGTGCTCCTTAGATTGTGAATACAGCATGATCAGCTGACTGCGTATGGTAGAAAACAGCCATGATCAGCTGACTGCCTGTGGCAGAATACAGCCATGATCAGCTGACTGCCTGTGTTGAGATACAGCCATGATCAGCTGTTTTCTGTTGTCTGCTGGCGGCCATAACTTCCGGCTTTCGGCGGCTGTGTCGTGTTACACGCTGAGTGGATCCAGGGTTTGTAGACATCTCCATAATACATGTGAAGACATTTTTGCGGTCGTTTAGAGGGTTTTTGATAACATATCTGACGGTTGATGGTAAAAATTAGCAAATTTACAGCAGCTGTGCTGTTTTAGCAAAGTGGAAACATGTGGGAGAAAGCACATATGTCTTATCTGTTTTATCGCTGCAGTGCTGCGATGTGTAGGTCTTTTGCGTTTAGACTGCTCCCCACCATGGACAATTTGTTCCTACCAAGTATTACTAGAGTGGCTCGATTACACAGTATATTTTCAATCAATAGATATTATGTAAAACTAACAATAATTGTTACTTGGACCTTTAATAATATGTTAACATGCTTGTTTCTATGATTTTATTCAAAAAGCTTCCGCGTCCTACAGTTGTTTATTTGTTCGATTATAAAGCAAAATGGCAGAGGCCTATCTATTTCAATCAATACAAAGCACTTATATTCAAAAGTGCTAGATTCAAATGAAAAAAAAGTCAACAGTTTAACAAAATATTCACAATATCCCTTCTTTTCCCATCAAAAAATGATTGGTATCCGATTGATAACAATCAGAATAACTTGCCACGAAAAGTGAGAATATGAAGTGATGAAACAATTGTTTGTTCAAACAAGGAATCCCTTGGTTCAAATGATCAATACAACGTGGTAAAAAATCATGTCCTAATCATCACGGATCGTATTTATTCGCCCTATTTTCAAGCACACAGTTTTCGCTGCTTGGTTTATTGGCTCAATATACGCGACCCACTTGAGGACTAAATTAGATATAGGCGTACATTATCATTGTCTGCTGTTGCCACCACCAGCCAAGCATTCATCTTCCCGAGACGTTAACATCCCCCATAAGTACAGTTTAATCAGGCACCTTTCGTCAGTGGAGGGCTGACGTTTGACAGACGCGTGCGTGCCTTCAGCGGCACATTACTTCAACGCTGGTATAAGGCTGGGTCAAAGTCAAAGACGCTGGCCCAGCCTCTTGAAAACGATGAAGTAGAATGTCGTCTATTCTGATGCCGCACAAGAAAAATTATACGGGGTGAGACAAAGGTCAATTGATTAGGATGTATTGAAATCAAAGTATTAATAAATCGCCAACATTTTTTGGATGATTTATGAGCGCAAGTGAGTTTACGCCTCTGTAAACAAATTAGGCGCTCACAAATTATTTTCAGATTTAGAACTGGAGACATATGACCTATATATATTTCGGTATCATTAGCAGGAAATTCACAATAATTAGTTCTCCATTTTTCATAATCCACCCGTAAGCAAACCACAACACTATTGACTATGACCAAGCTCGATAAGCAGTTCATTTTCAGTGGAACAGAATGATATCTAAAGAAACATTGATATTACACAAAAAAAACAATAATTTATCATATCACTTATAGAGTGTATAATAATTATGTAATTTGTGCAATCTCTCTCTCTCTCGCATTTGATTGATAATTAAACCAGAAGAAAACAAGAATAATTGGTCTCTTGCCATTGAATATGCGATTTCAAAACAACAACTTACTTAACGATATTAATGCCTCACCCCTAGCGCTCAATCAGAAAGGATCATCTTATCATGGTCGAAATACATCATTTTATAGGATATATGTATTTGGCCGATTCTATTTATTTGACTGGGCAAGGAATCTATATAGATTCCTTGGACTGTACAATCACGAGCGCCAGCAACAATACTATTCAAATATCCTAGCAAGAAGGTTGATTTAATGCTGGTCCAGCGTCGCAGACGATGCACCGCTATTAACCCTTGAACAGCTAGGCATGACAATAGTCGTGTTTAGCCCTCACAGCGCGGGAATCGACTTTAGTCGTCAGAATCTGACGTCTGTAGACGTTAGATTCTGAGGACTAAAGTTGATCCCCGCAACGTAAGAGTAAAAATATTTATAATGGTCGTAGACCGTATACAGGGAACCATGTAGTTGTTACACCACCCATAACATAGGTATTCAAATGAATCAGGAAGAACTAACTAAGACATTCATGATGATTTCAAATTAAAAAAAACCCTTTGGTCTCCATGGTTTATACAAAAGATAATTCAGCGCTTTGAGGGTTGGTATGTATGGTTTTTTAACTAATCAAACCATTGGTATTGGGAATGAATGTTTAAACATCAACATTTGCAAATGTTTCGTCTCACATAAAACAGCTATTATGAGTAGGCCTAATTTTCTCTTAATTGAAGTTGTAGATCGCGGTAGCGAGACACAACTTCAATGGGTTAAAATTTAAATTATTTAATTTGGCGGTATAAGACTTTCAGAATCTGACGTATATAGACTCTAAAGACGTTCCCGGCGCTGAAAGAATTTTTAAAAATTTAAAAGTTTTTGTCGCGGACAGTAAGGCAAATGTAATGATTCATACAATGGGACAGGTGGATTTCACAGATACCATTTTATTTAACTCAAGGACAAAAAAAGAAAATGATTTTATTTCACTCGACGATGATTTAGTAGACGATACACGAATAAGTGATGAGTTTGCATCTGCATTAAATGCTGAAAATGAATTTAGAAATCTTGGTTTTAGTCAGGAACGAACATCAATGGATAAAGGGATCAATTAATATGATAGAAGATTCCTAGATTTCTGTAAAACAAATACTATATATATTGTCAATGGAAGAATAGGCGAGGACCGTTACCACGGTCGTGTCACATGTAAAGGTAATAGTACAGTTGATTATATGGTAGCATCACCACAGCTATTTACACGTATATTACAGTTTCAAATAGATGAGTTCTCACCGTTATTTTCCGATGTACATAGCGCACTACATGTGTCGATTCATGTTCACGAATCTAATACTAAAAATGTACCTGATGTGTCATCAGTCGATACTAAAAGCAGAAAGCGAATTAAATGTGATGACTCGCACAAAAAAAGATTATATGGGATAGCCAGAAAAGGGATGAATTTGTTCACTCAATTGATACCATTAAGGTGCAGGAAATTGTACAGACTCTAACTGATAACAATAACAACTTTTCGAAGTAGATGTACTGAATGTAAATATGAATCAAAAGATGTAGACAACCCATGGCTTAATAAAGAATGTAGAAATAAGAGAAAAAATTATCTTAGGGGGAGACGCTCTAAGTCAAATATGGACAAAAATTTGGTTGATCAAGCTTGCAAAAAATATAAAAATACAATAAAATTAGCAAGAAAAGAGTACACGATGATAATACAAGAAGATGGTAATACAGATAATGATACATGTATACATGAACATATTAATATTAGTAATGATGTGTTGGATATGTATTTTACTGAAGCTGATGTTAAAAAAGGTATAAAAAATCTTAAATGTAACAAATCAAGTGATTTTGATGAATTAACAAATGAGTACTTAAAAAGTACTGAAGAAATACTGTTACCTGTATGGACACTGTTATTTAACCACATTCTGGATACGGGATATATTCTAAGTAATTGGCAGGTTGGTAAGATAGTTCCAATATTTAAAAAAGGAGATACCAAGTGACCATAGAGCTATAACCATAACAAGCTGATTGGGAAAACTTTTTACTCAGCTACTTAATACACGTTTATCCTCTTTTGATAACATCCACGAAAATAAAGCAGGTTTTCGTAAAAATCACAGTACCATAGACCATATCTTTGCTATAAAGGCTCTTTTAGATATATATTCTGCAAAGAAAAAGAAGTTGTACTGCTGTTTTGTCGAGTATACGTCAGCTTTTGACACGATTTGGCATGCCGGGATGTACATAAAATTGATAAAAGAAGGAGTGACCGGTAAAATTTTAAATGTTGCGTATCAATTATACCAAAATGTAAAATCATGTGTTGAGTTGAATGGAAAGAAATCTGATTATTTCTGTTGTAAAATAGGTGTACGCCAGGGCGACAATTTATCTCCGTTAAAGTTAAAGTTACTGATATCAATGCATGCGGACGATACAATGATATTGGCTGACTCTACAGATAAGCTTCAAGCAGCAATAAATGGTATGGAAAAATATTGTGAAAGATGAAAATTGAAAGTTAATGTCAGTAAAACTAAAATAATTATATTTGGTTCTACAAAATATTTAGATAAAGTATACTTGTACAATAAAAACAAAAACAAATTAAAGTTGTTGATTACTCTAAATACCTAGAGGTTCCTTTCACTCCAAATGGTAAATTTACAGAATGTAGAAAATATGTGGTGAATCAAGCTCGTAAAGCTATGTATTTGATATTAAAGAAAGCACGTATACAGAAGCTACCAATTGATGTACAACTAGACTTGTTCCATAACATGGTACTTCCAATATTGCTTTATAGCTCAGAAGTGTGGGGTATTGAAAATAATGATTTGATAATAAAACTGCATGTTAAATTCTGTAAACACATCCTACATTGTAAAACGTCAACACCAACTTGTATGGTTTATGGAGAGCTGGGAGAAATCCCACCGTCTATCGAAATTAAATGTAGAATTTTTAAGTACTGGGCTAGTATATTGACCAACCCAGATAAGTTGTGTAGTAGGGTCTAAAATGTATTAATAATGTTGTACAATAATAATGACTACAAATCACCATGGCTAAAATATGTAGAAAACACTTTGAATGTGAATGGGCTTAGCACCTTCTGGTTGACACAAGCTGTAGATAATATTAATAGTTTTATGTATATTGTTAAAACACGACTTGCAGATCAATTCAAGCAAGAATGGTATTTTGATATTAATACACTTAGAAAATGTTGTAGTTATCGTATATTTAAAACAGATTTTAAATTAGAGCCTCATCTACTTACCCTGTCGTATAATAATCGAATAACGTTGTGTAAATTTAGAGTTCCCGATCATAAATTACCAATAGAATTAGGAAGACACTTGAATATACATAAAGAAGAGCGCTATTGCAATTTATGTCAACAGGGAAAAATTGGTAATGAGTATCTTTTTTTATTAGAATGCAATTCGTTAGTTATTATTAGAAGAAAATATATGTCCGAAATGGATCACACCAATCATTCAAACTGGAAATTAAAAAAAATGTTAAACCCTCATGATGAGAAAGAATTACTCAAATTATCTATTTACATAAAAAAGGTATGAAACAATTAAATTGAAACATTCTCTGCATTTCACTTATTTTAGCTATTTTTATTTGTTTTTTTTTGTACTTCTGATGCACGTCATATTATGATGATGATGTATTATCTCTCCTATTTTTTGTACAATTCATGGAGATACGATAAACTTGTTGAACTTGTTGGTACTTAGATGAGTGGCACAAACACCTTGTCTGCTTGGAGATCAAAATGAGTTTCTGTAATATAATCCCAGTTAAATTATTTGTCAGGATAATTCACATTTTCTTCACTTGTAGGCATACACGATAGAGTATAGACAGTCAAAACAGGATAGGCATAAAGAGTCTAAAAGAATAGCCTAATCATCAACACATGTTTAATTCAAGCAGACCATGGTAATTATTCTGACTAATCAGTGGCGGATTTAATGATTTAATTCCCGCTAAGAATTAAAAAAAACAATGCTTATAATTATGATTAACCCCTTAACCTCCAAATTTTTCAATCTCAATTTTCACCCACTTAAAGTTGCGTCTCGCTGACGCGATCCACAACTTCAAGTGAGTGAAAATTATTCAGATTGGACAATATGGGGGTCAACTGTTTTCAAATATTGCTGATTGATGTCACATTTTATCCTCAAAAGGTGGTACATAATGTGCTAATAAAAAATGAAAACCCGAATATATGCGGCACTGGCGGTTAAAGGGTTGAAAATGTTACTAAAATTTGTTTTGCATGTGTCTTTTTGTGTCATTTTTTATTGAAGGGCCGGCCTATAAAACACGTCAGAAGCATATGAAATATCTACATGTTGTGGAGAGGGCGGAGCGTGCTACCAGACACTCTTATAAATTTTGCCTCCCCCTCTTCTGAAACACTACTGTTATTATGTTATTCATAAAAACTACAGAGCCAGACATCATTTCAGCGGTCATTGACTCTGAAAGTGTAGTCAGTCACTCTTTCTTTTCAGGGTGTGGCGGACGACTAATATTTATAATACGCCATAAATTAAGCAGCCAGGAGCAAAAACTGTTGCACACATGCTTCAGGTATTTCGATACACCCCATTCGGTTGTCGCTTGATTCGTTTTCAAAACACTAACATGTGTTTCAAGACACTTAAAATGGAGTTACACACATGCGTTAGGTGTTTCGATATCCCACATTGGGATGTTGATCGATATGTGTTTCAAAACACCAATATGTGTTTCAAGAAACTTAAAATGGAGTTGCGCACATGCTACGTTAGATACCCCACATTTAGATGATGTTTGATACATAACTTTCAAAACGCTAAAATGTGTTTCAGGAATAGCCAGATACTGGAGGACTCTTTTTCCACGTACCAAACTATAACAATCAGCATTATTAGGTAAAGATAATCATGGATCCCGACGAAGTAACATAATCAAATAAAACTTGTGCAAGTTTTTGAAAATGCTAAACCTAAGAATTGTGGATTACAGAGAGAAATAAAACATACTTTTCAATTATTCTCGCACCGAAACATTACAATAAGCCTATATAATATACTTAGGCCCGGTCGGGTGTGTGGATATTGCTTTGCGTCGCTTTCTGCACAATCATGGCAATATCGCGACAAAAGGAAGCCCGAAGCCGGGACTATGCTCTACTCCTATTTTGAATGACTTCAATGGTTCTTCGTAGTACACAGTACTATAGGCAGCACTGTACATTCCATGTCTTTGAACAGTTTTTGATAAAAGTTTGTGATTGATGCTCAATTATTCAAATAATTCCATTGGGCTATATTCCGCAGTAAAAGTCGCACACGTGAGTGAATGATTGGGGAACAGTAGGCCTACGGTCAGTAACCCCAAGCCCATGCTTATATGCTGTCAAATAAAGCTCTAATAAAATAATTTTTATCAAATCTTTTCAAAATGTCAGCATAGGCTATTGGCTTTTCTATTATCTTCCTTATGAGCGTGGAAGTGATAATGAGAATGATAATGGAGCCACCGAGGCCCAATGTTGTTTTAATGTTGGTCTATCGTCTACGACGCTGGCCCAACATTAAAACAACATCGGGTGAATGTCTCGTGCTTATACCCAGCAGACACAAGACGTTGATTCAATGTTGGATTAACGTTGGTCCAGCGTCGTAGACGGTGGACCAGCGTTAAATCAACATTGATTCAACGTATTGTGTCTGCTGGGTACCGTGATATAGCTGATGACGTCAGTGCGCGATATAATAGTGACAAAATCTAAATATAGATCCACCCCTGGTAATTAAACAGTGTGCCATGTGCCCGTAGTATGTGTAACGTACAGTGCGTACTGAATTAAATCTTTCAATGCGCTATACGGACCGCTATGAAGGAAATACTTATATTCAGGTGAAACTAGTTTAAATATACTACGAAAAACATGTCCTCTTGTGTTGCAACAAAGATTCGTAATAAATAACCTGTCGCCCACTAGATGCTCGCTCTCTACAGGCGTACCCTCATGTATCGTGTTTACTGAGCCCGCTGAGTTGCGCCGCTGGGTAAACAAACATTGGCTCAACGCCTTGTGTTTACGAAAACGCTTCAGGTAGGTTGATTAAAATTTAAATGTCATTGGCCACCCTCTGGGTCAAAACCTAAGCTTGTGCAAGATATGAAGATGATAAATCTATGACAATAAGGTACATATAGGTCTGCACGACCATGATATACATACCTTATCCCCGCGCATTAACGTGCAGGCACTTATATTTAAAGATGCACTTAGTTTTCGAAAATAAGTGAATGCACTTATATTCGAACATAAAAACAAATTTTAAATTTCTTCAAATTCTTTAGAATTATAAATATTTGATTTATTCCAATGTAATGTAAACTATGCTAACGTTAGTAATCACTGACTGTTACTTTGAAGTTAACTTGCAGGAGTGACTCCAGGCAACAGGTTTTAACACTACCTGAGCTGTCATATCACACCTGATATCCACGCTGTTCAGCTATCACACCCATACACTATCGCTTTGACGGCTTGACCGGTCGGCGCATATCTATAATATGGAACAATCCTTTCATAATATTTAACCTTAATAAATAATAATGTAGTTTTACGATCGACATAATATTTTTTAAAATTATTATGGACATATACTATAATCTTATTATATACTGGTCTATAAGTCAACATCTGCATGTAGATATTTTTCTCACCCGCAGTATATGTATGAGTTACAGAGTGGTACGCGTAGTAATTTTCGAATATAAGTGCATGTACGTAGTATTCGAATATAAGTGCATGCATGGACATATACTATAATCTTATTATATACTGGTCTATAAGTCAACATGTGCATGTAGATATTTTTTGCACCTGCAGTATATGTCTGCGTTACAGAGTGATACGCGTAGTAATTTTCGAATATAAGTGCATGTACGTAGTATTCGAATATAAGTTCATGCACTTATAAACGAACAAGAATATTTTTGGAGACATGCCTAAAACAGTCGATTTTCACTTATAAGTGCATGCACGCTTATGCTTGGGGATACGGTACGTGTTCTGTTCGTGTAGTGTAATAGATTTAATTTTATTATTCCAGGTAAAAATAGGCCCACTTTAGATAATGAAACGAAAAATACACTATGTGTCCTATTCTAAATTATTGCTCAAAAATAACCAACTTCTGAAGAGGACTGATCGCTTTTCTTGTCAAGAAGATTATTTGTGTGATGGTTCCTAATCCCTTGGTACATATATATATATTATGCATATAGACCCCAAACTGTTTTCTACCCTTTTTGTTGATAGACTGGAACCACCATACGCTTTCGTTTCTTTGCACCCTCTGTAGACTTGTCACGTAGATACTCTTTCTAACATGGTGTCATGCGTGATACTCTTTCTAACATGGTGACCTTGATAGCACATGCTTGAATTGAAATCCATCTGGTGTGTACCTAAAGTCAAATAGATGGCTGCTCACGTAATATCGCAGGGAAATAGATACTTTTGTTGAATTTAGTTCAACATAGATAAACCTACCGCGTCATTTTTTTTCAAAAATACTTTATTGTCCAATACATGAAATAATTATTTCATCTGCTCAGAAAATGTCCTGCTTTGTAACCTGATCTTATTTTTCTTAGAAAGCAGAACATTCCTAAAATTAAATTGTTTGAAAGCAGGACACTTTTTCAAAATACTTTGTTTAATATCGTAGATTTGAATGCCAATATTTGAGAAGGGGAAATAATGGTTTGATTTATTGGATAATAAATATTTTCAGAATTTTTTTGACGCGGTAGTTTTATCAAAAGAGATCATTTTCATGCCGATATTTCGTGAGCAGACATCTATTTCACTTTAGGTACACACTATAAATGATCTCAATTCGTACATGTGTTTTCAAGGTGGTACAACAGCTATTTATAAAAGGCTTACACTAAAAATAGAACACTCTCAGTCTAACTAAATATGCGATAACTCTGAATTACTGGTCATCATATCGTCGCCTCGGAGCTAAAGGATCCTACCTGACACTCGTTAGAGTGGCAGATAGGATCATTTAGCTCCGAGGCGACAATATGCGTTTGATGACAGCTCGTCAGAAAGCAGGACACCATGCTAGAAAGAGTATCAGCATGACAAGTCTACAGAGGGTGCTTTATATGCCTCAAATAAACCAACCCAAGATAACTATCATCTCAATATTTCTTATCTCTCTATCTCTGGATTGGCAGAATTTATGTTAAATATTTTACAAATTCCTGATGTATGGTTAGATGAATCAAATGAAATTGCGCTACAGAGAAAAATGATTAGGAATTCGATCACTTGTGATCTGAGCACGCTACCTCTCGAGGCTCCCCACAATGTTGAGTTACAAGAGTCAGTGTACATTCTGTTTCTTTGAAATCTGAATGCAGAGAGCGAGGAAGAACCCCCGAGTTCTGGCGTAACAGGCGTGTAAGTGCTGACCACTGCACTGCCCCAGCAAACACGATACGTTGGTCCAACGTTGGTTTAGTGTTGGGCCAACGTCGTAGACATAGGGTCAACAGTGGACCATCAACAAACGGTTTCAAGCAATTTGGAAACTAAACTAAAGTTAATAGTCTGCGATAGAGGCTTGATTTCTAGATATGTCCATTTTCCATCAATGGAAATATTTTTCGTCATTTCTAGCTGGAAATTGCGTTACCAATTCCAGCTTCAAATGAATTCAAATGTAAACAGAAACAAACAATTCAGCAGCACAAGGGTTAGGCCTAATTAATTATATTTGGACTATGCCCAAATATACTTAGTTTTGTCCGGTTCTTTAAACTTATTATTCTGTGCAGGGTTTGTTAGAAGCTATATTTCTCCCTGAGATTTTTATCCAATCAACACAGAATTTGGACAACATATTTCTAGAGTAGTCAGATATCACATGCTATAATCGTTAGTCCGTTTCAGAGGCGAAACATCCCTTTTGCAGGATAAACGTCCGCCTCCGAGTCCAAAAACACGAGGCGACGTATTAAAAAACTTTATTTTCAGCAAATGAGCAGATATTTATGTTTCATTTTACATTTATCCAACTCTGAACAAACATTGCAATTTAAAAAGCCTAATATATATATGTCCCTCGTGCAATCGTCTGAAAGCTGTGGACTCGACATAAGCAGTGATAACATGCTGTTTTTAATGTAAACATGGAAAATCGGTAATAGTTCGAGTATACTATCCATTATATTTCCCTTTTTTTTGTCTGTTCATACTATTCAATAGAATTGCCCAGATACAATTATTACAACATTAGTAAATATTTACAATCTTAAGAATCTGTTGGAAATAATCGTTTAATATCAGAATTCAATACAATAAAGGTAGGGCCTATCCACAGTGAAATATTTTGCCAACTCCTCCTCGCAGTTTATGACAACGCCTCCTCTCGCTACATGTGTACACGATGTTAATATGGGAATACTTTAATATACTCAATTACACAACTACACTGCTAATAATACTTACATTTTTTATAATCTGATAAACTAATGTATATTTAAAATGTTAATTATGAAACAACCTTTATGAAACTGCACCTTGTACACATTATGTAGATCCTGGATCTCCAGTTTTTACATGAATAAATATATTATTTGTTCCTACTGGAAACGCATATTGTCTCATTACAGTAGCGTTTGGCCACATCAATATGGCTGACGCAGATGAGCGATGGGGCAGCCAGAAAAAAAACACACAGAACTTTGGACTTCGTTGCAAACGGAAAAGAGGCCAAGCCCGGGATCAACATAAGCGAAAAATACGAAAACATATATTTATACATTTGACAATTCACCAACCACCTTAAAGCACAGCATGAATCTTTTTTCACGACCACACATCATTCTACAAAATGAGAAGCAAACATTCATTCCAACACCAAGAACATCAAAGTACAAACAGATGAAACAGAAACAAATAACATAACAGATGATATCGTATAAAACATGAAACACGTATTACCGCCAGTTTTAGAAAAAGTTGCAGACGAAGTGCCTCCTGGAATCCCATACACTGTACAAATTAATTGCAAAGGCCATTTTTCCAATGAATAATATGTCGTTTTGCTTATTTCTTGAAATTGTTAGATGGTACTCCTTACAGTAAACAACACAAATATGGTATTGCAATGAAACCATACTTTTTGTGGCTACTACAGACAGTGCTCAAGATAATGTGTAGTAATAACGCACGAATACACGGCGATAAATTATTTTGTGAGTATAATCACACATACCTGATTGATTTGCGCACACACAGTTATTTTGCTGAATAACATAACATGTCACGGTTGTGATTCTCATAATGACGTGCGTCAACCAGGGAGAATGAATTTTGCGGATTCCTCAGTCAATTCTGAACTAATTTGCATGACATTTTGCTCAGAAAATTGACCATAGTCATGGGGCGACTATACTTTTAAAATTTTGCGAAGTTTTAGAAGAGCATTATAATAGGTTTTGACTTTAATTAAGCTAATTTATGTCAATTTTTGCAAATTAAGTTGATCCGAGGTCTTTACAATGTCGTGAAACGACTTCCATGGGGTGAAAACCCCGAGTATAGGCACTAAACACACCACTGTGGGTGACTTGCTTACAAAGTTACAGCATTTTAAAGGTTTTTGGCTTTAAATATGTTAATTTATGCTAATTTATGTAAATTAGGTTAATCCGAGGTCTTCAAAAAATAGTTAAATGACTTTCACGGGGTGAAAAGCCTGGGTATAGCTACCAAAATCACTTCTGTCGGTGACTTGGTTGAAAAATTAGAGCATTTTATAGTTTTTTTTTGCTTGAATTATGTTAATTTATGCAAAAAAGGTTGTGCTGTGATCTTCAAAATGTAGTGAAACGACTTCTTTGTTGTGGAAAACCTAGTTAAAGGCACCCGAAACACCTCTGTGGGTGACTTGCTTGAAAAGTTATAGCATTTTTAGGATTTATGGCTTTAAATATGCTAATTTATGCAAATTTATGCAAATTAGATGGGTTTGTAGAATTTTAAAATCAACTTTGACAACATCCACGAAATGTCAACCTGAATGGAGACATAAAATTACATTAAATCAGAAAGTGTTTCGAAACGTCCAAACTTGTGTCGAAATTGTGTCGAAGTGACTGACACCCTTGACACGTTGCTGACGACGTTAGCAGACATATGGTGGCCCTCTGACTATTGTTGAGTAGGTGATTTCCATGAAGAATCGCTGTGGGCGGTTTATCTGGCGAGTCACTGATGGGCCACTGACGGAACATGAATAAAGAAACCTGCCGTTCAGCATACCAGGTGTCTGTGGAAAAGATGACACTAACCTAATACAGACACACAGAAGTAGAAAGACTTCAAGCTCCGCATTTTACGCTGCCAAAATCTGAAATGCGTTCCATGTTTCAAGTTTCTGACAGCCAAGTTTGCCTGTAGGAGATGAGAAACTGTAGGATAATGTAGACGAGGAGGACCAGGAGAGCGGGAAGGAAGAGAAAAAGCTGGACGAAGAGCAGTAAGAGGATGCCAGTAAGATGAATAGAAAGAGCGGGATGATGAAAGAAAATAATATAATGGAAAGACAGAGAAAGCAATTGTAAAAGAGAGAATGGAGAGCAAGAAGAAAATGAGAAGGAAAAGAAGGAAGGGAATAAAGTAGGGGGAGAGTGGAATAAGAGGGGAAGAAGAAAGAGGAAGAGGAAAAGAGGGGAAATGAAGTGGATGGATAAAAAAGAGGAAAGCCAAGTAATAGTGGGATAAGGTGATCATAGACGAGGAAAATGAGATGGATGAGAGGAAGAAGTACGGGAGGGAATACAAAGTGGAATACAAAGTGCGGGTCCGGGTGAAGGAGAAATAGCAGGAGAAGAAAAAGGAAGAGGAGGAGGAAGGAAACGTCTCATATGAATGTAGAATTGGGAAGGAGGAGGAGAAGTAAGAGCAGTTTAATGAGAACAAGAGCACACTCGATAATAGCCCGCCGCCGAATTATGATAAAGAAAGTAAAGACGAATGTCATCACGTAAACAACAACCCGAGATATAAATGGTATGTTAAACCAGCCGCTTTTCAAGTTATAGCGCCCACAAGGTCAAATTATGGACGTAAAATAAATGTGAAAAATCGCAATAAGTCGACCATTTTGATTTTTTTACCGGCCATTATTGAGCTTGTCCAAGAACTGCTTATTAGTAACATGCATAACAAACTTGAAGAGGATACTTGTGAAAATGTTGAAGTTATCGTGCCTACAAGGTCAAATTATTGACGTAAAATGAGAAAAATCGCAATAAATCGGCCATTTTGAATTTTTTTTCAGCCATTATTGAACTTGTCCAAGAACTACTTATTAGTAACATGCATAACAAATTTGAAGAGGATGTGTGAAAAACTTTTCAAGTAATCGCGCCCACAAGGTCAAATTATTGACGTAAAATGAGAAAAATCGCAATAAATCGGCCATTTTTTTTTTTTTTCGGCCATTATTGAACTTGTCCAAGAACTACTTATTAGTAACATGCATAATTAATTTGAAGAGGATATGTGAAAAACTTTTCAAGTTATCGCGCCCACAAGGTCAAATTATTGACGTAAAAGGTGAAAAATCGCAATAAGTCGGCCATTTTGAATTTTTTTTCAGCCATTATTGAACTTGTCCGAGAAGTGGTCATTAGTAACATGCAAAACAAATTTGGGAAGGAAACATGAAAAACTTTTCAAGTTATCGCGCCCACAAGTAAATGTTAACGCCGACGCCGACGCCGACGCTGACGCCGACGCCGACGCCGACGCCGACGACGCCGAACTTCAATTGCAATAGCCCACCTTTTTTAATTAAAATTAAAAGGCGGGCTAAAAACGATTCTCCCTCTTTCCCCATATTTACCTCCCATATTCCTCTTCCTTATCCTCCTCTAACTTCGCCTTTTCCTTGTTTCTTTTTTCCTCCTTCTCATCTGGCATCTTCCTTCTCCTCTCGCTCTACCTCCTTTTCCCACCTCCTTTTCCCCCACCTCCTCCTTCCTTCATCTATCTTCTTTTCTACCTCATTTTCTTTCTTTTTCTTTCACTTCTCCTATTTTCTCTTATTTAGTCTCAACTTCTTCATCCTTCTCCTTTTTTTTCTTTATCTTTTCTTTTTCTTTTCCTCCTGTTCATTATCTTTATTCTCTTCTTCCTTCGCTCTCGTCTTCTTTATTCCATCTGCTTCCATTACTCCTTATTTTTACTTCTCTTCCTCCTTTTTTCGTTTTCCTACTCCTTCCTTCCTTCTTGCCCACATTCTCTTCGTCACCTTCTTTAAATTTTCTCTCTTTTTTATTCTATCCTCCTTCTCTTCTTCTTCTTTTTTCTTCTCCCTCTCTCTATCCGTACTCCATTATCCTCTATCTCTCTTCTCATTTTCATCTTCATTATCGTTCGCACATTTCTAGTATTTTGTTCTTTCCTCCGTATCCTCCTCCTTCTCATCTTCTACTTATTATTTTCTTATTATTTATCTTTACTTCTGTTCCTCTTCTTCCTAGGTCTCCTTCTCCTACCTTCTTTTTCCCTTTATTCACTTTTCCTCTTCCTTTCTCCTCTTCTATATCTTCCTTTTCGTTTTCCTTCTCTTTTAGCTGCTCATCCTTCTTTTCATTTTCTTTCCTTACTTCCAACGTTTCCTTCACTTTTGCTATATATTCTCCCATCCCTTTCTCTCTCCCTGCCTTTGGTTCTGTTTCCTTCATCACTCTCTCTTGATTTAGTTTCCCCACCTTCTTCTTTCCTCCTCCTTTCCTCTCCCTTCTCCTCCTTCTAGTTGTCCCCTTTATTCCTCCTCTTTATTCTCCTCTTCTCTTCCTTTCTGATCATCTTATTCTTTTTTCTATTCCCTTTTTTTCTCTTCTTCTTAGTTTTCCGTATCCTGCCGTCCCTTCTCCTGAATCTACTTCTCCTCTTTCCCCTTCTTTTACTTCTACCTTCACCTCTTCTTTCTCCTCTTTCTTTTTTCTTTTTTCTCGCCTCCCTCCCTACAGTCAGCCCCTTAGACGAAGTCGGTTACTTGAAAATTGTAACTTGGAGCGCATATTATTTTTCTTTTGCCAATAATGCACTGTAGTCCGCTATTTAGACATAATTATCTAGCATCCCATAATGCTCAGTAATGGTGGAAATATCCCTCAAACACCCTTCTAGTGTGGTTTTGAGCACCACTGGTTGATAATTTTTAGAAAAACAATGATTTTGTGTGATGGAGGAGTAAAAATAAAATGTACACATATGTGTACAGCAGGCACTAAAGTGTTAATGTTGAACCACCGTATTTGAAGCTGGCCCATCATCAGTTGCAACTTCAGTTCACCGTCTCGCCAACATGTCGTATATGCCGAAGTACAGGATACATAATACGTATTTACGCAAAAAGGAAGGTGTCAGTATACTTGTAGACTGTGAAAGGGATTTGCTATTGTCTGCGAGGAGGAGTTACCTAGTGATAGCTGACTAATGGTCCCTTTAATTACTGTTTTCGCCATGGATTCAACATGCAAAATAAAACTAAATTTAAAAAGTGTTGTGGGTATATACATTACGACCTTTAGTTTACTTAATAATAAGGTTATGGCTTGAATAACTGAATAAGTGTATTTATTGTGAAATGAAAACACATCATATCACATATTTTTCGACTTATGTCGAGTTTCTAGATAGCTGTATTTTATCTAGAGCTTTGAGAAAGGTTTCGTTTAACTATTTATTTCACTCTCGGTTGGATAAAACATTTGTTATAACACCTATTTAACTAACTTTTGTGTGGTGGCTCATTTGCGTTGGGTGCTCATAAAAAAACACGCTTTTTAGCGCTGAGAGGGCGTTCCAAAGTCTCGGGAAGGGACTAACGATTATATGGGTATTCTGCTATTACTTTTCTAAGCCATCCAGCATGATTTTCTGAATCATTATGCTTTCAAATGCAAAAGGCAGTATCTGCTTACTTGTTATGAGCAGATACTGCCTCACTTTGTTCTCCAAAAGAAAAAAACCGTATCTGCAAACTTGTAAAGTGAACAGATAATGCATTGCACGGCTGTAGGCCTATAATAGGGTCCAATGTTGGTTCAATGGTGTACATTGATTGGTGATTATCCATTCATTGTTTGAAATAAAACAGGAGGGTGAACAAGGTCCCCCTATGTGAAAACCGACTCCAGCCTTTAGTCTCTAGATTTCATAATAAAAATACATTTATCCAAAATGTCAATGCCGGGCCAGCGTCGCAGACAGTGGCCCAGTATTTAATCAATATTGTGTATTTGGTATGGACAGTTCAAACCTTTTAAATGCTACACTTAAAATAACAGTTGCAATTCTATTCAAACACAAAACGTTGAATCAATGTTGTTTTAATGTTGGGCTACCGTCGGGGATAGTGATACAACATCAAGTCAACAGAGAGACACGTCAATGTGTGTACTGGGCAATTTAAATGCAATTCCATTTGACAAAAGTGCAAAAGCTCAGTGGGGACTTCCGAAATTTGACGTCTGGGGTCCGAAGTCTAAAATTCCTAGTCATTATGCCAAATGACTTATACGCGAAATTCCAATCAATCTGTCATAATAAAAATAACCCAACAAAATTCAAAATGGCCGCCACAAAAATATTATTGTTACCGGTACTTGAAAAGTTACAATTCCCCTCCAGTTAGTAGCTGGAACTGCCGAGGCCATTTCCAAAGTTTAATAAATGTTCTATTAGGATTTATAAATGAATATTTAAGATTCTTTGATTAAGATCGACACCTGGGCAATTGAAAAAATCCTGCCCATATTTTTGTGCACACTAGCAGCCGGCTCATGCCATACCAACAACTGTATGGGGTAGCTTTAAACACGTTTCGGGTGTATTCCCAAAATGCCAGAAAATCTGGAATATTTAAGAAATTTACCTGCATAGAAATTGGGGGAAGAAATGTGGCTTGTGTAAAATTGTGAATTATTTCTTATCTTTTGCTATACTATAACAGGTAATTTTTCAAACAAACTGTATGAGGGATAACTTTGAACACCGAAGTAAGTGGTTGAATCTTTAGATACCATTTCAGTTTCCAAATTTACCATATTATAGTCGGATTCACATTAACCGTGGTGAATGATTTTCGCCGATGTGAGTTTTTTCGCGGACAGAAGGGCAAATGTAATGATTCATACAATGGGACAGGTCCTTATTATTCAATTTATTGTCCTATTTTGTGTAGTATGATTATAAGGGCAAAGCCCGCCACTTCAAGAGTCATGTGGCCACAGCAGTGTTCTCGTTTGTAATTCATGCATAGACCTTTCAGAAAATGTATAATTATCCATAGCCTAGACAAGAAAAATTATGCTTTTGACCACTGGAATGCCATAAAAATGACAGCTTAAATTTTCGTCTTAGACAGGTCACTGTTCATGAGTAGATTAATTGTTTGAATTTGACAAACATATAGTAGTGATTGTATTAAAAAAGATAATTCCCCATTGTCCATTGCAAAATTGAATTTATGTTCATGTCGCCACAAAATAATAGAATGTGTTACATTTGAGTTAGTAAGTTGTTTTTATCTGCCAACAATTTTAAGGTCAACTAAAGCTCCTTGCTGTATGATGAATATGTAGTCTAACGTAAGTATGTATGAAGATATAAACAAATTATAAGATACTAACAGTGCTACTCTTGAAATAAACAATAGAAACAAGCAGACGCTATTTATTTTTTAAGAAAACAGAATACGTTACATGGACTCTGAAGATATCGTGATATACACACTTAACAACAAATGACCCTTTAGTTACTCACTAGGTATGTCTCCAAGCAGGAAGTAAAAAATTAGCCTGGCCACTGAACCCAGCTTTACAATTGTGCAAAAAGAAAAAAAATCCAGAATACGTTCCAGTAGCTACGGATCCCCTACGCTGACCGTCTCACGGTGCAACATCCAAAATATTTTGCGCTGTACATAGGGTAGCGTAGGCTATTGTATAACAGCGTAGAACAGCGTAGGGACAGCGTGTGCCAGTGTAGGGGCTCCGCCTTGGGAAGGGGTGCAGGGTGAGCCATTTCTGGTCTACGCTCCGTCGCGCACGCCCACGATACCTACGGTGTATGTACGATGTCCACGGTGCATGTACATCGTCTCGCTGTGTCTCTACGCTGATTCACGGATGATTGGGCTCCCGCGGACAGCCACGCTTGGCCACGAATTTTTGAACAAGATGTTGCTTCGCGCCAGCCTACGGATGGACGCGCTTGCCGCGAAAATGTGACGTGGTGACCGCCTGGAAATGTACGATCACGGACGCTTACCGACGCTTACGGGCGCTGATTCCCGGTGCGGGGCTTTTGCTCCTTCCGCGTGTGACCGTGTCAAACCGTACCCCAGTGTGACTGGGCCTTTACACAAAATACATTACATTTTGTAACGTATTTTGGTAACGTATTTTGCTCTTCACTTAGAAATGTGGTAATAGTGCATTCTGTTTTGTAAAAAAATACAAAACACTCACACTTTGTATAATACAACAATTTGCTGGAAATAGTGACATTTTTTATCATTACATTATCATGACATACATTTTGTCAGTTATGTAACGTATTTCGGTAACGTATTTTGCATTTTTATTCGAAATATTAAAGCAGCTCCTTGGGATGACATCAATTTTCGTTTTTTTTGTACACATGAACACCTGCTAAAGGACGTTTGAATGTTCCTACAGTATTGGGCCACATGTTGACGCCGTCGGCCCAGCATTGAGTAGACATTTGGTGCTGCGGGGGAACCCCCCTGATCAACCCGTTCCCAAAGCAATGAAAGGCGACACCTATTGATGTGACTATGTGGTTACTTTGAACATGCCGTCTAAGATGGTCTGTCTTTGCTGTCTATATTGTGGTATACTGTGAACAAACTTGTTTACATCACAATATACGTCTTTGAAATAAAGCTTGTTTCGTATTTTTCAGTACTTTAACATTGTTTTACCCAACAGGGACGAAAAGACAGAAACTCAGTATTTATCGTTATAAAAATAATAACAAATGTGCCCTGACAAAAAAATACCTCGATTATTCTATGTGGCAATGTGTGATAACTGTCATTATACACACAAATACAGAATGCGTTACTTTTAATTCTGATAATGATTTTGCGCCTGTTCAAGTATACTGTAATAGTAGATATAATAAGGCTGTTAACAATGACACACACAATTTATTTGATTGTCCAGTTTATTTTAAACAATATTGCATGGTTATTGAACATGTAAACACTACTGTCTTTGGTAGGAAAAAAATAATAAAAAAAACACTAATATTTTGCAAAACCTTTATATCTCATATACTGCAACATTGAAATTATATTTGATTTTACATGTTTTTATTTTGTATAGTATTTGTACAAAAATGCTCAATACATATCAGATATTTTGGGAAATGTTTAAACTATAAAAAAATGTAATGATTCTGTGTGTGTTTTTTGTGCTTTTTATTGTTCACTTGAAAAAATCATTAAAATAGATGTTTTAGACTTGGTATCGCAATTTTTAGGACAAGAAATAATAATTTCAATAATGTTGCAAAAAGAGGTCTAGTGAGAAGCTGATTTTTTTATATGTAGCTTTTGGAAAAGTCTTGAAGTGGCGGTCTTTGCCCATAACCTTTCCTGCTATGGATTGTGCAGTGCAAGCGGAACTAGAGAGATATATATCTGTACATGTGTAGGCCCATGCGCCTCGTTTTTTGCAATACGGTCGTGTTAATTGAATGATCTACTGTGTAGGCTATATTTATGTATTTGTTTTCTCTGTGGTGCCTGGACAATAATACCATGTAGAAAACCAGACTGTAAAAATACGAGTTTAAAAAAAGCAACTCATCGAAATACAACGCATCGAAAAAAGCATCCTACACGTAGGCTTTCACGCTCAAAAAAGGACGTAGGCTTAGGTTTCACGTATCCAGAAGAAAAAAACCCACAATAAGTAGGCTTGAATGCACGTGCAGGCGATAGACTTTTCCATCAAGCCAGGGATATTTGCTGCGAATTTTAACCTAGGCCTTTACACAAACAACATTTCCACAAACAAACAGCTTGAAAGATATAAATTAAGTAGGCCGTAGATGCAGATGAGTATGCCTATGGGGCCTATTGTAAAGACATTAAAATAAAACTAAAGATTTATAATGTATTTACTGGTCTGTGTGGTGATTTTAAGCCCAATATCTATGAATAAGCCTACATCCCGAAGTGATAAAATATACCACACGTAGGGTTGCATTCTAAAACTTCTGGTTGTATTCACTGACCATGGCAGCAAGTTACCCATCACATAGACCAGTTCATCATCATTACTGTCGCTATAGGTGCCTATTTGTGTAATGTTTATGTAACCATATATAATTCTATATTTGTTTTCCTACCTTAGACTGAATATATTTTATATTACACTGAACACAGAACTTGAGGGGCCTTAGAGGAGTGACGGCATAATAACTCCATGCATAATAACTCATGCTCTACATTATACTTATGTATGTATTATACTGTTCAAACTTTTGGATTTTATGATGAGAGCGGTCAATTGAAATCACGTTAAGTAAATATGCAGGCAATATCAGTCTAACGTCACCAATATTATTCATTTACATTATGTCTATGAATGGTATGCTTTGTAAGTATGTGTCGGAAAAACAATAATCTAAATGAGGTGATATACTATATTGTAATGACATTTTCCTCAGTGCCGTAGAAAAAAAAACACAGCACAGAGTTGTTTGCACACATTTAATGGAAACTAGAATTTTAAGTGTACATTCCGTTGCATCCATAATTGCACAGTAGTAGGTTCATCAGTGACGTTTATTTGTTTACAGGCTATGGCTTTGTTAAGATCGTCACTGTTTTAACCCTTGGCCCTTTAAGCCATCACGATGCATTAAAGCATCATTTTACAGCTCTAAAAACAGGCTTTATTTTCCTACAACTTGGGGTTTCAGACTGAAAATTTCCATGAAACTGGTTTACAATACATGTCAATTTTCTCCCACTTCAAGTCATCATTTGCCAGCCATTATGGAACTCTTCCGAGAAATGATCATTAGTATGATAACGGTAATGCATTACAAATTTCAAGTTAACGTGCCCACAACAGGGGCGGATCCAGGAATTAAAAAAAGGAGGGGGGATGGGGGCTCGGGGGCGAGTTTTTGGGCCTATTTAGGCCAATTTAGGGGACTTTTTAAAGAATTTGGCGCAAAAACGGGTGGGCGTGCGCCCCCTGCGCCCCCTCCCCCACTCTGGATCCGCGCCTGCACAAGCAAATGTTAACGCCGACACCGAACTTCAATTGCACTAGCCCATCTTTTTTAATTAAAAAATAAAAGGCGGGCTAAAATTATAATGGCCGTAGAAAACATAACATAGGTATTCAGATGAAGCGGAACGAGATAACCAAGACATTTTATGGTTATTTCAAAATAGAAAAACCTGACACAGCTGACACAAGACTTTGAATCAACATCGCCTTAACGTTGGTCCACCGTCTACGTCGTTTGACCAACTTTAAACTAACATTGATTCAACATCTTGCATCTGCTGGGTTGGTTTCCATGGTTTATATAAAAATAATACAGCGCTATGCTGTAAGGGGTGAATGACCAAGTCACGTACATGTAATTAGAGGGTATACAGTAGAAATAAACAAAACAAACAACTAGACAATAACAAGTTGTAAGCCAAACTGATATTTTTGCATCAATTGATCTTATTAATAGTTTTTTAACACGGTCCAGCATTGCGTTCAGCTTGGTTATGATAATGACCATATTGTCCAGCCAAATATGTACCATTACGCAGAGCGTAGCTCCAGCTTGCAGCAATCCGCTAACTGATTGTTAAAAACGAATAATGCCAAACCATGGCAAGGGAACCCGCCAGTAAACACAAAACATTTGCATAACATGTCTACAATGTTGGTCCGGCGTCGAAAACGTTGGGCAGATATTGTATAAATGTTATACAAATGTTTTGTATTTCCGAATCAAGACTACAATAGTTTTTAATTCTTTTTAAGCCAAATAAGTAACAATAACTGTTTGGAAGTGAAAAATATGGTTAATTAGCAAGAATTGTAAAGTTTACATTTAAACGTTATGGGCGATTTTGACCACTTGAAGTTGTGGTTCGCTTTATTACCGACTCACAGCTTCAAGTGGGTAAAATAAAATAATAGAATATATTATACAAGTTGCCTCTTAAGAGGTTAATTCTCTCTGTGTTGCAATTAAAAAGTGCATACATTAGCAGTCTAGCTGCTCATAAATAACAACAAAGGTATGTTAACTTAAGACATATATGAATTCGTGGCATTCAGAGAGCATCTTGGATCACAGCATCGCTTGTTTGGCTTTATATAAATAACGGTTACTTGCAGACGTAAATAAGTTCTACGATTCTTGGTTGCGGTTGTGAAGTTTATTAACATCATCAATGGCGCCACATACCTGGAAAAAAAAAACAACTGCTATTAAACTACTATACAAACACAGCTTCTATACAAGCATTGTACCCATTTTTCATTGTCGTGAGTCAACATGAACAATAATATTAACCATTTGGTTGCTAATTAATTTTTATTCGGTTTTATTAGTCGATTAAATCACTGTTATTGGGAACGAAATGTGTGTTTAAACATCAAGATTTGTAATTGTTTCTTTTCAAATGAAACAAATATGAGTAATTTTCAACCACTTCAGGTTGTGGATCGCGGTAGCGAGACACAATCTCAAGTGGTTGGAAATTTAATTTATTTAGAAATTAATTTAAACCGGAATTGTTAACGCAATTTCCAGCTCCAATGAAGAAACTAAATTACTATTTATGATACATTGGTAAAGCGACACTACACTGCAGTTTTCTGTGAAATAGTTTGAAAGAATGAATGAGCGAATTAATGAATGAATGGATGAACTTTTTATGCTGAATATTTACCAGTGAACGAGGAAAAAACATTTCGTTTCTTTGAAACTTGAATACCTAGATTCTAGTAATACAAAAACAGTTGCAATTGCTTCAAGAAAAAAACTTTGGTCTATTTACAAGTTACCCTACTGTTATCATGGGATTAAATTGATGATAGCCAGACAGTTCTGCTTAATGTGACAGGGCCATAGCGAAATTGAGTATGGTTTAACACGGCAACCCCTGTCAAACCATATGGTGCAGTGTGGCAGACCAAGGAAAGTCATTTAACCAGGATATTGTCAATAATTGCATAACAAACAAAAGCCATTAGACATGGTTTATTTAATAGCTAATCCAGTGTCTGGATGGCAGTGTCATTTCATTCACCTCACCACCCCCAGGAGGTTCTCTTAGCCCAATTTATCCTAAATGTACACAAATAAAATGGCCTGACACCCCATTCATTCATTCTTTTTATTTAATAGCTTGTAAGCTTTATGCAACCATGCTTTTAGGATAGGCTACTCTCACAAAAATTTCTAACCAATTTATCCACTCGCTCTGAATTGGGAGCCGAAATGGCAGCCGGGTCTGCATGATTCCTGTAGAATAGATTGATAAATTGGGTGGTTCTTTTCTTAACATTTTCACACGTTTTACGTGAGAAAACCACTATAGCTGGTATTCAGCAGTGCAAAGACAAACAGCAGTAACTGCTCACTTTTGAAATAAGCAGTTACTGCTGTTTGTCTTTGCACGGCAATAGGTCTATTCAAAGTCATATTTCCAGTGCTGACTTGATTTAACAAAAATATTACACAGAAATAATGTTTGTCGAGCTGCGTGGAAAAATAAATTCTAGTGAATAAATATTATAATTATGTTTCCCGAAAAATAGATTTTCATATTAGATTGAACTACTGTAGATCTGGTTATATTCGAGGTTTTAATTTTCGCGAATTTCGCTAGGAGGATAAATTCGCGAATTTGAGAATCTCGCGAAAATTATTATTATAATAGCGCTATTAAAGAAAAATGAAGATTCGTGAATTTTAAACTTCGTGAAAAATCCCAAAATCAGAAATTCGCGAAAATATAAACACGCGAAAATTACCAGATCTACAGTATACGTGAATTCATGTTATACACTGAAATATGATGTACGATAAGCAGGTTCAATAGGTCCGTCTGCGGTTGTGTCCCTAGCGTCCTGAAAAAGTAAAATAAATCTACACGACAAACTCAAAGTCGCTGCCTCAACGCTGGCGAGAAATACGTTTTTTAACGTTAGTGCAGATAGGTTATATAAATATCTAGGGCCGCAAGTGAACTGAACTTAGTGGTTGCGGTTATTTTGTCAAGATTATATTGTACTGTTTTATGACGCGGCAGTTATCTCGTTTACGTTTGTAAGTGCTTTTACATAGATTGAAATTTTCATTAAAACCTACAGGCCTACATAACTGATCCAGAATTATTCAACAAAAATAAAGACTACATAGTCCTATATACATAATTTCAACGATTGATAAGTCATAACATTTAATCTTCAATCTTCAATCACGTTTATATAAGCCCATATATGCACGGTATTAGTAGATATTCACCGTAGGCTATTTATATTAAAATAGGTCCACGGTATTTAACCCTTTAAGCGCGAGAACCGTTTTTATACGTCAGAATCTGACGTCCATAGATGTCAGAATATGATGTATAAAGACGGTCCTCGCACAGAAAGAACTAACATATTTAAAATGGCCGTAGACCTATAACATAGGTATTCAAATGAATCGGACAGAGCTAGCTAAGATATTTATAATGATTCCAAATTGGAAAAAACCCTTTGATCTGCACGGTTTATACAAAAATATTTCAGCGTTGTAAGGGTCAGTACTATTATTGTGACCACATCCACCTGTTACATCCAAGTACATAGAACGCCATGCTATTGGGAGTCACTGCGTATATATTCTGTCCCGAGAAGACAAACAAAAGTAACTACTGAGTTTTCAAGTCAGCAGTTACTGCTGTTTGTCTTTGCGTGTCAGTATTGAATAAAGTAATATCCAGGCACATTATTCCAGGAATTTACTTGAAAACTGTACCGTGCTGACTGCTGACCATTATTGGACAGTTTCAATATTGCCCAACTTGATTGGCACAAATTACCTAACTCTTAAAACGCAGAAATATGTATAAACCATGGAGACCAAAGGTACTTGAAATCATCATAAATGTATAAATTAGCTTATTCTGCTTCATTTGAACACCTATGGTATGGGTCTAAATATTTTAAAGTGCGGGGATGGACTTTAGACGTCAGAATCTGACGTCCACAGACGTCAGATTTTGAGTTTAAAGTCGATCCCAGCGTTGTGAGGGTTTATCCAGAATGATAATCGATATTGCATGCAAACTGTACGTGCATTGCAAACGAGATAATACAAACTTAGAATGTTACACGAGTTAATATTCGCTTATTTTAGCTAATTTGAGACATAAATCAATAAAAATTAATTAGTTATGGTTGCAACAAATTTAAATCTTGTTAGTAAGGTGCATCAACAGTTGCTGTATTCTAACTTGTATCGTTAAAATGATTCAATCTAATAATATTTTAACATTAAAAATAATGTTAACCAGCCATTAGCCCTTCCAAGCCTGAATTTACCATTGTCATCTTCATCCACTACAAGCCGCGAATTGCTGTCGCAATTCTCGACTTGTAGTGGATGAAGTTCATTTGATGCGGTTTAAAAATTAATGAAAATTGCTATGAATTGCTAAGCCAGTTTCATGATAATTTTCGTTCTAAAAACCTTTGGTTATAAATAGGAAAATTAAGTCAGTTTTCGGGGATGTAAAATGATGTTTCGATTCATCGTACGGGCTTACAGGGCTAGTCAAAGATTAACCTTTTTCACAACTATGACTAAAACCAGGTGGTGGGTTAGTCCCTTTAATCAAATAATTCAATTATTCTGTAACCTTCAGGTGAGTGAAAATGACAGCAAACACAGCAAACATTTGTATAACATTTGTACAATGTTGGACCAACGTAGAACGCTGTTATACAAGTGTTTTGTGTTTGTTTGGTAATTAGGCGTCACTTGAACCATCAAAATCCAGGGCATTCCTTCCCGAAACATAACCTCGGAATGAGTCGGCAATATTTTCCTTCTACCATATTGAAAAATACATACTTATTTGTAAGCAATGAGATTTAGTAATAGATTGAGGAATATGCGTACCCAGCAACAAACTCTGACTATTTATTCTATTTAGGTTTATTGTAACAAAAATACACGAGTAGGCTATGATATAATCTGGGATTTTTTTCAAATGCGGATATTATATTTTGTTTATGTACATTCATGAAGAGACAAAACATTTTTGCAAGGGGTTGAAGTCTCGGAGAACAAGACATAGAAAACGCCTAGCCTTCCGGATAAATCAGTGCGGGATGACTACTTTTTTTGGTGTTTTTCTTCGCGGAGCTGTTATGTTTTAAGTAGTAGCACTACATTCTGACCCGAGGTTGACTGATCTCAAAGAATTCGTCCAAAACTGCCACAATAGCGGGCGAACATATGCAAAGCTGGTCCAAAATAAACGTAGTTATGGGTCAATGTTTTGAGTGAATATCATGGAGGAAATATAGCAGGCTATTTACGTGTCGTGAGGTAAGCTTAGACCCAGCAGACAAGAGACTTTACCCCAATGTTGCTTTAATCCCGTCTGGTGGCAAAGTCTCGTGTTTGCTGATATATATATAGAGAGAGAGACGTTGGCGCAGCATAGATCCGGCATCGGGTTTTTGCTGATATATATATATAGAGAGAGAGAGAGACATCTAAGTCCGTAGTTTTAGTGGTGTAGACCTCCGGCCTGTTGTTTATCTATTTCCTGTTGACGTCCAGATTTGACAAGGACTTTTTATTGTTTTTATCGTGAAATTGTTTATTTTTACCTTGGTTTATCGACTAGAAAAACAGTCGTCATACGGCCATTGCATGATAGTGAGAATGCGATATGGGTATGATGTATATATATCTTCAAGTCGTGTGGGTGACGTCTAAAATAAATCTAAGCTACATTATTCCCCTCAAAACCATCCAATTATTAGACTTCATCGAAATATTTCAAAGTAACAGTTTTTCATGTTTCCGATAGGATATTACATCACACAGTAGAGTGTGGCCCATCAGTTCTGACTTGGACACTTTCATCCAAGGCGACATGAGAAATTTTCAGAGAATGAAGTACATGCACAAATCGGCACAACCGGGTCTTATGTAGAAAATAAATCGAGCAATGAAATGGAAGCCGTTCTCATCCAGCCCTGAGAAGGTAAAATCATTATGCTGGACCGGGATTTTGTTCATTATTGTTCGTTTTATGTTCTTCTAACGTTAGCTAACATGTGGTAAATGATCGATGGATCTGTCATAAAGTTTTCAACATGTTGTATCGTTAAAGCGTATTTCCTTATTTCCTCCTTTGCTTTGTGACAGGTGTCTGCTATAATTATTTTCGTCATAAGATTTCAAGCGTGAAAGCAATCACTCATCGGATAAAAAACAAATACATATTATATATTTAACCTTCTCTCTTCATTTCTTCGAAATGATATCGGATTAATCCAAAAAACTGTTTTTTTATCTATATTCTGTTTTGCTTGGTTCTAAGGTAGGCAGAGATTCTGAATTCTTAGAATCATATGATAATAGGCTACCATAGTATTACTGGTGCACCGAGTTGACAAGAAGGGTTGTTCTCGCAGATTCTATTTATAGAAGCTAGATAGGTAATAAAAATTCTGCAAAGATAAGGACTGATAAAGGTTAAGTTCCCAACTAGAAAAGAGTGGAAAAAGTGTGAATGTTTTAGTGATAGTACGTTAACCCATGCAATGCATTGATGCATTTATTGACATGGTATGCATATCTACACGTGTCACTGTTTCAATTTGTAGTCTACGTTTTACAATCATAGAAAGTAAAAGGATTGAATGTCTACATGTACTTATGTGGCCACTTCCGATGATATAAGTCCGCAATGAAATGGTAAAGAATACGCCTTCTGTTAGCATCGGGGACCAGGGACCCGCCCACGCAATAAGATAACATTGACTTATCATGCTTATTTAACCAACATAGCTAATTATAGCAACTGATATCACAATTCACCGTTAACGTATAGTGAAGTCTATACAGAAGATAGCTTTATAAAAAATGTCACATTGCACTCCAAATATGACCAATGAGGGACTGATATTAATAGCCCCAGCTTATACGACTTTCGCTGAGCTCTCAGTCAATTCTAAACTGATATTCATACAATGTTGCAGGTTTTAACCTCTCTGTGACTATCTAATATAAACATTGTTGCGACATTTCAGTGAGTATTTCAGAAGTACACCGCTTGAAATGCGATTAACCCTTAAAGCGCTGAAATATTTTTTTGTAAAAACCATGTACACCAAAGGTTTTTTTTTAATATAAACCATTCACATTTAAAACCAAAATCTGACGTCTACAGACATCAGATTATGACGTCTAAAGTCGATCCCCGCGCTATAAGGGTTAAAGCTGAAAGAAGTTGATTGCTATATACAGATGTGACAATTAACAATTCACTATGTATATGTTAGCAGAAATACATTGTCTTATGTATTCTGATGTTAGTGAAAACAACTTTCAAGTCATTCAAAATGTTTTGAGAAAAAGGAGTATTAGACGTTGGAAATGAGTGCAGGCACATTTTTTTGAAAATTGGTTGAGAGCTAAATGAAGATCTGCAAAAATCTTCCGCATGCGAGCATGGTGAATCCTACCATATAGTTGGGATGTGACCAGTATCGGTTACTCTTTAAAACTGGTTTGCACTACTATCTCCCATGAGATGCAGGTGCACACCTATCGAAGTCGAGATATCAATCCAGTGCTGCTGTAATGTTCGAGCACCTTCTGAGACGCTAGTCCCGCATTACATTAAAAAAATAGGTAAATGGATAGTGTTTACTGAGTATGTTGCTCAATTTAGCCGCCGGAAAGGGATCAGGAGCGGCCATTTTAAAATGGCAACTCGAAAGCCATGCAGGGGAAGATATTGCTTGAAATATTCATGGTTTCGAAGATTTTTAACAGAGAAAAAAATATGTGTGATATCTGTTTTTCTGGGCTCTCACTATACAACACTGGAAGTATGCTATTTAGTGATTTTTTTGCGAGCATGCAACGATGATGAACGAGAGTAACATAAGAGCATCATTGCCTTTAACAAAACAACGTCGATAGATTTTAATGTGCAATTTAATGTGCAACCTTCCACTTAATACATATTAATAAAATGGTGGTTGTAGGCCCTATCCTATCATGTCATATTTATACAGCATACATCTTGTAATAAACGAATACGCGAGCGGATAAAGTAGCGATGTCATTATAACATCAATTATTGATGGATCAATAACTGTGGATATTCCACCGCCTTTAACCCTTTAACCGCCAAATTATTCAATTTGAATTTTCACCCACTTGAAGTTGTTTCTCGCTGACGCGATTCACAACTTCAAGTGAGTGAAAATTATTCAGATTTGACAAAATGGAGGTCAACTCGTTTCAAATCTTGCTGGTTTATGTCACATTTTATCTTTAACATATTTAAAATGTGGTACTTAATGTGCTAATAAAAAATGAAAACCCGAATATATGCGGCACCGGCGGTTAAAGGGTTAATTAGGTCTATACGGAAGAACGGAGCAATCTCAAGATAAAGATTCGTGGCATAGTTGCCGTGAATCCCATGCAAATATTATTGTTTTTAACCTTTAAAGCGCTGAAATTTTTTTGTATAAGCCATGGAGACCAAAGGGTTTTTTCAACATTTTTTTCATAAATGACTCTCACCACTTCATTTGAATACATATGTTGTGGGTCTACGACCACTATAAATATCGTTACACTTACAATGCGGGAATCGACTTTAGACGTCAGAATCTGACGGCCACAGACGTCAGATTCTGACGTCAAAAAATCTTCGCGCTCTAAGGGTCAATCAAGATTATTTTTGTCCAGTTCATATAGTTTACTCACCCCTGATAATAATATAAATTCGTCGCCTCGGAGCTAAAGGATCCTATCTGACACTCGTTAGAGTGGCAGATAGGATCCTTTAGCTCCGAGGCGACGATATGGTGTGTTATGTACAATTTATAAATAGGGCGCTAACCAAAGCCTTGTATCAAGTCTTTTATCCAACACGATTTATGAGGGGTTTTTTTTATGCACAGTGTTAACAACGTTTTTGTGGAAAAAACTGTGCTTTATTTTGGTCGGTGTTGAGTAAAACCATATGTTGTTTTTCAAACGGTGGCAAAGTTTTAGCCTCCAGAATGATATGTATATAGGCTTACTCAGCATTAGAAACCCCGGTTAATTCAGGCAGCATCAGTCGATAATATACAAGTACGAGATAAATTGATATTTTTTGAAACAAAGTAGGTAAAAACTTGTAATGTAAGAGATTATTATGGCTGCCGCAATCGACACAATGACATATTGTTTGATTCATTTGAATGTAGGCTACTTGTGAGGTTTACTTTACTAATTGAAATGATGTACGCCCCGGAACTTTGAACAGTCTATACGTCAATATGCGCTACCCAACCAACATGACACACTGACGTTGGTTCAACATTAAATTAACATTACGCTACCCAGCCAACATGAGCCGATGCGACGCTGGCCCAACATTAAGTTCACAATACGTACCCAGCCAAGTCGCTGATCAATCTAACATTAACTCAGCGCTAACCACGAATTCAGTCGATCATATTACTGTTATTTGGAGTGTTTATGTATAGGATAAAGCCCGAGGGGTTGTACATTCTTAACTGCGTTTTAACTGACTTAAAACACATCCGAACATAATAAGGATCCTCATAATCAACAGCTCGGTCACACCTGATTTTAATGCCATAGGCCTACCATGATAATTGGTCTGAACCAGGTCAACCATAACTCTCCATTCCCGGCTTAGAATGTACTGGTCGGACAAAGAACATAATGTAGTCCTAAGGCGTCCCGTAAGGACTAGGGGCTCCACCATAAATCTTAAGATTGAGCTTATTTGAACCCTTACAGCGCTGAAATATTTTTGTATAAACCATGGAGATCAAAGGGTAGACGTCAGAATCTGCCCTCTACAGACGTCTAAAATCGACCCTCGTGCTGTAAAGTGAAATTCTCTCTCATCACCATGATTAGAAGGTAAGATGCTCTTAACCCTTTAAGCCCCCACGATGCATTGAAGCATCATTTACATCCCTGAAAACATACTTAATTTTCCTACAACTAATGGTTTTAGAACGAAAATTCCCATGAAGCTAGTTTACCAATACATGGTAGTTTTCTTGTATTTTTCAAACAATATTAAGATTTAACCTTTAGATTATGGCACCAGCATCTTATGATTAGTCATATCTACACTTTCTCTTATTTTCATTCGGATTGGTCTTAAAGGCCCTGTAAAGTGATTTCAGTTCATCAATATAATTAAAGTATATATCACAATGAACTATCTTCTAACTTAGCAGATTATTTTAGTGCACTAATTATCAGTTATTTTCAAAACTAAAAGCTCAAAATGGGCACATTTTCTGGGCTGGGCGGATCCCACAAATCATGACTCCACACACAAAACCCGCTCATTATTGAATCTGAATTAACATTGCAACTACATCGGGTATATGTTTCATGTTTCTTGTATTTGTACATGAGCTGAACTAGATTTCTATTCACTCAATATGGCCGCATCAACAGGGTGAACAAGGGGTGAGTGAATGCTAGACGCAGGCCAGGAGCGGGCGCGGTGATGGCCATCAATTAAAATGCTGCACCTGCATTCAGGCAGCGTTGGACCGGCGTTCCGTGTTGACATTGGTCAGTTTTATAAAATCATACAGTACATCATCAGCTACATGTATACGTGCGTGTATTATAACCAGCCATGCATGTCTCCATCTTGGGACGTCACGAATTAGCTCCGCCCCCTACTTTGGCCTTTGGGAAAATCGTTCCCAGTGGTTTAAATATGGGAGTTGAGCACTCTAGTATTTAAAAAGTCATCTAAAATAGTATGAAATAATTATGACATTGTGTAGAGTAGGTCTGGGGACTACATGGGGCACTTTTCTAATGGAAACACGCTAAAGTTAACGATTTTAGTGGGATGGGTACCAGGTACGCTTTCAAGCCAGTTTCTCACAAAATCAAATTGTTCACTAACAAAACATGTTTTGTTATTTGAATTCGGCGATTAGGTCTAAGTTTGCAATTCCTGGTTCAAGTAAATAAACAATTAGGTAAGAGTCTAGCACACTCTGTTATAAAAACATAAAATACACTTTCAAGAGGGGAAGTTGTGAAGTGATATTGCCTTTTCCATTTCGCAATGATATGATCCTATACATAGTTGTTTTTTAACCCTTTAAGCCGTCGCGATGCATTAAAGCATCATTTTACATCCATGAAAACATTTTTTATTTTCCTAAAACAAAGGGTTTTAGACTGAAAATTTCCATGAAACTGATTTACTAATACATGGAAATTTTGTTTCATTCTTTACCCACTTCAAATCATCTTCATCCACTACAAGTCGAGAATTGCGACAGCAATTCGCGGCTTGTAGTGGATGAAGATGACAATGGTAAATTCAGACATGAAAGGGTTAGAAAAATAGTTAGGATAGTAAACAGTCTACACATAGCCTATCCAGCTGGTACCTCGCAAAATCAGGAGGGACTGGAAAAAAGGTGGCGACACAACTGGGTTAAGTGAACCTATATGAAGAGCCGCAGCTGGTCGATTATTTTCATGAGGTCTTCCCTGGCCTTCCTTGGTCAAATGTCACATTTATTTGTTGAATGTCTGGTGGCTTTACATAGTAGAAACATGGGACGGAAGCATCCCGCCGGCTAAATCTGTAGCAATGATGACGATGATGTGTGTGGCATCGCGGCAATCCAGCAAAGACGAAACGCTGGTCCAATGTCGTTTTGATGTTGGGCCAGCTGGCCCAACATCAAAACGACATCGGGTCGACTTTTCGTGTTTTTTTGCCGTGAAGCATCCCATGAGACTCTGAGTCCAGGGTTTCCCAGGTGAAAATAATGGAGCGGCCTAAAATCCGGATGTCACCTTACATGTGGCAAGCGGCCCGAATTCAGGACAGCCCGACCCACGAGCGCCACTCGGCGAGCGCCGAACATCAGCCTAAGGTTGTTGCAATGCGGTGTGCCAGCATTGGGCCGGCGCGGTGCGGACGTCTTGTATTGTTTGTGAGTTGTTTCCTTCAAACAGCTAATATTTCTTCACAGATCTGAGAGGTCAAGTACAACAGGCGCAGATAGCGGCAGGTGGTTTTAAGTTTTGCTCCATATTTTTTTTCTCCACGCTGTTTTATAATTTGCCGTTTACAAAATAATTTATGATAGTTAATTATAATCAGTCAAACATAGATGTTTGAAATTCAGAAATAAACACACAACTGTGAGACATTCATGCAAAAGTGATTTGTTACCACACTTTACATTATATTCCTGCAGTTTAAACAATTATTCCCACAGTTTCATTATTTATTCCGCACTCCATTTATTTATTCTTCCAATTCCTACATTTCCTGCACTTGCAACATTTATTTCTTCACTTGCAGCATTTTTTCCCGCACTTTCAGAATTTGTTTCTGCACTTGCAACATTTATTCTTTCACTTGACCATTTATTACTGCACTTTCAACTTTTATTCCTGCATTTACAGCATTCATTCAATCACTTCAAACATCGATGTTGTCATGCAAGTGATTTGAATGACATAAGAACATAAACTATGTAATCAAATGTAATCCTCACGAGAGTGTTCTAAATCAGACATTATGAGAAAATTTACATTTTGTAACACTCAGCTCCTTGTGTACCCACCCACAATGAGAAACCATTTGCTTGGTTGAAAAAATCAGCAATTATGACACCGGCCTACCAGTTTGCATAGGCGGGGGGCCTGGTTCAGTGGTTGAAGTTCACTCGTGTCACCATTGTCTGTACTGACTGTGACACTCACTGATTATAAGCCCAGTGTATGGTTGAAGCACCTTGACCTATCAGGTCTGACCGTCAGATTGTTTGGGCTGCCTGAATTGGCCAGGTAGGAGGGGGGTTCTGAACTCAAAACACATTATACGTGATATCCAGGAGTCTGCCGGTAGCAGACAACGGGATAGATGGAGATGGGTTGAAGCTGCCTGCTTGGAAAGTCGGAAATCGCGGGTTCGACTCTAGAGGTGCTAGCTCAAGTGCTAATACAAACTATTAAAAAAAAAAATAGTCGTTAATAGCGCTTAAGGGGTTGATGATCCACAATAGTGTGATTATGTTGTTGGTCCACCGTCTGCGACGCTGGTCCAACATTGCGTCGTCGGTCTGTGGTCTGGGGCTAAATAACTGGTTAAACTCGAGCTTTCATGTCTTATATCCCAGCAAACACGAGACGTTGAACCAACGTTGGTTGAATGCTGGATCAGCGTCTCCGACGCTGGCCCAACATTCAACCAGTATTGGTTCAACGTCTCGTGCTTGTTGCGATGTCTCACCCAGCCGTAGTAGTAGGCGCAAGCCGCGCTGACGCTGTGCACCATGTCATACGTCAAGCCGGATATCTTCTCTTCAGCCACCTCCACGGTCTCTACTTCTACATGATCTGACTGGAAAACAAACAAATCATGGTATCAGGTTATACTCTCTTCAATAGTTAACATCAATGTGGAATTTGTTGGATTACGGTGCAAAGCACACGATACAAAATCAACATGACTTGTGTGTGACTTATACAATATGTATCAATGTATTTTACTTGCTATAACGCACTTACATGTACTTGCGCAAGTAAAAAAAACATAGAAAATAATAAAATGGGCATAAGTATGTAAAAATTCAAAGGTTCATTATTAAAATTTATTTGGATGAGCCTATAGTTGATTCCAATATGCATTGGACAGTGACAGTCCCAAATTTAACACAGCTTTAATAAAAAAAATCTGAAATAAAAAACCCAGACCATATTGAATTAAAGGTACAGTGAAGTGAATTTGTATTCAAAAACTGGAATGGCAGAAAGTTTTGTTATACTATAATATAAAATTACATCAGTAACATATTTTTTTTTATAATCATTTGCTGCCTTGAAATTACATTTAATATCTTTTTACATATTCAAAAAAAGCAATCTCGCAATTTTCCGGAATTTAGACGGACCTTTTGAGATCACAATAACTGATGACGCAGAGGCGGAATTCCCGGGAATCCCCCACTTAGGTAAACAAGACTTCTCAAAAGGTAAAGTTATTCGTTTTTTAACTTATGTTAAGTGATGCACATTGTTGATATAATATTTTTTTAATGTTTTGTTGATGAAATACAGAGAAATTGTGTCTTTTGTATGGATGTAATGTAGACTAGCCCATCCCACAGGCATCCGTCCTGCAGGTTCACATATTATCGCTCGCTCTTATCTGACCAAACTTCTGAACTTCAACACGGAGCAGCACGACAATAGCGCGCTCATTCGTCTCACAAAAGGCCCGTATTATTAGAACCATTATAGCAGGTCCTAACTTTCACTCGGACACACGACCGGTGTTTACCGTTACTGACAATGAGACAATGTCAGTGACACATCGATGGGGTTTCCGGCGAGATGCTGCCAAAATCGGCAGGAATGTTTGAGTATGAGAGGGGGGGGGGGGGGGCGAAAAAACAGTGGCGGATCGAGGATTTTAAGAAAAGTGGCAGGCCTTGGCCTTGGGTTCCCCCAACGACCCCAGATTTTTTTGTTAATCTAATCTAGACCATTTTTTTTACTTTATTGGACATTTCACAGTATTTGCTAATAATTAACGAAGTGACTCGTGGTGGGGGTTTGGAAGAACATATAATTCATAGTTCAAATTGAATATTGCTTAAAGTAGGTAAATAACAAAAAAATTAAAGTTCCCCTATACAATTATGCTGACCGTTTTTTCGTAACTGCTAACATGCTAAAATAAATATTTGACCACATTCCACTGTTTTCACTGAGCAAGAAAAATCTTGTGCTAGAGCAAAATTAATAAAACATGCAAAAGTTGTTACCTCAATGTTGCGAATTGCTGAAGATTCAAAATATCACCCAGACAGTTGAGCTTTTTAAAGCAGCCGAAGAAAACTACTGGGATGAACGTTATTGAGAGTTTTAGTTTTTAGATGCATCAGGGCACCAAACGAGTGTCCACAATACAGTAACAGTAGCAAATATACCACATATGCACATAGCAATTAGAAATTTAGGCATAAAAACCTCCGGCCCCTCTTAGCCTTTTTTGTTTTTTTTAGTCCAAGGGGGTCATTGAAGACATTTTTTGATGAATTTTCATCCTTATAATGTCTAAGAAACTTCAATTTTTTTTTCACATTCGGTGCGCCCCATGAGGGAGCGTAGGGCGACAAAAAAAATTTCACGCAGGTTTTACCCTGAGCAAACTAGACTAATGCGGCCATCCCCAGGTATCTCAATTCTTAGAGACTCACATGGATTCCCGCATTGTTCTTCCTAAATGGTCTGATATGATGGCCTCCAGAACTTCTTCATAGGGCAGTGGTCATAATCTATTTTAATTTTTTGCATTGTTTACAAAGAAATAAAAAATTAAGGAGAATAGCGAAGTGAGGCTTCAAAAATTAAAGCGTCATTTAATGATGTAAATAAACATGTTAAATATTTATTTACAACATGTTTTTCAGACAATTATTTATTTCATGAAAATTCAGTCTCAAAATATTTTTTTCAAAAATATTCCAGCCCTCCCCCCCTGGAGATGGATTGGTGGCCCCCTTATGAAATTCCAATCAATTTTCATCTCTACCATGAAATATTAGGCATGACTTATTTTTTATAGACAGAAGTCTATAATTTATGGGAGACTATTATTGCACAGCTTTAGCATGTTTAGACCCCAAGCATCACTTGTATCTGGTGGGTCTGGCCCACATATATAAAATGCCATTTATGATTAAAGTCTAAACCTGCTGACCGGGCCGCGACAGACTAAATGACAATTTACATGTAGAATAGTCTACAATAAGTTTTTAATAATGTTTTCCCTGAAATTTGTTCTAAGTGACATGAGTAATAACTTCTTGTTATGAATCAAATCAACTTCACAGTAGCTATGTTATCGCCTGGGCATAGACTACAAATTAAATTATTGTATTTCATAGCAAAATATAATAATTTATTAAATGAAATATAACAACTGTATAACAGAATCTGGGACACTTCCCAGTACATTATGGTCTACTTGGTAGCCTAGACCTACTATCATATTTTTTCGAATTAAATTGACAATTAATTATTTGAAATTATTTGTATCCTTGTCCAGCTAATTTGTGGGTACAGTAGGGGGGGGGAGGTGCGTTATGTTATCTCCGGCCAGCCATCTGTCCAAATATCCAGCAAAATAGTTTCTGGACAGTCCCATTTGCAGAGCATTTCTCTTATTATATAACTACCATTTTATAGAATAAACTTACTTATGTAATTGTTACTATGCCAGGTTATTTATCATGTTGATAAACACATCAAAGTGACACAATCATGCCATCATTTTTATTTTGGCTCGTTGATGATGTTAATATGTCTATAATTTGTGATCGTGTCCATAGAATAGAATTGCAGAAATCTATCAAATTGCTGGTTGTTATGGCAACATAACAAGTGTACCAGAAATGCTGTTTTTCAGTTATTCCTGTATTTCGTATTTTGGACATACATGTCTGAAATTATTCCTTTTTCTTTAAACTGGTAAATGAACAACACAAAATTTAAAAAACTAAGCAATTCCATAGTTCATAATATGGACAAACTAACATGATTAAGGGGTCAAAAATAGAAATGATAATTTCTGCCTGATTGTGTCGCTGTAAATTCTTTCACATGTTATCAGTGATTATATATCCACCACTATCAAATTATTACCTGCCTTAAGCTGTATCAGAATTTTTACTAATATTTTATTTTGTAATTAATAAAACAGTTCCATGATACTTTTTTTCAAGGTGGAGAAAATTAAATCATTCTTCACACATCCAAAATGATGCTTTGATGCATCATGAGCTGATGAGGGTTCAAAAGGATAGTGGAAGTCTCACCCTGTAAAAATAAATTTGTTTCATACCTTTTTCTAGTTGAATAAAGTATCAATATTTTTCTCCCTATAGCCTATATAATATTGTTAACACATGCACATACATCACGTTTGAACTGTTTGCAACTGGTTAAATGTATGTATATTCATGTGTTCTCTTAGTTATATTGATTTTCAAAATATTTATTGATGAAATAAATTATGTATGTTATCTCCCAGTGTGGAGGTTAATAAAAGATATATATCATGTATATATACCCATGATACAGATATGTATATTTTGGTAAGGGGTGTGGATAGATGTGCCCTTGTGACTCATAATAATATAGTAAACCTCACAGTGAGGTTTATTATATTAGCCTTTTACCTACTTTTTGACCTGCATCTCTTGGGCTATATTAACAGCTTTACAATGTTAAAGGTGTTTACTGAAGAATATTGTTTCCCGAGAATATGTCTTTTTCATACTGCACGCTCAGGAGGGTTACATGTAGATACGCCTTTTTGGGTTTTGAGCTCCGACCTTCTTTCTCAGCCACACTTGTCTCCTTAGGCTAAATTACCAAAATGGTTTCAGAATCTGTGGATCAAATCTCAAATAAAAGTGGTACCAGTTTATTTTTTTACCAGAATGGGTTGCAGTATAATGCCTGCTAGAATCATCTCTTCAAGCACGAGTTGCATTTGGAATTGATATTATTATTGAATTTCGAAGGGGGAGGAGAGCAGATGGAATATCATCATTGGGTAATTTTGTTTTGAATGACATTTTATCATCAGATGATCTTTTTATGCATGTTATGGGTTTCACATCATCAAGTAATTTAAAAAAAATGTTGTTACATGAAGTTTGGTGTTTCGGCGATTAATTTGATGATGTGAACCCTATGAAAAGATCATCTGATGATAAAGTGTCATATTAAAAAAGATTTAAATTTTACAATTTAAGCATCATGATCAAAGGATATGGCTTTATTTCTACTAGAACTATAGATTGGAGGCCATATCCAAATATTGTTCTAGAAATCGGTTCTGATAAACTGAAATGGTTGAAAACAGACGACTATATTTATCTCATTCTTCATGCTCCAGAGAGGAAAACCATTGCCGTCAATTTGGGACAAACAATTTTTAAGCTACAAGGTAAAATGACTTTACTGCTACAAGACAAGGTCAAATATGAATTTAAAAAAAAATGAAGCTAGGAACAAGTGTATTACCTCCTTTTCATGTTATTTTGACTGGACAATAAATTGCTGATTTATTGCAATTTTTCGCATTTTATGTCAATAATTTGACCTTGTGGTTGAGATAACTTGAAAAGTTTTCCATGTATCTTCTTTAAATTTGTTATGCATGTTACTTGTGACCAGTTCCCGGACAAGTTCAATAATGGCTGATAAAAATTTGAAAAATGAAGCTAGGAACAAGTGTATTACCTCCTTTTCATGTTATTTTGACTGGACAATAAATGGCCGATTTATTGCGATGTTTAGCATTTTACTTCAATAATTTGACCTTGTGGGCGCGATAACTGGAAAAGTTTTTCATGCATCCTTCGCAATTTATTTGTTATGTATGTAGCAAAAGACCAGTTCTCGGACAAGTTAAATAATGGCTGAAAAAAAATCAAAATGGCCAATTTATTTTGATTTTTTGCATTTTACGTCAATAATTTGACCTTGTGGGCGCAATAACACCAAAGTTTTTTATTTATCTTGCTCAAATTTGTTATGTATCTTTTACTAATAAGCAGTTGTCGGACAAGTTTGATAACGGCTGAAAAAACTTCAAGTTTAATAATGGCGGCGGCCTATTGTCGAGTGTGCATGCTCTTGTTTCAATTTGAAATCATCATAAATGTCTTAGTTAGCTCTTTCTGATTCCTTTGAATAGCTGTGTTAAGGGTTTACAACCATTATAAATATTTTTACTCTTACACTTTAGACGTAAGAATGTGACATCTAGATACGTCAGATTCTGACGTCTAAAGATGATCCCCATGCTGTAAAAGTTAATGCAACAAATTGTTTCAGGTGCTGTACTATTAAAACTCATGCAGTAGCCTACATGTTCACTGAAAGTCGAGTTTCCTGGGAAGATGTGATAAAAATCAATATACAGTAAGCATATACAGTAACATGATATATGTGTAATTAGATAAATTTCAAACTGATCTTGCATAATATCAGGAATATATCATTATGTATAAATATTTGGATTGCTGTCAATTGTTGTAAATTTATTAGCCAGATTCATTTTTGCTACAAAATGGTTATGCAGGGAACTTAGATGACTATATTGTTTTTATCAGATTCCCTATCCATGCAATGAAGTTGATAGTGGAGGGTTATGGCTTCACCCATGGATAAATGTTTTTTATATTGCACATAGACATCTCTTAGGGGGTGTAGAAGTGACTTTCGGGGGTTATGACCTTTTACCTACAATTCTCTCTTTCTATATAGCTTTAGTTAGGTTGTTGGTGATAATTATCACGAACAACCTCTGTATATATATAGCCACCTATTAGTCTGCAATAATCAGTGTCTAGGTTTTAAAAGTGGCATAGTGCTCCCATCCAAGACGGGTACCTTCATGCGCAAAAAAGTAATTTTTAGGGGCACCTGAAAGTGCATAACGGGCATGTTTCAGTAGCGGATTCAGAAGGAGGCGCAGTCGGCGCCTACCCCCCCCCCGTTCAGGGTTAAAAAAAAAATTAAAAAAACATATTTTGGCCGAAAAATGCTATAGAACGAGTCATTTTTAGGCCTTAGATTTCATGCGCATAAATTATTGCAAAAATCAGTCTGCCAATTCCTGGATCTGCCAAGTGCTGTGTTTGAGGGCACTTAAAAGCATGTAACGTCTAAATGCATAAAGTAATCACATATGGTGTGTATTGCATTAAATCTCAGGAAATTGTAAACACAATGGTATTATAAATGTAATTCATTTATTATATTCATAGAATATAATGCTGATTCATGCTAAATCATTGTTTATTATGCAGTGTGTGAATTATAATAGTAATGACTAATTATTCACTAGTTTCAGGTCAAATAATCTGATTTTTTATGTATAAAAATAACATTAATATCGAATAAGCTGAATTTTTATGTATGAAAATCACATTATTAATGTGATTTTCATACATAAAAAATCAGCTTTTTAGGCCTCAGCCAACATTTTGGCGGATGCCTATTGTCGTCACCAGGCGCATCCGTCCGTTCGTCTGTCCGCCACTTTGAGCACTATAACTTGTTCCGCATAACTGCAATGCACATTAAACTTCACATACAGGTTAATCATGACTAAAGCTTGACTAGTTTCACATTTGACCTTTTTGTGACCCCTATGACCTTGATTTTTTTGCGATCGACAATTTTTCTTGTTAACGCGATTCACTCAACAATTTTTCATGTCTCGCTCCAAAATTTATTCCAGATATCCATTTCACTAATAGCTCGTATGAGTACAAAATTGGGCAACATTCGAACAGAAACTAGGTGATGGCCGCCAAAATGGCCGTTTATCGGCCATTATTTTTTTAATATGCGTAATATCTGGAAAACCGGACCAGATAGCTACTATAGAACAAAATGTGCAGTTCCAGGTAGGGATATAACACTAAAATTTCAACATGAAAAAAATCAAAATGGCCGACCTGCGGCCACTCAGATCGTCAAATTTTCTCGATAACGTGATTCACTTGACATTTTTTTATATTCCGATCGCTCCAAAATGCATACCAGATATCCATTTCACTAATAGCTCGGATGAGTGCGAAATTGGGCAAGATTCGAACAGAAACTAGGTCATGTCGCCCAAAATGGTCAATTATCGGTCATTATTTTTTTATTATGTGTAATATCTGGAAAACCGGACCAGATAGCTAGACCATTACTATAGAACTAAATGTGCTGTGTCAGGTAGAGATATAATATAAAAAATTAAACTTTATCAAATTCAAAATGGCTGATAGACAATTTTAATAATGGCGGCAGGCTATTGTCGAATGTGCTCTTGTTTCAAATGATTTTCACTTTTAAGCGATGATTAGAAGCTGAGGCCTTTTTCCGTCACCGACGGGCCTTGATTGACCTTGAAATAACACTGTAGTGTCATCTTACAACTACAGAGTATGGCACCTCAAGCCCTGAGGGTCATATAGCTATCATGGCTAATTGTGCCTATAGTTTATATAATGTTGTGTCTAAATGGTTGCTTATAAAGGTGTTTTTGGAATAATTCATCACATTTTTTTTTAAATATACACTCCATTCCCAAGAGTATGATTCATTAATTTATACAAAAAAAATCAATAATAAGCATTTTCATATCTGGAACACTGCACCCTGGTATCAGAAACTAAACTACATAAAAAAAAAAATTGAACTTCAATAGATGCATCATGACAAATTTAAAATCATTCAAATTGAAATTTGCCGACATGTGGCCATTTTTTGACTTTATCAATTTGAGTAATATCTGGCAAGTCATGCCAGATACAATAGACCATTAGTATAAAAAATGGGCAGGTTCAGGGAAGCATTTCACATTGTGCCCTGGAAACATTTCAACTGAAGCTATCAAATTAAAAATGTTCAACATTTGTTTATTTTAGCAGCTACCTCTGACAGTTATTATTCCGACATCCATGTAGCATACACACCGAACAGAAAGTAGATAAAATATATCAGTAACTCTTGAAGCCCATACATATTTCATGAAGTTGTTGGACATTTTTTGAGAAAGCAATAAAAAATAATTTAAATATGTTTCAAGACTTTGTGCACGGGAATAATTCAAACAAAAAAGTAATTGATTTATTTCTTCATATTTGGAAATAACATTTTATTTCCCAAATTGTTTGCTTATTAATTTTTTTTCTATATAAATTTAACAGACAAAAATTATTAATCTGAAATTTTTCATCATTATATTTCTTCCCATATTTGATCACTTAGGCACATTTTTATGAACCATATTATTGATTAGCACATTTAACCCCATCCCAATAATAATCTTAAAATTATAGGTTAGGAATAACACACTTTTTTTATGTTTAGATATATAAAAAAAATTCAACAGTCTTGATGGTATCTATTATATTTCAACTTAACTATAGACCTATTCCTGATGATATTACATGTATCATATTAATATAAATTGGCACTATATGATATAATTTGACATTAACATGATTAGGTTCAGTATTTTGTTCAGCATGTCAAGTATTGCGTAGCAAAATACTATGTAATTCTCCCCATTTTCTAAGCAAATTTAAAATTAATTAGCAATTTTTTTTATTTACCCAAGATATAAGTATGTGTGGCAATTAGTCACAACTTTGAGGACAAAATTCTAAAGCAATAATATTCAAACAAATTCCTCCATGATGATACAATTTGAAAAAAATCTTGTTATATTTACTGTATGACTGTACATGTACGTGTTATATGTCTGTATGTACATGTTTTTTCCAGGTCATATGGGAATCTTGATAGACAGAATGAATAGATCATCTTCAGAGCATTCAAGATAATTTAATTGGGTCATCACTCACTCAGGATCATATTATAAGCAAATTAACAGAACAAATTGCTTAGGTCACAGCTGATATATGTCTGTGTGAACTTCAAATAGTGTCTGACCCTTTATAAGCTGCACCAGGTGCTATAAACATACTGCCCCGACATTATGTATGACAATAATATGTAGTTTGATGTTGTATAAAATTAATTAATAATGTGTACAGACTTATATATCTTCCACTCTATTGTGTTGAACACTGGCGAACAAAAGACATTGCTCTGTTTTTTGGTTTAAAGATGATCGACCCTATACAGTGGTTTAGCACTTTAATGGCACTGAGGTCGATCAGTGATATAACATCTCATTGATTAGTTATGAAGAGAATAATTTATATTTGCTGTTTGTATCATAGTTTACTTGGTCATATAATAAAAGAGTTGTGTACATACACCTCTTATGACGTTCATAACATTTTCATATAATATTGCACATGTATGTCATTTTTAATTACCGTACTTATTCTAATTAGCCCATATTCCCATAAACACCCCCCCCCCCCCCAATTGAAAATAAACCCCACAATCATGTACATAGTATGGTCATTAAAAAACTACTCTAATAAGCGCCCATCCCCCTGTAATCTCATGTGCTTTTATAATTAACGCTCTGGGCATTTATTATAATAAATACGGTGAATTACTTTGTGGTGCGACTTTGATTAGGAATATAATATCACAGGGAAAAATGTGTAAAATAGCAAAATGCTGTGCAATTCCGCCCATTTGTTAATATAATTTGTACTTGATTAACAAAATATTTATACATTAATGATAATGATGTCTTGCAAATTACCACTCAGAAGAGAAAATTGCTAATAAATAAATTTTGAACAATTTTTCCCCTGTATCATCAATCAAATACATGACCATGATGACAGGTATGATCGCATTGTGATAAGCAACTCATTTTTCTGGTTTATGTATTATACTTTTGGTATCCTTTCAAATGCAATATATCATAATAATAAACTTACCGGTACTAATATTTTTAAATCTGAATAAAGAAATATGGCAGTCTCACTAAATTATTTCTCATTTCTCCTGGAATTTTTTCTGTTTCTAGGTTGAATAGAAATATTATAGACCAGATTAGCACTTATTTCAGGTTTAATATACATAAACTACAAAGATGATTAAGGCATGCTTTAAAAAAAATATTTTGTTGATAATTGATTTTTTATTGATTGATAACAGTTTTCTTAGGCAATAATATTGTACTGAAATATATGTATCACAAATAAATAACATCCAACTCGATGTACTCGCATATCTTCACTAGATATATTCATGATATTTCTGAATTCAAAAATTGTTTATATTTACATAATAGTGTTTTGGATCATAAATATTACATCAGGGAATACATAGCTCAGTTATAAATAGTTATTCATCCCAAGTTAAATACAAATTTAACTGACGTTGAAAGAAATGTTTTTTTTCTCATATTATCTGTCCAACATCACTTAATTTAACCCTTACACGACTAAGCGCGACTACAGTATATAGTTTTGGTTAAACCCTGCTATTAACTCCCGCCGTCACTGTAGGTGAGACAGAGGGAGCTTTAAATTCTGCCTCCGTCCCAGTTTTTATCTCTTCTTTTGCCTATAACTTTGTAACTAAAAAAAGCTAGAATAACAATTTTTGGTATGTGGGCTACTTCCAGGTGGATAATGGACAAGTTAAAATATTTTTAATCTGAATTCTATATGCAAGGTCGCAGAGGAGAAAATGATGTTACGGGGTTGGGCCGTCCGAATATTTCGTTTCCGGAGCATATCTCAAATTTTACACACAACACCTCTACGGGGTCTAGTTGTGCCTTTTGGGTAGTTGACCTACTTTTGGTTTCGAACTATGACCTATGACCTATTTAGACGTTTTGACGCACACTTCGTTTCCGGAGCAGATGTCGAAAACTACTGGGCCGATTACAGTCATATTGTACATACATGTTCTCTAAGGTCCCCAGTTGTGCTTTTTCAGGTTTCTGGACCTTGACCTTGAAGTTGACCCAGCTCTTTGACCTGATTTATAACATTGGTAAATCCGACTGAAATATTTTGCCAAATATCATGAAAACCGCTCAAGATAGCTACACCATTACTATAGAGCAAATTGTAAGGTTTCAGGAGAGGATGCATTTTGAAAAGTTTCCACTTAATCAAATTCAAAATGGCCACCTATCGGCCATTATTCACCTCGACAGGCCTGATATTGGGTAAATCGTGCTAGATGGCTAAATCATTACTATAAAACAAAATGTGACGTTTCAGGAGAGGATGTATTTTGAAAACTTTCGACATTATTCGCTTTCACATGGCCGAAATTTGGTAAACCGTGCTAGATATGTAAACCATTACTATAAAACGAAATGTTGAATATATCACTGTTGAAGTTGGGTGCTGCAATAGCGAGACACCTTTAAATGGGGGTGGAATTTTAATTTTAGATTGGGCGCTTAAAGGGTTATAATGCTATTTATCATGGTTTCATTGTCATGTAGGCATATATAGGCCTGGGCTATAAATACATAAAATAGGCTTCACTAAGCTGTTACACTTTAAAAGTCGACAGTACTTCATTCTGTCTATGACAATTATAAAAAATCAGGGGAGATATGAAATAAATCCATGTGTATTTTATATTTTAAGAAATAGTCTGTGGGCACTGGATAAGCTAGCAAGACCTCTATGTCTGTTTTTTTTCATCATCTGACATCCCTGCATGTTAACACAAAACATTGTAGGTCTAATGATATTTAGAAAATGTTAGGCTAAATGTTTTTTTAATTATTAAAATGTCGGGTCAGCAGAATGTTATAAAACATTCATATAGAATATTATGCAAAAACAGTATTAAAAAAAGTTTTAAAAACAGTTTTTTTAATACCTACATATTATGTTTAAAAATGCATTTTAAAGGGACAGGCCCAGGCTAAAATCATAAAAAAATCGGTGATTTTATTTTGGCTTCTTAATATGACCATATGATGTAAACATCAACCATGGCAAAAATAAGAAATACGGGAATTTCGTCTTTGAATCTAGCCTAACTGGTGAACGCACAGCAGAAAAATTAAAAAACTTTTGCAGTTCTAGTCTACGGACATGTTTACATCATATGGTCATATTAAGAAGCCTAAATAAAATCACCTTTTTTTTGATGATTTTAGCCTGGGCCTGTCCCTTTATCATCATTGTTTTAAAGTTTTTTGGATGAATGTTTTGCATAAAATTTGTATAGATTTAATGTTTTAAAATAGGCTAGGCCTATTCTGTTGATCGACCTGTTATAAAACATTTTCATTTGACATTTTTAAAATGTTTGATTTTTTTTGTGTTAGGCCTACTTGAGATCGTCATTATTTTTTTTTACAAAATACTGAAGTTTCAAAGTTTTATCAAAGTTTTGTCCCTCTCCCTATAGGGCCCCATAGGCCTATCATTTCTAGAAATAGTTTTTAATTATATAGAGTGCCCTGAGGGTTAAATATTGTGATCAATATACTCATACATAACCCCCCCCCCCCCCCCCCCTCCGTGAGTAGCCACAAGTGATAATGATGATGATAGGCCGATTATATAGTCTAGGGCATAAATCAGAAAGGTCTAACGTCATAACTAGGGCTATAATAAAAATATATGGGCCTGACTAGAAAAATATTTAATAATGGCCTCAGGCATCTCCCAAAATGTATGTGTTCCTGCCAAACAGCGCTGGCTGTCAAGATGAAGACACTCGTCACCCAGCTCCACTCTGTCTGTCACTGGCCGTAGGTGTAACTGCAACGTTATCGGCATTGCCACAACTGACACTTCCAAGGTGTTATAATACTGTCAGTCACTGTGACTGTGTTCGTACGTCAGTCGTTGCTGTCTTTTATCTGACAAAACCGTTGCCCTAGGCTATAGCCTATGCCTATGGTGTCGATCACAAAAGGTGTGCAGCCACGCTCGGCTGGATGCAGAGGATTAGACGGGGCACCTGTCATGCTGTCTGACACTTCGTCCCACTTCATGACTTCTAGACGGGGGCGGGACCGGTTGAAAATGTTGACTTTTTTATAGGCAGTTCTAACTAAGCTGTGTGAGCCTGTGTCACCCTCGCTGACCAGGGCCTGTACGACAATTTGCTGTGCAGTCAGTAGGCCTATGCATTTGTGTGTAGGCCTACTGCAACGTTACACTGTAGCCGTGGCGTAGGCTGTACTGTGTCTGTAGTCTACTAGAACTATAGATCTGTAGTGTGTAACGTTATTTTTAGTCTAGATTTTACTATCGGTAGACTAGGCATTAAATTATTACCTAAAAATGTCGAGTTAATGTCATATAATCAGCACTTGACTTTAACTCTTATATGTATTTTCGTAGCCTGTGTGTGATGTCATGTTTTGTTGAACACGTTTATTGGTGGTAGGCCCTAAACGTTTTGTTGTGGCAAAGAAGTGACAGTGGCCTGAGTGCATGGAGTGGTTTGTTTACAACCAGAACCAAAAGGGCTGTCCCCTGCGGTGTATAAACGTGACGTTGTCGGGATACCCACACACAAACTAGCAAAGTTGTGCACATGAAGCGATGACCACATCAGTAACACTTGCACACAAAACGATGACCACATCAGTAACACTTGCACATGAAGTGATGATGAAATCATACCATATTTGGTAAGATATATCTATTATCAATGGAAGCTGGAAACTGAAATAAAAATGCCAAACTTGAAACGCCAATTAATTGCTGTTCTGTAATTTTTAAACATAGGTCATAATTTTGAAATTTGTTCAGTATTTTATGATCTATCGCTTTCCATCAAGTGCACCCTCTCACTTCACTGTACCTTTAAGTACGAATGTTCCAAGTCACAGATGGTTAAATACTTATATTCATTCATTAAATATACACCATGTCACGTCATACTAGTGATTAGTGAATCAGATAAGTGAATTCAGCCAGTTAGTGATTTTCTTATCTATGTCATTTCAAAAGTATAGTGCCAATGTGAGGAATCGTACGTTGTTCCCAGCTGTTTCTAATTTAAATAACAACTGAACGACGGGTTTTATTGGCTGATCATTCACGTGACAGGCTGAACCACTCTATCATTGGTCGAGGGTAGAGACCCCTTGGTCCAGTATGTCTCCGATAGATCTTGTGGCACCCCTATACATGTAGCTTACAAGATCGAGTGCAACAGTGACATTGTAAACGTACTGGGGCTTGGTTATCACATGGTGATAAAAGTAATAATGAACAGGTCGCCACCTCGGTATTAAAGGGTGTATCTGCCACTTTTTCAAATTGGCAGATACACCCTTTAACCCTTTCAAGCCTGAATTTACCATTGTCATCTTCATCCACTACAAGCCGCGAATTGCTGTCGCAATTCCCGACTTGTAGTGGATGAAGATGATTTGATGTGGTTTAAAAATTAAAGAAAATTGCCATGTATTGGTAAACCAGTTTCATGGAATTTTTCGTCCTAAAACCCCTAGCTGTAGGAAAATTAAGTCTGTTTTCAGGGATGTAAAATGATACTCTAATGCATCGTGAGGGCTCAAAGGGTTAATACTAAGGTGACGAGATATCCTACCTGCCACTGTATTACACGTCGATGTAAACCAGTAGACATCATCGGTCTGCATTTCTTCCATTCCTAAAATTGTAGAATATCATAATAATAGCACCCCAAGACCAGAAACGAATACTGCTGTAATACTGAATGCTTTAGAAATTGTTGTATGTCAAGGTATATTTAACTAAAAGATCAATCTGGATATAAATGATTCGTTAGGTAATACACGATGTCATTTAAGAGGCTAACGCAAATACAAGTTGTCGAATTACTACGCAGCAATTTGCAAAATCTAAGGTAAAATTGTCTAAATACATTTCTGATCTGTTCAAATGCATGGACTTGCTGGATAAAATGTTAATACTCATAAGTTTTACATAGCATTTCAACAAAACAACTTGCACAATAGCCATGCTAATAGCACAAACTTGTTCAGTGTTACTTGCAATACGCCTAGCAGGGCAATGTCGCCGCGCAAATTGGAATAATATTACAGTAACTATTTGATTAGAAATAATTCAGTGATGACGAAGTCATATATGTAATGATTTGTATCCACCGTAACCTTGGTTACGGCGGATAGTTAAATATATATATATATATATATATATATATATATATATATTATATTATCGTTAGGTCTTCATGGCTTAATACGATTTGTGTTTATTGTCATTGCCATTCATGTCAGCAGAGGAATTATATAGCCTACAATGATCTACACATCTATGCAGGAGTGTATCAACTTCATGATCAAGGCATAAGGGGATTGAACCCAAAAATGTCAAACCAGGAAATAATTTACGGTTTTGTTGCTAATAGTGGATAAAATATATTGTTCTAGATCGTGAAATAATGATGGTCACATACATGCTGAGTTGATCGGAGAGGATAACTTTTCTATTTTCTATCAAAACATTATATAGACCGTATAACAACACCGCCTGAGAGATAGATAAAGTCTGCCCTCTGTCTATGAGCTCATTCACATACAAACCCATTAGGCCAGCTGTGTTAATGTCGGACCAACAGAAAGGGCTGATGAAATGCAAATCATTATCAATATATCGTCCCCTTGGATATAAAAGGGTGTATCTGCCACTTTGCTTGCTAAGGGGCGGATACACCCTTTCATATCCGAGGGGGCGATATAAATCACTGACACACATTTGAGCATGGAGTAAATGATCAGCAGCGGGCCAACATTGTGACAGTCATTGTTTTAAAAGCAACATTGTGACAATAAGTAACAGCGTATGTTTGGTCAGACAATGCGTTTATTTGAGGTACTTCTTGTACAATTTGAGTCCTAACAGTGTCACTTGATCATAGGATCCATCACAATAAAGACGTTCAGAGCTTTCGTTTGACTTAGACCTTTTTCACTTTGTTATTTTTGTAAAAGGTCGTTTGAAAATTCAAATCTGATGCCCATGTTAACCCTTCCTGGCAAACACGAGGCGTTGGCCCAATGTTGGGCTGACGTAGGCCCATCGTCTACGACGCTGGTCCAACCTCAGCCCAACATTGGGCAAACGCATCCTGTTTGGCGGGTTCCAACACTGAATTTTTTTTTATAAACCATGGAGACCAAAGTGTTTTTTTTATTTCAAAACTACCATACATGTTATCTCTTAATTTTCGCTTCGTTTGAATAGCTATGTTAGGCGTCTACATGGTCTACGGCCATTATAATTTGTTTAACCGTTTAACCGCCGGTGCCGCATATATTCGGGTTTTTATTTTTTATTGGCACATTAAGTATACCCTCTTTTAAACATGTTAAAGAAAAAAATGTGACATCAATCAGCGATATTTGAAAACAGTTGACTACCATTTTGTGAAATCTGAATAATTTTCAAGCACTTGAAGTTGTGGATCGCGTCAGCGAGACACAGCTTCAAGTGGGTAAAATTTCAGATTGAATAATTTGGCGGTTAAAGGGTTAAGTCTTTCAGTGTGGGGATCACCGAAGTCGACCACCGCGCTGGAAGGGTTAAAGATAGTTTCAAGGGAATTAACTCAAATTGACTCAAGAGCCGACCCCAATTTGACTCGCAGCCCCTCTGCTGGTCATTTGCTCCCTGCTTCATGTGTGTGAATATAATAAAGCGCTCCGGATATTGATAATAATTTACATTTGATCATCCCTTTCTGTGGTACGTCTGTATGTGCACAAAAATGGCCTAAAACCCGATTCATTTCATTTTCTGTGGTACGTACAAGGTCGGATTTTGAGTCAATTGAGTTAATTCCCTTGAAACAATATCTTCAACGTGGGCACAATATATTTTAGACACATCAATTACACAAACACATTTAAATCTATTTTAACCATTTGATCACTGAGCTATTCAATCTAAATTTTCAGTCACTTGAAGTTATTTCTCGCTACCGCTATTCACAACTTCAAGTGACTGAAAATGTGTGTTATTTGTGAAATTTAAGTCCCAACATATATCTGTGTTTCCAGATTGAAAGCATATTTTATTTTTAACATATAGGTGCTAATAAAAACACTAATAGTTTACTGTAGTCGACATCAGTGTGCTAAGGGTAAACGTTTGTGTAACGATGTAGAAGCTATTTTACTCACGCGGACAGTGGCCTCGGTCTCTCCCAGTAGTAATAGAGCTGCGGCGATCACCCGGTGTACTATCTCCGGGGGTGTCTGGTACTTGGTCAGCTCTTTCCAGTTGTAGCGTGGTGACATCTCCTCAGCCCTGCCAACGTCACACAGGAATACCAAGCGCTCTCAGAATATTTTTTTTTATTTTTAACGGACACAAACAAGGTTGTAGATTAACATCCCCCTTAAGTCTTCTAAACAATTTAAACCCACGAGTTACAGAAACTAGTTTTTTACCCACCTAAAATTGCGTTTTACCGTGCCCCAGAACCTTATGTGCATAAAAATACTTATATTACAGCAAAATCAAACTGATTGTTTTCCCAAAATGAGTATGATCACAAAAACACGGTCCATCTCATTAATTTAGCTGTTACTATCAAAACAATATTCTGACATTATTCGCAAAACATGGCTTATGTCGAAGAGTGAGCTAGTCCAAAGTGAATTTTGATGGATTAGTTAGGCCAAAATACATTATTGGGATATTTTTTACTTTAATAATCATGAGTTATAGGTCGATATGTTATTGCATCAAACTGTATCATGGTGCATGTAAACAGGCTAAACGTAAAATGCAGCACAGTTCAGACATACACCAGTCAATGGATGATTTTTTTTCTATGGAGGTTGGACAAAAATGTTTAAAAAGCTGTGTGCAATGCTCTGTATTAATTTCTAACTGTTTTTAGGTAAATATCCCCACAGTAATAAATATTATGATTGTCATTCATTTCCCGATGATGGATATATTAGTAGGGATAGCCACCTGTAGTTTGATTCTTCTCGAGGTGACGCTGCCAGTCTTCGCTGCGCGCGCATCATCTCTGTCTGTAGAGAGGGCTCATAGTGACAAGCCTCAGCATGACTCAGCGCTATCTCCAAACGAGGCTCGTCATCCTCTGCCGCACCTTCCCTAAGTTCTGTGGAGAATATGTACCATGTGTACGGGCATCTTACAAATACATTTCAAAGAACCATTTGTCTTATTTAATGACATTGACATTGATATTTATAACACGACTTATAAAATAGTTGCCTCACCGATTCTTGTTTTTTCTGTGTCCAGTACTGTCCGTGCTGCAGTCAGGTCGCCATCTTTTTCTCTCAGTCCATAATCTGTGAAATCAGCCAATTTTCGTTCTATTATTAAAGGGTCTCGTAGTTTGGTGCCCTCTCGAAGATCTCTTCTCAACTGTTCTTTCTTCGCTCCTGTAGGAAATGAATAAGTATTTAAAAACAACATGCAAAAATACTATAGGGGCTTACCTTAATGAAGTTCAAAACTCTTCACAATTTCGTTTCACACCCAAGATATTTGGATTTTTTATCTGTCAATAAACTATTTTAAGGAATTCATATCAGTTATGTGATCTTCTAATAACTATATGGTGGGCCTATCTGATAAATCACATGTTTAGAGAGAACACGTATCTCACAAGCATGAAAACTCTGAGTATAATGTACATCAACAGTGCTGTATATAATGATATGTGCAGATCATCATAACCGAACGAGCACATTAGACGTTGATAGACGGATGCTGGGCGAAGATGGTGGACTAGCATTAAAATGTTAGTTTGCTGGATAGGTTGTGTCTATCCTTAATTGCAAAATTCGTTTATGATTTATCAAGAATCTATGCTTATGAAAAACTAAGTAAAATTTCTCATGGAAAAGCTCGATTAGTCCGGGAGGAATTTCAAAAAATGTGTTGTGTGTATTTGTTTAGTAAAACCACATTTTCTAACATAATTGGTGTGTTGAATACGAAAATGCTTGTTACAAAACTGAAATATGAGCTCATGTGTTTTAGAGCCTAAAATTCAAAATGGCTCATAAAATGTAGTAAAGAAATCAATTCCCATTGGGTTACCACATAAAGATGCATAATTTGTAGTTTCTAAATAACTTTGGGCCGAATACACGACTCCCCTTTTCCCCGACCAACTCAGACAACCCAGTAGACATGACCTGAGCTTGAACTTCTGCACTGCAGTCAGTAAACCGGTGACGTCATAAAGAATATTCAGGTTGTTCGCACCTTTCCTGTTCGTACAGCTCAAACACACACCTGTTGTCAAGGTCAGACCAGTGGTCTGACTGTCAGACCTAATGCTGCAAGATGGATAGCCTCCTTTTTTCATTTATGGCCACCATTTATGTGCCATTTATAGTGCCCATGTCATTTATGTCCGTAAATTACATTCTTGTGTTAATCTACGAATCTAAGATGACCGTTTTTTCATCTATGCAGAACAACCTTGCTACTGGTCTAATTTTGTCATCCCAGATTTTTCCCAAACATTTTTGATCGACAAATTATGATGTTAATATTGCGGCCATTTAACCATCACTTTTCGAAACAAAAATGTTGTATGTTAATACACAATATTGTCCTATAGGCCCTACAGTATAACTAGAGGGTTAATAATCATGGTAACAGGTTAATGTGTACAATTTTAGAAGACACAACAATATGATAACAATCATCGTTTATTATATACTAGTCGTATCTCCCCCCTCCCCCTCCCCTGATAATCACAAATAGCAAAATCCAACATGGCCGTCATTATAAATTAATACTGAATATCTTAAAAATGTTGTGTTTTCCATACATAGTTATAAAATAAAATACCAATATACACATTCACCACCTATGCCAAATATAGAAAGTGCATCTTTTGAATAAATAGTCCTATGAACATCAAAAAAATGTTGTTTTCTTAAATTCCAAAATAACCGCATTCTACTCCAAATATAGCTAAATATTTCCCCCAAATCGTTGTAGTAACATCAATGTTTTCTTACACTCTGTAAGTGTAATTTTAATTCGAACACAATTGTGGTAATAAAATATAAAAATAAGCCGCCATCACATACTGATCTCTTGTATATCACCATGATCACCGCCTGCTTATATTGTGGTTATGTCTCAATAATAGTTCTAGATACGAATCCTCGGCATGAAAACTTGATATATATGTAACTTTCAACTTTCACTTTGTAACTTGGGGTGGGCGGAGTCTGCCAAGCAATGTATTACCTTTTTGAGGGTGTTGATGTTCAGGCCAACTGTAGCTTGACAGGTGGTAGAACATGGTATGTCTTTCCCAGAAAAGCAACAGAAGATGGATGCTTAGCGAAATAGACACTTGGAATTGGTGGTATCTGCTCTGACACAGGCTTAGATGAGATTGATTTGAATCATATTCTGTGGAAGTTTAGCGAAGTATTGGCACGTCAAAGAGCAACATCTCTTCCATGCATCACATCATCATTCCATACTGATCCGTGCATCGAGCTTTAATGACGAAGGGAACTATATGATACTGATATACATTAAAGGGACTGGCCCAGGCTAAAATCATAAAAAAATCGGTGATTTTATTTTGGTTTCCTAATATGACCATATGATGTGAACATGTCCGTAGACTATAACTGCAAAAGTTTTTTAATTTGTGTGCTGTGCATTCACCAGTTAGGCTAGGTATAGAAACGAAATTCCTGATTTCTAATTATTGACAACCATGTCAAAAATTAGAAATACGGGAATTTCGTCTCTATATCTAGTCTAACTGGTGAATGCGCAGCAGGAAAATTAAAAAACTTTTGCAGTTCTAGTCTACGGACATGTTCACATCATATGGTCATATTAAGAAGCCAAAATAAAATCAGCGATTTTTTGATGATTTTAGCCGGGGCTAATCCCTTTAATATAAGCAGAGAAGATAACAGTCTAATTTTTGTTATATGCTATATACTCTACTCAGAACCACGGAATACTCATAACTCGGTCAACATTGGCTTTATTTAGATCACATAACACATGTGTCTGATTAAAAAAGATGGAGATTATTTTAGAATGAATCATAAATGACCCTCCCCGACTGTTATATGCTATGGTCCCACGAGATCCAAAATATCTGGAGATGTACTGACGATAAAAAAGTGTTTAAGTGGTGTTCGGTGCCGATATCGAACGCGCGGTCCCAAAAGGAAACAACACGATGTATTGACGAACCTTCGAGGAATAATCGGAGAAGTAGGCCCTATCGGCGAAATTTCGTTGAATATTCGGTGATGCATAAAGGAAGATTTTAGTCTTAACCTACTCTATACCTCGGCTATTATAACAGTAAACGATGCATTTTGAGAATCGGCGATGGTCGGTGATCCCTCGATGTGCGACAGACGAATATAATGGATGCGTCGAGGCCGTAATGGTGATGTTTTGACGATGTTGTGGTGATTGGCGAATATTTTGCGTGGATGAAGAAGGGATCACTTTTGTTCTGTTGGCGTTTAGCTGGCTGAAAAGAAAAAAATAGACAATGCAGGCGCCACTGGGCTAAACCATGGATCCAGAGGAGACCATACTACTTCCCTTTCTCTTCTTTTCCTTCCTCTGCCTCTTCTTTGTTGGGAAAGAGTTTACTTTTCTCGGTGCCATACTCAATGAGTTGATGCATAAAGGAAGATTTTAGTCTTAACCTACTCTATACCTCGGCTATTATAACAGTAAACGATGCATTTTGAGAATCGGCGATGGTCGGTGATCCCTCGATGTGCGACAGACGAATATAATGGATGCGTCGAGGCCGTAATGGTGATGTTTTGACGATGTTGTGGTGATTGGCGAATATTTTGCGTGGATGAAGAAGGGATCACTTTTGTTCTGTTGGCGTTTAGCTGGCTGAAAAGAAAAAAATATACAATGCAGGCGCCACTGGGCTAAACCATGGATCCAGAGGAGACCATACTACTTCCCTTTCTCTTCTTTTCCTTCCTCTGCCTCTTCTTTGTTGGGAAAGAGTTTACTTTTCTCGGTGCCATACTCAATGAGTTTTGCAAAAAGAAATGTTCAATCGCCAGTGAAACACGTGTATGCTCGACGACGGGTTACGCAATGGGTTATTATAGTCCTGGTGTGATCATCGGCGACCAATCCGTAATGAGATTTATAACATTTCAAGGGAATCATCCCCATAGCATCGCTTCTGCTTCGCAAAGCATTTTGGGAACATCGGCAATAGATCACACAAACCATCAGATATATTATCACATCGAATATACATCGCCGATGTCTACACGAGCCTGTTGGGACATCGCCGATATGTCACCGATGTGTCTGCGACATTTTTAACCATGGTGTACCTCACCGAATGTTCGCCAACTGTTGTGCGCTGCTTGCCCCAATTGGCGATATATCGCCGATGGTTCTTAGCGACAAAACACCGAGAATATGTCAATGCATGCACTGCAATGTTTGTGGATTTGTCCCGATGCCCTGTGAACATGGTGAAGCATGGAATTACTCGCGTACGTCGCTGATCATTTCCCGAGCTACTGGCGCATGGTGGCGGCTGACCTGGCAATGCTCAAATTTCTGCATCACGAAAGAATCTAGAGGCTTAAAAAGTCGATTGTAATCAACACCACTTCCCAGGTAATGTCATTGCCCGGATACTTATAATTTAAGAGTATTAATGTGACAGCCGTCTTCAGGCTGATCTAAGCTTAGTATAGGCTTGCTCATAGTTAAAAAAGAAGCCGGTAATGCCAAAAGCGGACATGTGTTTCGTTATAAATGATGAAAATATGGACAATGCAAGTTTTTCTATTACGCTTTAAATAAGCCAAACGCATTCAACTGATAGATATGGTAGATATAACATTTTCCTCCCAAATATTGGCGATCATCTTGAATAGGCCTATTGATGCCGAAAAAAAGTAAAAAATTAAATATACTTTTTAAATATTTAGAAATATTTTTTCTAGAATTACAAACAATATTTGTTTGATAATCTAATTAAACGGCGTCCATCTTGGATTTGTGTGTGAAATATTGGTCGAAGTATCTACAATACACAATAAATGAATGCGTCGCCTCGAACTCCTGTAGAAACTATAAAATACACATATCTAAGTGATGCAAGATTCTTTTTCATAATTAATAAAAACGTCAGCCATATTGAATTTGTGTGGAAATCTAGGTCTAAATTATCTAAAAAACACCAGAAACCACAACTTACACATACCTATGCTAAGTGGTATACCAAGGGAAATTGATTCCTTTTATTAGGCACTATATTTAGACGGTCATTTTGAATTGCATTTTTCCCAGTGAAAAACACCAGATGCAGCTTGGTAAGAATCATTTTCGAATTCGCCATATCCAAATGTGTTAGAAGCGGCGGTTACACACTTTTAATAATAAAAAACCGTGCAAGCACTCAAATACCCCTCGGCTGATGCGGTGACTCTATATATGCCAGGTTTCAAGGCAATTTATTGAAAATAAGAACGATTTATTAAAATTGATAAAACCAAAATGGCCGCCGCAGCCTCGTTTTCAGTGTCACATGAAAACGGACAATACTAATAGACTCGCATACCCCGAAAACCTATACCTATACCAGGTTTCGAGGCAATTCTGAAAAATATTGAAACAAAAATTAGTCGCCAGGTGACGGCCATTTTGATTATCGGTGGGAAGCTGAAATTCTAGTCAGGTCATCTCCATACTCATGGGTAAAGTTCACATAAAAAATTGGAGAAATCCAATAATTTTTTTTCAAGTTATCGCGTTAACAAGGAATTATTAAATTAAAAAATCAAGATGGCCGCCATAGCCTCGTTTTCAGTCGCACACGAAAACGGACAATGCCAATAGATTCGCAGACCCCGAAAACCTATATATACCAGGTTGCGGGGGAAATATAAAAAAAAGTTTTAAAAAAAATTAGTCGCCAGGTGTCGGCCATTTTGATTATCGGTGGAAAGCTGAAAATCTAATCAGGTGATCTCCATACTCATGGGTAACTTATCCAATAATTATTTTTCAAGTTATTGCTTTAACAATAATTTTTTTTAAATCTTTGACCTTGACCTTTGACCTTTGAACTTGACCTTGGGTAAAAAAAAGTGCCGGGAGGGGTTGAATGTTTGTATGAACTATGAATTTAATCTGTTGTACCATGTTGGTGTAGTAGTAGTCCCAGAGCTAGGGGGGGTTTATTTGTGTTGAAAGGTCCATACGATTTAAGAGTTCCACCTATAGGGAAATTTTCTCAGGAATCCGAATCTGCGCGTCTTACAAAAATCATCCTGTCCAAAAGTACCGTAAAAACCCTTTAAACACTAGTACCGTCAAAATCGCAAACCGCAATTTGAAATATTGCGTATGAAGTGATTGTTTGCTAAAATTGTGGTAATTTTCTATTTAAATAATTTTTAAATTATTTATTATCCTCACATATGACACAGGCTTTCACATGGATGTAAAATATTTTGTGTCTGATCAATGACAAATATACAATATAGCTTTAAGTTGGTATTTTATCACGTAATTTCACTCATTTTTCATACTTTTTCACTAAATAGACAAAATACTTTTCTCTCAGCCGATTTTTGTATGGTATAAATGTTTAGTTTTGATTAAAACATGTTCTAGAACAATTGTTAACTTAAAATTAACCCATTTGAAATAAAAATAATGAGTTATGTGAACATATTACTCACTTTTTTCGTTAGACGTAAAATTAGCTCGCTTTTCTTCAGGCTCGGGAAAATTGACCATATCTCACATTTTTGCCCACTGAGTAGTCAAATTTTGAGCTATATCAATATGTTTGATATCAATAGAAAGCTAATGGCACATGCCTTCACATGGATGTAAAATATGTTGTGTCTGATTATTGACAAATGCACAAAAAAGCTTTAAGTTGGTATTATAACCCTTAATTTGACCTTTTTGCATACTTTTTCAGTAAATAGTCAAAATACTTTTTTTTGGCTAGACGTAAAATTCGCGCGCTTTTCTTTGGGCTCAGGAAAATTGTATGTATCTCACAGTTTTGCCCAATGAGTAGTCAAATTTTGAGCTATATCAATATATTTGATATCAATAGAAAGCTACTGGCACAGGCCACGGATGTAAAATATGTTGTGTCTAATCTTTGACAAATGCACAAGAGAGCTTGAAGTTGGTACTTTAACCCTTAATTTTACCTATTTTTCATACTTTTTCAGTACATAGTCAATATACTTTCTCTCAACTGATTTTTGTGTATAATAAATATTTAGTTTTGATTCAAACATGTTCTAGAATTATTGTTGGCTTAAAATAAACCCATTTGGAATATAAAAAATAATGAGCTATTCGAACATATTACAAACTTTTTGGGTTGTATGTAAAATTTGGGCACTTTTCTTCCAGCCCGGGGAAATTAACAGTGTTTCACATTTTTGTCCAATAAGTACCCGGTACCCAAAATAAAAAAAATGTACCAACCTCTTTGATATGAGTTAAAAGTAACTATCAAGGGCTTTAACGTGGATACATAATATTTTATTTCTGTTAAATACGAAATGTACAACAATTAAGCGCTAACTTTGTATTTTATCCCTCCATTTGAACAATTTCCAGCGTTTTCTTAGTGAATACCAGCAAGCCTTCTCGCTCATGTTAATTTTATATGGTATAAATGTTTGTTATTACTTTTACATTCTCTTGAGCCATTTTTCAAAAGTTATCTTGACGACTGAAGAAGTGATCATCACAAATTTAAACGTCATCTCAGCCACTACAAATGTGATCTTGGCCACTGAAGAAGTTATCACAGCGACTTTAAAAGTTATCTCAGCCACTACAAATGTGATCTTGGCCACTGAAGAAGTTATCACAGTGACTTTAAAAGTTATCTCAGTCACTGCAAAAGTGATATTGGCCACTGAAGAAGTGATTACAACCACTTTCAAGTTACTTCAACCACTACAAAAATTATCTTGGCCACTGAAGAAGTGAACACAGCGACTTTAAAAGTTATCTCAGCCCCTACAAAAGTGATCTTGGTCACTGATGAAATGATCACAGCAACTTCTCGACAATGCAATAGTTATCTTGGCAAGTGAAGAAGTGATCACAGCCACTTTAGAAGTTATCTCAGCCACTACAAAGGTGATCTTGGCCACTTACAAACTGGTGTCAGCCAATTTACAGGTTATCTAAGCCACTACAAAGTAATCTGGGCCACTGAAGAAGTGTTCACAGCCACTTTTAAAAATATCTAAGCGACTACAAAAGTGATCTTGATCTGTAAAGAAGTGGTTACAATAACTTTGAAAGTTATCTCTGCCACTATAAAAATGATCTTGGCCACTGACGAAGTGCTCACAGCGACTTTAAAAGTGATCTCAGCCACTACAACAGTGATCTTGACCACTGAAGAAGTGATCTCAGTCACTTTAAAAGTTATCTCAGCCACTACAAAAGTGATCTTGACCACTAACAATCTTATGTCAGCCCGTAAAAGTGATCTTGGCCACAAAAAAACTGATCTTGTCCACCGTAGAAGTGATCACATTCACTTCAAAAGTCATCTCAGCCGATACAAAAGTGATATTGGCCACTAATAATTTTATGTCAGTCCCTAAAAAATGATCTATGTCACTACAAAAGTGATCTTGACCACTTAAGAAGCCATCACAGCCACTTTAAAAATCATGCCATCCACTACAAAGCTGATCTTGGTCACAAACAAACTGATCTTGTCCACTAAAGAAGTGATCACAGCAACTTTGTAGTGGTTAAGATACCTTTTTAAGTGGCTGTGATCATTTTTTCAGTGGCCAACATCACTTTGTAGTGGCTTAGATAATGTTGTCAGTGGCTGACAACAGTTTGTCACTGATCAAGATCACCTTTGCAATGGCTGAGATAACCTTTAAAGTGGCTGTGATCACTTCTTCAGTAGCCAAGATCACTTTTGTAGTGGCTGTGATAACTTTTAGAGTTGCTGTGATCACTTCTTCAGTGACTAAGATCATTTTTTTGTGGCCAAGATCACTTTTACGGGCTGACATAAGATTGTTAGTGGTCAAGATCACTTTTGTAGTGACTGATATTACTTTTAAAGTCGTTATGAGCACTTCGTCAGTGGCCAAAATAATTTTTATAGTGGCAGAGATAACTTTTAAAGTTATTGTAACCACTTCTTCAGTGGCCAAGATCACTTTTGTAGTCGTTTAGATATTTTTAAAAGTGGCTGTTATCACTTCTTCAGTGGCCCAGATCACTTTGTAGTGGCTTAGATAACCTTTAAATTGGCTGACAACAGTTTGTAAGTGGCCAAGATCACCTTTGTAGTGACTGAGATAACTTCTAACGTGGCTGTGATCACATCTTCACTCGCCAAGATAACTTTTGCCTTGGCGAGATAACTTTTTAAGTTGCTGTGATCCCTTCATCAGTGGCCAAGATCACATTTGTAGTGGATGAAAAAACTGTTAAAGTCGCTGTATTTACTTCTTCAGTGGCCAAGATAGCTTTTGTAGTGGTTGAGGTAACTTTTAAGGTGGTTGTTATCACTTCTGCAGTGGCCAAGATCACTTTTGTAGTGGCTGAGATAACGTTTAAAGTTGCTATGATCACTTCTTCAGTGGCTAAAATAACTTTTGTAGTGGCTGAGATAACTTTAAAAATGGCTGTGATCACTTCTTCAGTCGTCAAGATAACTTTTGAAAAATGGCTCCAGAGAATGTAAAAGTAATAACAAACATTTATACCATATAAAACGAACATGAGCGAAAAGTCTTGATGGTATTGACCAAGAAAACGTTGGAAATTGTTCAAATGGAGGGATAAAATACAAAGTTAGCGCTTAATTGTTGTACATTTCGTATTTAACATAAATAAAATATTATGTATCCACGTTAAAGCCCTTGATAGTTACTTTTACCCGATATTAAAGATGTTTGTACATTTTTTTAAATTTGGGTAACCAGTACTCATTGGGCAAAAATTTTAAACACTGTCAATTTCCCCGGGGGGGGGGGGGAAGAAAAGTGCCCAAATTTTACATCCAACCCAAAAAAGTTTGTAATATGTTCAAATAGCTCATTAATTTTTATTCCAAATGGATTTATTTTAAGTCAACAATAATTCTAGAACATGTTTGTATCAAAACTAAATATTTATTATACACAAAAACCAGTTGAGAGAAAAGTATTTTGACTATGTATCGAAAAAGTATGAGAAATAGGTAAAATTAAGTGTTGAATTACCAACTTCAAGCTCTCTTGTGTATTTGTCAAAGATTAGACACAACATATTTTACATCCGTGGCCTGCGCCAGTAGCTTTCTATTGATATCAAATATATTGATATAGCTCAAAATTTGACTACTCATTGAGCAAAACTGTGAGATACATACAATTTTCCTGAGCCCATAGAAAAGCGCGCAAATTTTACGTGTAAACAAAAAAGCATGTAGTATGTTTACATAACTCACTATTTTTATTCCAAATGGCTTTATTTTAAGTCAACATTAGTTCTAGAACATGTTTGAATCAAAACTAAATATTTATTATACACAAAAATTAGTTGAGAAAAAAGTATTTTGACTATTTACTGAAAAAGTATGAAAAAAGGTCAAATTAAGGGTTAAAATACCAACTTCAAGCTTTCTTGTGCATTTGTCAATGATCAGATACAAAATATGTTATCCATGTGACGACCTGTACCAGTAGCTTTCTATCGATATCAAATATATTGATATAGCTTAAAATTTGACTACTCAGTGGGCAAAAATGTGAGATATGGTCAATTTTCCCGAGCCTGAAGAAAAGCGAGCAAATTTTACGTCTCACGAAAAAAGCGAGTAATATGTTCACATAACTCATTATTTTTATTCCAAGTGGGTTAATTTTAGTTCAACAATAGTTCTAGAACATGTTTGAATCAAAACTAAACATTTGTAGTATATAAAAAACGGCTGAGAGAAAAGTCTTTTGTCTATTTAGTGGAAAAGTATGGAAAATGAGTAAAATTACGTGTTAAAATACCAACTTAAAGCTATATTGTGTATTTGTCATTGATCAGACACAAAATATTTTACATCCATGTGAAAGCCTATGTCATATGTTAGGATAATAAAAAAATAAAAAATTATTTAAAAAGAAAATTACCACAATTCTAGCAAACAATCACTTCATACGCAATATTTCAAATTGCGGTTTGCGATTTTGACGGTACTAGTGTTTAAAGGGTTTTTACGGTACTTTTGGACAGGACGCGCAGATTCGGATTCCTGAGAAAATTTCACTATAGGTGGAGCTCTTGGATCGTATGGACCTTTCAACACAAATAAAACCCCCCTAGCTCTGGGACTATAGCCAAAAGAGTGTGTGCGGCGGCGGCGGAGACGGCGCACGAAGGGGACGACAATACCCCTTCGGGCCTAACGGGCCGAGGGGTAAAAAGGCATCTAACATAACTTTCCAGTGATCATTTTTGAAAGAAACACTGGACTAGATTAGACTTAGTAATTAATGAAAGGATAGTTACTTGCTTGTGCTGCCAACCGTCTCCTCTGAAACAAGAATAAGATACAAATATTAAACTGACTGTCTGTAACGTTACACACCCCACAAACAAGTTACAGTGGCCCTAAATATATTG